>CM060948.1:185597959-185709028 GCA_030765055.1 Mantis religiosa | reverse complement strand
TCGGACCTAGATGACTTCACACGCTATTCGCAATGCAATATTTATGTACGGTTTATTGATTCATGAAGTACACTAGGCATGTATTTTAATAAAAAACAATTTATTCTGCATTCCATCAAAAGATTCTATACCGAGATTTCAGTTGAAACAGGCACACGTTTTGAGGTTCCATGAATCGGGAGGTTCCGTGTGTTCGTTAAGAGCATAACAGTGCGTAGATCTCCATAAAACATCAAATTACGCTAAACAATTGCTTTTTTATATGGAAATAACCATTGCGGAAATATCTGTGATTTTTAAAATGTACTTTCTCCTAAGTTAAGTCATATTGGACGATGTATGAAATGAGTGAAAAGATGGTGAAATGAGCCCAGGGTCCACAAGATTAGAGTTAATCCATATTCACCTTTAAGGATCAGGGAAAACATCGGAAAAAATCTTATCGACATAACTCACTCTGGCCAAGATTCGAACCCAGGACCCTTTACATAGGCTACCATCTACGCTACAGAAGCGAGCTATATTTTACTTGTTTGAATTTTCCAACACTTAATCTTTTCCCAACTAGGAAGTCATTCATTTTTTTATCCACTGACCATGCAAAGTGAATAGGATTTCAAAACCATCACTTAACGACCAGCTCTTTTAAGATCTGACTTTCGTTTAAAGCAGTAGTTCCATATTTCTATTGCACTTAACAAGAAAATTAGCAATAAGACAATTACTGCACATGTTTATCTCAATTAGCATCAAGTAGAGGAATACGCGTTTTTGTAAGAATAGTTGTAGAACAGTAGAAAGGGAGTGATGTCAGTGAAGCACATCGGAATTTAATGTATTGCTTATGCAAAGAGAACGAGATTTAATTGCCATCGCATACCGACTACCTGTTTAAATATCTTACTATCGGTTACAGCCGAATATGCGCATATTCTCCTGTGCCTACGAGAAAATTAGCAGTGAGGCGACGTTTACCTTGATCAACATAGAGATTACTTTTTAGGACATTTTTCATATATAAGTATAATACAGGGTTCTTCATTTAAAACCTACTAGAGCATTTCGCCTCTCCCGCGACTTTGCTGGATTCTGGATTCCCCCACTACCGGCTGCCGTTGTGCGCGAGGGCTAGCGGTATGCAATTAAATCCGCAGTATTGTACCGGACAGCAACATGAACAAGCGCTTGACTCTAGGGAATTAAACTGTGTATGTTGAAGTTATTATAAATGGGAATCAGCAACCCGTGCTCGCACAAATTATATTCAAACGTTCCCTGGTGATGTACCTCCATCCATATTTACAATTCACGAGATTGTGAAGAAATTGGAAACCACTGGTTCTGTGGCAAACAAATAACGAAAGCGTAAACATGCAGCGTTAACAGAGGAAAAGTTAGACGACATAGACGCATGTTTTGAACCTTCACCAACCAAATCCACCCCAAAATTGGCACAACAGGTGTGAATTACAGTCTTCTGCACAGAGAGCAACTAAATTACTAAAACTAAAACCGTATAAGTATACAAGTATCCATGCTTTAAAACAAGGTGTCTTAGTTTCACGAATGCGTTATTATGAATGGCTTCTTTCACCAGTGAATGACGGTTTAATTTATCCACAGCTTCTGCTCTTTTTCGATGAGGCGTGGTTGTGTCTCAGTGGACGTGTCAACACTCATAACAATCGATACTGGGCATCTGAGAATTCACATCGCGTTCAAGTAATCCCTCATTATCGAAAAGTTGGAGTTTTGTGTGCTGTTAGCGCTAGACGCATAAACGGTCCAATATTCTACGAGCAGACTGTAAATGTAGAAAGGTACTAAAATGACACTTTGGATCCATTTTATCATGAACTGGCAGAAGAGAGATCATATTGGTGGTTTCAACAAGATTGTGCTACTGCCCATACTGTAGAGGAGTGCATAAATAAAATTAGGTTAGTGTGACAGTGATTAGTGCTGGTGTATGGCTCTCTCGCTCCCCCGTTTACATTGAAAGAACTAAAAGGAAATATTAGAAATGAAACCGGAAACATTTCAGTAGCCCAACTTAATTATGTGAAACACAACGTGTTCTCCGGATATAATACTTGTTTTTCCGAGGGGGAAAGACATTTCCATCGTGTAAGGTAAGAGTGTTATACATGCCTTACGCGGGAGTATGGAGGACCAAAGCAGGACGTGGCACACATTGTCGCGTACAGGTAAAATGCCGTGCGCTCGTTAGGTTTAAAATGAAGGACCCTGCTGTATGTTAAAAGCTTACTGGAATTCTCTCCTATGTTTATTACAGTTGTGAAGATTATTTTGTACCTGATCCCTGCCCATTGCGGGCAAAGCTTGTGCAGGCTCCGGCCTGTATGCACTGAAAGCGAAGCAATAGTCATTAAGCGCTGGCGTCGTGGCGAATCAATAACGTCTACTAAGCTCCAATGCGACTACTTCCATTCATTTCTCCCTACCGGAGTTTAAGAGACTGAAAGCACCTTCTCGGGATAAAGACCTCTACTCTACGACTCGCCCTAGCCATCTCCCCTATCACATTCTGGGTAATATATTAATATAATAACTGGTTATTAGAGTTCTTAAGGAGATTGCTTAAAGTTACCCGCATTCAAATTTATTACTACAAACCACCAGGGGAAGGGGGTTGCATCCTGGAGTAAGATTCAGAGATGTACAGGTTTTCAAGCACAGCTTCTCATGGGCTGTTGCACAGAATGAAACTAATAAGTCAAAGAAACATTGATGGGAATTTTCTGGAGGTGTGAAGGTGCTTTTATCGTGCGTAGAAACGCACATGAATTATAACTTCATTAAACTGCTATATATCTTCATATACTTTATACCCTTAAATATTCCATTATTGGTTTATATAACTGTTGGAAAACTATTGAACAAATGTTTTCGAATACATAAATCCCCTTGTTGCCATTTAACTTAGTTTTAAAGAATTTGGTATGACCTTTATATTTATTCTTGGTGTTATAACCAGGACTTTAATTGTTTTTTGTTACCTTTAACTAATCCAAGAGTACAACAGTTCTTTCCCAGCCCCTCTGTCCTCCACAGGTCATGAGCAGAATGCAGTACTATTAGGGTGGAACGTGGTCCCTCTCAGGACTTGTATGTATTCTTCGCAACCAAAGGCCGTTACTTCTCAATCAGGGAGCTCCTCAATTGATCCCTCAGGGATCTAACGAGGCTGAGTGCACTCTGGACTAAGTCTCGCAGAGGGAGAAAATCCCCAAGCTGGTACCGAATCGAGCTGGGTCTTCCGCTTGGCACAGTACCAGCACTACCATCGCGCTAAGGAGATTTTGACTTCATACCTTATACTTTGTAATAGTCGGGCACAAGAGACCCAGCTATCGATAGGACCTTAAATACCACACACTCGTTTACTATATATTTCTACAACTTGAAAGGTATAGGTCAAGAGAGGGAGCTAGATAAATATCCATTGTGTGCAGAAGAGAATGCAGATTTCCATTGTATATTATTACAAAGATATGGAGACAGCAGGCTTGGCTGCATAAATGGGACAATTTGGGGGGTGAAGTAGTAATTAGAAAAATTTTGTCAGTAAAAGGGGAAAAGAACAGGAGAAATATAGGGAATTATTTAGGGAAAGTTAAAGAGAGATGCCTAAGAACAATTAAGAGAAAAATATAGAGTGGGATAGATGAAATGGCAAAATCTGTAAAAAGGAGTAGAGGGCCTTCAATACACAAAAACCTAGGGTTAGGGGTATGGGGAAAGAATTATTAGTCAATGGTGGGCAACATGATAGGGTTTCCAGGATTTACGAATATATGACATTTTTCAGTATGGATTTTATAATTGTAATCTTGATTTTGTATTTCCATTTGATGTTGTAAAAGGAAATATGAGAAATAAATATAGTTTTACATGAGAATATAATAAAAAATAAACTCTGATACTGATTTCACCTCGTATTTTAATTTTAATTGCTTTTAAAGATGCTCAGTATAATATATGAAAGAAATTACACAAGTCAACAACATTTTAAAGGCTTTTTGTATTTGAAACAAAATTAATTAAATATTATGTAATTTAACCCCCTAAATTCGAAAATAACAGTAAAAAATGTTCTTAGTTGTTGTTTACAAGATACATGCAATACAAGTTACAATACTGTTAATGCAAGAAACCTTTAATCACATATGTTATAAATGTGGTCTTTTTGGCTTGTCAGCTATACTTTAACTCAGGAGCACCGTTATTACCAGGGAGAGGGGTTTTGGTAAGTAAACAGAGGAATGGTATAAACAGCACGGAGTATAGAGGTCAGGTAGCTTGAGGTCTGAGGGACAGACGCGCCCACCGCTACTCAACAGTCAGTTTGGGAAACTGTCGTATTTATTCTCCTCGCTGCATATCGATAGGCAAGAGCAAGAGAGCCAAGACAATATGCCGAAAGCCACAAATATTCAGACATCAAAATCATCATCACAGTTGCCGTTATTTGTGGAGGAATTTGGCAGGGAATATTTCTTCACAAATGGCCAAATCATCACATGAATTGAAATGCCTTTTATTACGTACATGCTGCCAATGGCTAAACATTACAGTCTTTGCTACCCCGGAATCGTGTTGCTCCTACATTTGGAACAGGGTGTACTGTGTACCTACTGCTGTCCGCGGTGCTGTCAAGTCCGCCGCGCTTCCACGGTCTCTGATCGGTGCACTGTTGGCTTGACGTATTTCATACTAAAAGCCCACTTCCTGCTAATTACACACCAGCAATAGTCAGCAAGCATAGATTGACTCCATTTTCCCTGATAACGAAGTTCAAAAGTAGCGATATCCTGATGAAAACATTCGTCATGCTCATTACTTACTGCGCCAAGATTTTCAGGAAAGAAGTCTTGGTGTGAGCGAAGGAAGTGAATATAGAGGGACATGTTACATTCCTATTTGAACTCTAATTTTCGTAAATATTTTCCTTTTGAAAAGCGTCAGTGAACCTAAAAATAGCACACCTAAACATACCTATGAAGGCATATTGTATGTTGTTGCGCGCACGCTTAGCTTAGTATATAACATCGTTAACTACAGTGAAATAATTGTTGGTATTTAAGGTGAAAGGGACATGCAATAAAATCATTTACACACACGGTTTTATCCAGCAATGTTTAAACCTATCGCTCCGAAATTCGTGTGTTTGCATTCATGTTTGCGCAATAATATAAAAGTAAACACGCACACTTTTACGGAACACATACACTTTTTTATTTTGGACAAACAAATGCATTACAAAACAGAAAGATATTCCACTCCTTGCCAAAGTCTTCAAAAGTTATTTCACTTACATTATTTTATTAAATAAAGTTTATCGTTTGTTATCAAGACCGGATAAATTACCAACAGATTTCTGTCACTTCACAGACTCGAAAGAGGAGCTTATTCAGCGTGTTTCTCCGCACATAAAGCAGAAGTAGAGTAGCCATAATTGGCTGAGTGAACGAGCAATTTTGGTGGCTAAAAATACAGATGTCGATGATCTCAATGCGACCATACAGAATTTTCTTCCGAGGGAGTTGCTTTCGTACATATCAGTTGACACAGTTATAAAATAGGCTGACGTAGTCAACTATCCCAAAGAGCTTTTAAATTCAGTAGAATTGCCTGGACTCCCACCTCACAATTCAAAATTAAAAGTAGAATCAGTTCTGATCATACTGTAACATTAACCAACCAAGACTGTGCAAAGAAACGAGACTGTGAAAAACCTAACGTTATTGAGGCAACAATCATCAAGGGAAAGCACAAAGGAGAGGATATCTTGATCAAACGTATTCCGATGATTCCAACGGATTTACATTTTGATTTTAAGCATCTACAATTTCCCATGCGTTTGGCCTTTGTGGTTCCCATAAATACACCGTAAGGGCAGTCTTTGGAAGTTTGCGGAATCAACTTGGAGTTTCCCAGTTTCTCTCATGGACAATATACGTCACGTGTTCGCGCGTCGGAAAACATCATCTTTATATATTTACGCACCACAAAAAAGACAAAAAAGTATTGCTTATCAGAAAACTTTAAACTGATGAGCTTAATTATAACTGTTGTATTTAAATTTCACCCCAATTGCAGAATAAATAACTAATCAGAATTTGTTTGATTTATGTAGATAAATTCAGACAACTTTTACTGACGGTACAAAGGTCGCCGGGTCAGCTAGTTAGTAATAAAAACTTGTACAAATGAATCAGAAATAAACATCATGTTAAGAAATGATATAAGAAATAATCATAAAGTGGTACAGCGCATGCTTTTAAACAATGGATCAACAATAACATGAAGGTCTTCTCCGTAAAATATTCTGATTACATAAAATATTTAGTTTTAGATGTATTAATATTGTATATTCTTGTTCAGAATTCATTCGTGTAATTTGCTTTATTGCATTTACAGCAGCTATAATAACAAATGCCTAAGTGCAGTATCCTTCACAATCAACAATTTTGAGAGAAAAAATTATATATATATATATATATATATATAAATGAATGAATGATGAATATTTGAATGAATAAATACAAGGAAAAGGAAAAAAAGCACTCTGCAAGTGTGAACTTAGAATATGCTGTGGTTTTGAGAAGAGAACTCCCTAACTTAAGACTGAGCCATAAAGGTAAAAACTACCTGACAGTATAGCTAGTGGGTGCTTATAGCACTGAGGTGGTTATGTGGCACACTGGCTCACTGGCTTGGCATATTGTACAAAATCGTGCGCTCTGGGGCCTTAAGTGCTGTATCTCGAATTATTCCCCCAACACCCCTTTATAATCCTCAAAAGTTCTTCGGTCGAATTCTGAAACAGCATGTATATGCTCACAGAGGGAATTCCAATTAATAAAATTGCACAAAAACTAAAAATGTCATTTTTTGGCGAATTTCGTCATTTAATCTTCCCTTAAGGTAACGATTTGTGTCATCTTAGAAACGAATTAGATTCAAATGGTTTGAAATTATCAAGAGTAGACGAATGCAAAAACGACCAGAAAAACATCTCATTAACTAATGGTAGTAATAACTTAAGCGCGCTTTTATTCACAAAAAGAAAAAGAAATTAATGTTATTAGGTACAAAACTTGTCAAAATTAAGGAAGTGCTGAGATTCTCCTCAAATGCAGTTCTCCAAGATATACGTTTTCTTTTCCGAGTAATTCATTTATATTAGTGCTTCGTCTTTTACACCTCGAGCGAAAAGAAAAACAGAGATAGAAATCTAATATGATTTCACATGATTTTCCCCGCTCTTCTTGTACAAACTATTCTTTCAAACATTGATTCTTCTATTTCAAGTTAATCGATATAAATATTTGCAGAAATTATCTTGAGGCTTATTTTCTTGTAGGGAATATGGGAATAGGTACAGTAGTAGACTTTAAGTGATAGTACAACCTTTAAGAGCTGGTCACTATGTAATACCTTTGAAATTCCGCTCTATTTGCATAGCCAAGAGATAAAACCCCGAATAACATATTCCTATTTCAGAAAAGTATTAAGTATTACAAAATTCAACCAAATAACAGGAAATGTCTCGAAATGTCCCAATCCACAAAAAATGTATTTGGCATAAATTGAGTGCTTTTACGAGATCTACACTTTTCGTGCAGTAAAACTTTGTATATCTCTGGCGATTTTTCAGTTATGCAAAAGTCAACCAGAGAACAATACCAGAAAATTTAGGATATACATTTCATTTGTCATGCAACTATAGCATTTCAATCAAAATTGTTAATCACTTTGGAAAAAATAAAAGCTTTGGAATAATTGGGTATTTGGGTGGCCTCGTACCTCAGTCGGTAGAGCACCTGCCTGCCGTACTAGGGGTCCCGGGTTCGATTCCCGGTGGTGGGTTTGGGGATTTTTCTCCGCCAAAGATAATTTCTCATCTTCCCAAGAGTCTGGAAGTATAAATATGATCTGTGTCAATGTGTATGTGATCTACTGATTAAAACCCAACGAATACGAGTTAATACCTTGGATATGTTCCAAAGGAGAACGGCCGTCTATATGACTATTTGAGTTAAAGGCGGGGTATAGATGGAACAAAAAAAATTGGACATTTTGCTTCAAAATGTTCGTCTCACGTCCTTATGAGATGCTGAACTTGAAACACCATGTTTGATATCTAACCCACTTGTCGTTTTTTAGTTTTGCTGTCCACAGACACACACACACACGCACATACACATAATCGGACTTTTTTCTAAAAATGTTTCTTTTTATTCAAGGGTTCTCAAAGCATGTATTTCCATTGATATTTTGGTATCAAATTTTTGAAGTGGAATCCAATACATTCTACCTACTACTTACGTGATAGAAAAAGTAAAAACGTTAGAATCAACTGGATCAGCGAAGACTCTGAAACGTGGTTTCTGCAAATTCTGGAAATCTAAGAGTTATCTAGGAAATTATAAAATTATCGAATACATACAAATTACAGAAATACACTTTACGCAACACAAATTAGGTGCTACTTTATTTCTTGAAGTCATTTTAAATGTGTAAATCGAGTTTAAGCAGGGGAGTCAGTAACACACAGGCACACATGCATATTGAAATGTATGTTTTATTTAATGCTACTAGTTTGTCCAAAACAAACGTTATCGAAAATTCGGGGTTTTTGTTCATTTAAATCTAAAAGTATACAAGAATTAATATTTTAATAAATGATAAAAAAAAACTATTACTAACCTTAGTTATTCTTTTACACTTGAAAATAAAGTCGTATCATTTGTGTGTTTTCTTCAATTTGTATGTTCGTTTTATGTTCCAAGGAAATTTATATGTCACCATTATTGCGAATAAATGTTTATCAAATATTTATTATTTTGAATAGTAATCTGGATATAAGAGTTTAATTTTGTACAAATGTTATCTATTTCACAAGCAACATGTATAACCTTCTAATTTGATAACTTCAAAATTAAAGAAACTGATAATTCCCTTGGTACCTTAAAGTGAATAAAACAAAAACTGTGGCGATAGTAGCGGCGGCGGCGTCGGTAGAATAAAAACACCAATTATGCTACGCCAGTGGTAGTGTGACGTCCGCTCCGCCAGCTCTCACCGAAAAATATGCTCCCAAACGAAAGGCAGGTTAGCGTGTGAAGTCACCGCGCTGATTTCTGCTGCCCAAGACGAAGGAAATAGTTTGATGTGTTGGGGTTCCGATAGCGTAGGAAAGACAGGAAACGTATCGGGTATTAATAATATGTACAGCTTGCATCTTGGGTGTTGTAATATTAATGCTGACTGCTTTAGTTATACGATTGGTCACAGTTTTTAAACAATTACATTTGGCTCTGTGTTACGAGAAAATATATAAAACTTCAAACTCGAGTTTATCTGAAGGACAGACATGTTATAAAGTAAATAAAATAAAACTTCAAGTAATTTTCTCTGCAAGTTAGAGGAGACCCATTCAGAACAAAATTATGTGGACATTTTCCGATACTTTGTTTCGTTTTTCTTTAACTAGTTTATCAATGTCAGGACGTAATGTCTGGGAAATCTGTAATGGAAGGCATGTTAGATTGTGATCCGACAAGGTTCTTCGGGGTTTGGACTTAGCTAATTCCATAACAGAAAAAAGTTGTTCGCACACATATGTCGAACCAAACATACACAATGTCCATGCGGCAAGTGAATACAACCTCGGAAATCTGGTTTGGGGGACATTCTTTTAAAAATCAGCCAAGTCTTTCTTGTGTGTATATTTGTCGTTCAATGAATTATCACATTGTAAATTTAATAGTTCCCTTAGGTGCGTGGCAGCAAAATTGTTGACATCGAGTGCGCTAGACCTGACTGAACCCTCAGATTCCGTACTCACAACGCCATTATGTAGGCAACTTGGTACTACACGACTCTTGCCTGACGTCACACGCACTGCAGGACTCGCTCACAGCTAAAATACGTCACAACTCTCGAAGCTGTCTTCCTCTGCCATCTAAGCAAAAGCCACAATACCAGAAATATCTCAGTGGAATATTGTTTCCATAACAGAGCTCTCACCGTGAACACGAAACCCATTCCTCAGTCTGTAGATATGAGCATAAGATTGAGGTAACGGCGTTATGAAAATCTATAGCGTACCAAAGGTTTCCAATGAATAATCACAGAGAAAAGAAAGTCCTGGTTTCCTGTCCTTCTCAAGAAGTGACAACCGAAGGCAGGCCTAGGTCGACTTGACCGCTGCCTCCTCTGCCTCCGTTCATATGGAATTATGCGCAGAAGACCATCCGAGTGATATGCAGTCAAAGCTCAACCCGGCGATGGTTTTCGGAATCGACGGTGGCTAACTTCGCTTTTCAGTTGGTATCCACAACATGACAGATTTTCCTGCCTGAGAAAACCAGTTTGGTGGTAGCAAAACCGAATGCAAGTCATCTTCTCATCAGATACCAGTGTTACAGCTTAAATACGAGGAAGTTTAATTATACGTATCTTTGTGGCGATAATAGTGATGAGATACGTATAGTGGTAATGGACGCGGTGACGGTAGGTAATTACTAGGGGGCGGATTTATAGGCACTAAAATGTGTGAAATAGGCAGGCAAAAAGCCACTAAAATGGGCAAAATAAGCACTTAAATAGGCACTAAAAATTTCTAAGTAAACACTTAGAAATACACAATTTTAGTAAAATGGCTCTTAAAATGCACTATGAATGACTATAACAAAATGACAATCATCGCAACATATGCCGCAACGAATTCGCTAAACACATACAATTTTGCAGTTTCCTAGGCGAATAGTTCTATATTTATTCCAAATTTCATAAATGGTCCAACAGCAAGCTAAAATAACAGATATTGTCGTATAATTAAAATACATATAAATCCACTTCACTAAGTAAGAACCATAATGTGCAGAAAGGTATGAAGTAATTAACTACGTCGAAAAAAAAAACACAAAAAAATGGGTTTTCAGCGGGAGCTTAAGGGTGATAGTTTAAATATCTGAAGCATTTGTTAGATTTGTTTCAGATTTATACCATTTATTTTTGTGATAGATCAAGAATGAAACAATACCAAGTTTAAGCTTTCTAGTTACAATAGTTTCTGAGGAACTAACAGTTTATGTCTAAATAGCACTTTATTTTCAAAATACCCCACTTATTGTAATTTTAAAAATTAATGCTTAGGGTATAAGTTACTGCACCCATTTTAACCAACTAATGACCTGACCCTATGTGAAGTATTTGTCTTCGCCATATCAACGAAGGGAAAAAAATAGTCATACCTATTTACCAATTTTTATTTTCCTAAGCGTTTTCAGTAAGAAGTAAGCATAATAATTCATTTCTATAAAAATAACAAAAAAGAAAAAAACAATGTAAATGGGTACACTTAATATGCAATTAATTGCCCTTACAGGCATGTTTAGAATTTCATACAGATTAATAGAAAACTTCATCCTGTGGAACATTTTGAAGTTAGGAAAATGTAGAAAATATGGAATCTGAGAAATTTAAGATTAAAATCACGTAATGGCAGCTACGATACAGGTGTAATGTTATTTAAATGGTCATGTGACGTTTTCTGTAGTGCCGCTAGAATAAAAGTGTATATTATTGAAGGATGTCTATATTAATTTTAAGACAAAAAAAAACTAAATTTTGGATTTTTGTAAGTTTTGGGCCAATCTGCACAGATGTGTCTCCTTAATAGAAACGATTCTTAGAAAGATAAGAAATTCAAAAGTTCATCACATAAATCTTAATAGAACTTAAAATGACGTCACGATGTGTCAGAAAGATACAAAGCACAGAAAAAAATTAATTAAAAGGTAAAGCTATAGAATCCTAGTTTTTTGTAATAAGAGCCCTAAATGCCCCACTGTCGACTAAGAACATATAACTAAGCACAGATTTTTAGTAAGCATTTCCCGTTCATTCAAACAGAATTACAGCAATTACGGCATCGTGAAAGAATTCTCGTACCTATTTTTATTAACGTATTTCTGTAAAAGTTTACACAAACCATTAAGATTTATTGGTCTGCAGTTTCATTTTCAATGTTGGAAACAACACCGAAAGTCTCTAAGCAATCGATTTCATGATTCCTTGAGATACATGTAGAAAAACGTAAGCATGAGAATATATATAATCTTAGTGTGTGTAGCCAAGCTAATTAAGCTGTGGCCTTACAAGTTTCAGTTGTAACCTGAACGGAGTCCCAGAGTGATGATTTTAAAATTGGGTGAAACAGCAGCTTCCTGTCAGTAGATTTACACACATGTAAAATAAACCTTAGGGAGTAAATTTCTGCTTACCAGCGGTACTGATTGTCATCTGATATAATTTTTAGCAATTGACACCATCAATAATTTAATTAATAATCCCTCCCCCAAGTATTACTATTAGCTCAAGAAATAAGTATTTACACAGCACAAAAATATCATGCTACTGCATTGAAACTACCAAAAGATAATACTCGTAACAAAATTGTGAAATCCAGTACACTGAGTTTGCAAAGCTATCGCGCATTTGACGGGATTGTTTAACGATTCAGACATGGTTTAAGCTAAATCTCAATGTAAAGTCATATCATGTAATGAAGAAAGTTTTCACATTAGGCAAATTTGTGCTTTACTTTGGAAAACTGAAAACATTCAGAGTCTCTTCTTTCGGCTCTCCTCAATATCCTAATTTGTGTTCGGCATAATGTTGCTACAGGGCCTGATTTTTACAAGGTTTTTGAAACTAGGATAATATAGTATTAATACAAACATGAATGATTAAACTCGCCTGTTTCCCACAAGGCTCACAAACAATTACTTTCCCATCTGTGCTGGACGCTGGATCACCATTTATCCACTGTTTAAGAAGTACACTTCTGTTGCTTCTCTCTTTTGGCATATTTGCGTAGGAAACTGATCTATCTGTGCAGTTGAAACACTGCTTAGAGAATGGACTTTCCATTCCCCACATAAAGAGTGGTCATTTGTCAATCCATTGAAATATCATTTAGCTGGTCTTTGCTACTCGTTCTTGAGCGAATTCTAAGATTTTTCCATGACGTCATTAGCGCATTGTGACACGTCTGTAAGGTTAAACCCCTGCCTGGCTAAACCCCTTTTTGCACATCCAATGTGCAGCAGTAAGAAATTTCCCTTCCCCGAAAACTTCACGTTGAAACCAACAAAGCAAAAGTTGTTGTCACAAATTACAAGCAGAAGAAATTGGCTAAAAAAGGCAGTTTTAGACATTAATAAGCAGAATAGGCACAAACATATAAACTAGGCATTTATAGGCACTATAAAATTGAGAAATTAGGTTACTAATTGTAAGAAACGCACTTATAACTTAAAAGCCTACGTTTCTGAACAAAGGAATAAAATAGGCTAATAGGGCAAAATCCGCCCCCTAGTAATTACTTTTAATCTTCATCGTTCGTTTATTTTAATGAACGTTTCGGTTAGATGGATATGGACCGTTGGACTGAGATGCACCTTTTACAAAGCTTTAATATGCATAAGGGAGCAGCAGCAATTTCGAAATGTCCATGCCCCGCGTTTGCTACCTACGGACAAACTGCCTGATTACCTGCCACGCCAAAGATTATCAATATTCATTAATTCCCTCGATACTGTACATGTAACCGGAACCAAAAGCTCGTGGGATGTATAAAATTGTACGAATCTCAAATGAACTTGTCGGTTTGATACCAATATTTTAATATTCCATGATCCTTCCCTTTTAATTTCACTATATGCTATCAGGGTAGTCCATTTTTTATACTGTTTTACGTCAGTAGCTTGGAAACGATCTGATGTCAACTAATATTAAAATTCGTTCCTAAACATAGTAGAAAGAGAGAAGTTTATCTCCATTTAATCTTGTTCACAATCTTGATAAATGTAATGAGCATTATACAGAAATGTTGATAAACTCATGTTCAGAATCTTCCTTTTCTTCTTTTTCTTCTATTACGTTTTATTGACTAGTCAGAGCCTCCGAAACGGGAAGGCGCATGACAGTAGATAAACAAACCGAAGACTCCGAACTGTGCTTCGGACAAGTCATCTGGAGTCGGGTTTTCCAACTCCAGGACAGCACTCCTTACTGGTACCCCCAAAAATTATGTAGAGTAGGGTAATGCACAATAGATCTATTAGGTCGCAGTGCTGAGAAGTCGCAAGGGATTTTACTACACGTTTTCAATCATCAGAATCATCATCATCGGTCGATGAATGAAATGGGTGAAATGATGCTCAAATGAGCCCAGAGTTCATAGAGTTTAGAGTTATACAAATTCATTTTTCAACTAACCTCATCCAAATAATTCGCCCTGCTCTCACCAAGGCTGCGTTCGTTCCCAGACGACCGCAAAGTAAGGTTTGTGGTGGACAACAGGGCGCAGGGGCGGGTTTTCTCTGGGATCTCCGGATTCCCCGCTATATCATTCCACCGATGCTCCATCTGCATTTCATGTATCATCATATTCACCGCCTGCGGAGCCGCATGTAGTAAAGGCGGGCGTTAAACATTACACATTTCATTTCATTTAACTCACCCTGACCGAGATTTCAATTCGAAACTTTTTAAGTGTGAGGCAGACACACTAGCACCACACTACAGAGATGGGATATTTTATGTGTACTGTGATACAGTTGTAGATACATGTAGATTTTACATGCAATTTTAAAACTTTTAAAATGTACGAATGTATGCCACACTAATATATCTGCTAAGAATAAAGAAGTTAAATTAAGACTATATCTGAGCTAAAAATATGTTAATTTCTCGAAAAAATGATGTCCCACGTTGTAATATTCGAGGGAAAAAGCTCCTTCACTAAAAAGGTAAAATAAAAATTAATAAGTAAAACAAAGTAGAGATAAGGAGGTATTTTGATCAAAAGGTTTAAAACTGTTAAATGGTTAGTTCGGCTTGGAAATCATTAGCTATTGTGTTAACATTTGTTGCAAATCATATACACTTGAAAGTCTCTGCTTTTGCTCCGCAGTTTATACATAATATATTATTCAGTACTTCCAACAAAGCACAAGAAAGCTACAAATATGTATATATGTTTTTAAATATATGCTCTCCTATTTAATCCTTAAGTAATATGTAATATTAAATGCACCATTTGTGAGAACTGGTTATCTTTATAGTACTAAGCTAACGTACACGAGGCTATGACGCTTATTACCAGATATGCTATTCTACAATACTCCTATTTGCTTTTAACTTATATTATCCCCAAGATATGCGTTTTCTAGTTATGGAATAATTTACCTTGGTTTGCAGTACTTCTAATCAACTAGAAAGATTTATTAAATTATTTATCACTGAGCTTGGCCATACTGATCCTGGATACTATACCATAAAATGTATAACTTTGAAAGAATAAATATTAATTGACTTAATACTTCACAAGACACAATACTATAGTCTTCAACAAGAGAAATGTAATAATTAAATAACTGGCAACTTTCTGCATGGGTTTAAATTAATTTGCGTCTATTTTTAATTTCGAATAAGCAAGATTGCAAATTTACACGTGGTGTTATGTCTCAGTCGCTTTCGCCAAAGTTTGTACCTTATATTTTGGTGCTTAGGAAACAAGTTTTCCCAAATAAACTATTCTAAAATATGAATAATCTTCAAATAAATAATATGTAGAAAACTTCCCTTAGCAATTGTGGGCGCCATTTATTCAGCATTTTCACTGCCTTTCTCGTCATTTACAAATAACTTAACCAATATAATGGAGTTGCATTAATTGGCTTTATTGTAAATTTGCATAGGATGTTTTCTATATCCGAGATTCTCAAAGGCTTTATTTAACTTTAATTGTAACTTTAGTAGTTTTAATTTGAAGAACAGAAAAAAAGAAAGAAAAGGAGGGCCTGGAAAACCGCATTTCAAGTCTGCGTATGGTTTGAATCTGCGGCCTTTTGGGATGAGCAGGCCAGCGCCAAACAATTTGATCTACCTCAACCAACTTTTCAAGTTTCTGTTATTTATGTGTTTCCTTTAATCTCGCCCACAAAGTTTTGATCCCGGTTCGAAAAGCTTAGGCTGCAATCTCGATCTGAAAATGTACGGCCGTTTAACTGATAAACAATAACCGAAGACAACGCAGGGAAAAAAGATTTTCTGACCATATGCTATTAGCTCTTGTGATATAAGTGCATAGGCAATTACTTCGAAAGATACAATAGTTGAATGATGGAATCTGAAAAAAGACGGATAGTACAATAACGATGGACACACCAAAAATTAATGGGAAGTTCAAGTCAGTCAGGTGATAGCCATCAAATAGCAGCGATACTGGTGACAGAAGACACGAAAGAAACTTTGAAAATGAAATACATAGGCCTAAGTTCCCTATCTTTACGG
Source organism: Mantis religiosa (assembly GCA_030765055.1). Classification (NCBI taxonomy): domain Eukaryota; kingdom Metazoa; phylum Arthropoda; class Insecta; order Mantodea; family Mantidae; genus Mantis; species Mantis religiosa. The sequence continues at coordinate 185,692,630 of CM060948.1, read as the reverse complement.
CAATCGCAAGTTATGAGGGCTCTGGAAAACCTGGGTAAAACCACAGGCGAAAAGAAAAGTTCTGCTGGAATTTGAACCGCACATGTTGATAAAAGTGATTAAAGAGTACCATGCTTACGGTTATGCGTAAATAGTTCATAAAGGTGGAAGCACTTGACTGTTACTTTGGATCAATTATATGAAAGCTAACATTTTTGGAACTAGAATGTTGGCAACTATTCCTAAAAAATGATGAAAGAGTGAGCGGCGAGTCCAAACACCTTTCGATGCCTATTTCGCCTCCTATGCTTTAGATGTTCAACTACCCGTCGAAGTTGCGAATATGTGCCTGTCCGTCCAGAAACAGAGGGAAAGCCAGGGCGTAATAAACAGGATGTGCAACATTATGGAAGGTGGTGATAAATATTGGTTTACAAAACTTCAGTAGTTAATTTTGAAGTAATATAATAATGTAAATCATAAACATTTTAGACGTAAAATAGGTAGTGACTCCACAACTTTATTTAGAATAGTAGATTAAGATCAAAAGATTGTATTCGTATCGTTTGAACGTAGCACAAAGGCAAATCTAGCTACAAAAATTTGTAACAGCATAAGAATAGGTGTAACATAAAGCTGCAAACACCCGATACCATTTAAGGACCCTTGTCTATGAAATTTCTAAAATTTACAATTTCAGTTTGTTTCATTTTATATCCAAAATCAGCTATCATAACTAATCATGTTACATCTTTTTAATTCCGTTATTTATCAGGAGCAATACAAAAGTTCATTCATTTAATCGAAAAGTTATATCGCGTGGAGCAATTTGTAAAATCAGAATAACTGGATATCCGAGAAATGTAGTTTAAAAATCATAACGCGATTCTGCAATGCTTCTCACTTTATGGTACTTAAAAATATATAGGACCATTTTCGTCTTTTTCTGCTTCTCTGCAGCTCATTTAGTATTTGAACACTTGTGTGCTAATTTTTTAATGGTTTTTCCACTCAAACTTATCGTTTTGTATTAAAATGTTATAGGAACTTAGGCTATAGTAACTTATGAAAGTTACACAGAACTAAATTCAATGTTTTGTGGCGCTTTATGACACGGGAATCTATATTTAGTTCTGATAATTCTTGGCCATTTTTCCTTACTGAGAATTCTTGGAAGGGTTGTCTATGAATTAACAGCATCTCTCACACCGTGAGTCCCTAAGAAGTGGTTTATTCACTAGAATATTGAGTGGATCTAAATAATGACAGCTAAGGGTAGACAGATAATGCCTGGGTCTCATGCCCACAAACCCTAGGATCTGTATACCACGAATAGGGAGGGATGTCGGACAACTTTGGGAGGGGGGGGAGGCTTTAGATGATACTGCGGTGCTATGAAGCGGCTTTAATCAATTAGCACATGGCAGCGAAGCCTGAAGCCACTCAAGGACTGTAATCATTCTTTCGGCTTGCAACTCGGGGGATTTGACAACATGGCGACGCCGGGTGTATCAATGGAGATACTATAACAATAGACAACAATACACTGGCGTCTTCTCGCCCCTTCGCAGCTAATCCCTCTCATTTCCTGCTTCGTCCTCTCAACAAAGCAACTTCGTTCAAGCGAACTGTTGTTTATTTGTTCAACAGCATCATTAAACTAAGTAAATTTTTGCTTTCCTTCCTATTTGCTTCTTACTGTTTTGCAATTACTATAAAGAATTATTTGCACGAGAGCAAATGCCATAAAATGTTTCTGCATTCAAGCCGTAATCTACTGCACAGCTGCAAATATCTTAGAAATAACGCTGTTTCATCATGCAATTGTATTTACATGAACTTCTTATGCTGAGACAGGTGCTGGTTACTGCAAAATTTGCTATATTCTCTGTCCAAAATATGTATAAGTATTAATATCGGCTAGCCTTTCCTGTACTATAGACCCAACATGCACTGGAGCTATAGTAGTTGTAGAGATATGAAATAGAAGAGAAAGGAAAGGTTTTCCTGCGAGAATTCACTTGTAGAACATGACGCATCTTTCGTCCGAAAACAAATGAGAAGCTAGTTTCAACTTCTGCGAATATACTAGTCTATGGTATTCGTTAATGAATGGATGACGCAATCTGATCACCATTATCAGAAAATGAACAGAGTCTGTAAAGTTTAAATTTGTTATCTAGGCCTTAGCAAACTTGTAAATTATTTGCAGAAATACGTATAACAGTATTTACTGTTAAGGGACGGAACTGGATGCCTCAGGCGATGGCGTACGTGGCCCGCATTAGGGAAGTCGTGGGTTCGATTTTCGTGGTCGAACTGCCTAAGCTATGGATATCTTCGGGGTTTCCCCGCGTGCTAGGGAAATGCTGGGAACTATAAATATAACCCCAATTTCTTGTCCCCCCATTTTATCTCAATGTTCATCCTGGTTAGCCAGTGCAGGGTTTTAAGTGTTGGCGAGGTTTCGTAGTGTCTGACAACGAATTTACTCTACAAATCCTGGACTTTCAGATTGGGTAAAATCCCCGACTCTCGACCTCCCAGGAGACGTGTAATCCTACAGGGGGAAGAGAAGCTGGTTGCACGAGCCGCCGCCGGGAAGTTTCAAACTGTACTAGCTAGGGAACTTAGTTTCTGCTGTCGCCTCTCCTCAGGTCCGATCATTCTTAGTATCCTCTCACCTCACCCCTACGCATGATGCTAAGTTCTCCCTCCGAACCTTGTCATAGTCAAACTGGAATTGTATCATAACCTTAGGGAACAAATATTGAGTAATAAGCTAATGAAAAACTAATTGCTTTTTATGATATTTAAGTTAGGTTTTACTCTAGCGTCGGTACCTACATTTTACTTTATCTTGTCAGCAAATATTTGTTGAAGACTCATATTTGAGCAAACATAGTACTTTTAAATATATAAACCATGGTATTCTGCTTATCTGGGGTGTGAAATAAAGCTGAACATATTAATTTACCAGGTAGTTGCTATTAATCGTAAAACTGCCCCAAATAAATCTCGCACTAGAAACTTGCAGGATGTGCTTGCAAACCTGCTTGTGCCTTCACCAGGGAGCATACTGGACATCATGGGATCACAAACAATTACGAGCAAGATTAATCTATAGTTAATAAATGAAAAATTAATGATTAAGAAAAAATAGCCAATAATAAATGTTATGTAAATGTTATGACACTGTTACTTTGAAACAACATTGTTTTTTACTAGCGCAAAATCAGTAGGTATAGGTTGCGCATATTTCTTTAATGGTCTCTTAAAGCGTCTCCCTGGTATTGAAATTTGTAGGTTAACTTATTAAATACACGCGCCCCAGAACGTATAAATTGCCTGGTTTAAAACGCTATACTGTTTAAATGTTATGTGCATTTTTGTAATAAATACGAATTTTCCTCTTGGAAACTCAAGTTATCCCCTTTTCAATTTGGTAAAGAGATTGCCTAGACAAATACAGTGCTACCACAAAACAAATAATATATTTTCAATAATTCATAAAACAAAACCTACACAACTTTATGTTAAACTGCTGAGGTATTTTAGGACAAACTGCTGATTGTTGAGCTGCAACAATTACAGTACTGAAGATGGCTGCAAATACTGGAAGGTTTGTTGTTCATTTTTGAAAAGCCCATACAAAAATCATGTATTATCTAATGCGTCACTTACATAGAAACAGCAAAATATCTCATATTCTTATAAGGTGGAACATACTGACAAGCTTCGTATTCTGAATCTCTCTTCCAGCTTAACGCCTCCGACGATAAGCGGTGCATGATTGTTTACGTAACAAACCAGATATTATTTTTTTTTCAAACCTTGTACCGCTGACATGTATCCCTCCACATACCACTGCCGTCATCTTTCCCGTAACTGACTAATGCTTTCGGCGCCGTGTGCGTTGCTTTCGCACCACGTGGAAACCTGCAGTAAACGTCATAATAATTGCCAGTAAGATAATAAAATCATGCAAATAAAGATGTGAAGGCACGGACAAGTACAACTTTGTAATGAAACGTCAATGTACATTTTTATTGCGAAAACTGTCTCAAATTACAAAAAATAAATAGATATTGTTGGCTCCAAATTCTTCTGTAGTTTTATATAACTCTGGCTCAATCGCACGATTGTTTCATCCTCTCCCTTTCTGGAGAACTCTTTGGCAGTTTGTTCTACACAAAACAAGTCCAAAAAGGTTTAGTTGTCTCATTAAACTGAAGCTTCTGAGATCTCAGGTGAGCTTAGATTCAAGATAAACAAATGCCGTATGTTCGATGTAGGATACAAAACAGCTCATTCATATCCCTCAAGTGGTGCTGACTTCGCTAGTATGGCGTTAGGTAGTTTATAAGGATTCCGGAAGGAATGGATCAAATTTTTAACATATCAAGGACACGGATGGTTTTGCAGAATGCGCATATCCCACACAACCGACCGACAGAGATAGCCGAGAGAATGGGTTAAGTCACGAACTCGTGAATGAGATGTCTATGATTCAAATCCCGCTAGGCCGTCCTCCCTGAATTCACACGAAACATTAAATGTTTTCTCATATATAACGCGAGGAAAAAGCATTAAAACATTTAATGTGAAAAATCGGGCAGAAATGGTTTACTTAAACTTTAAATAAACAAAACTATTAACATTTACAACTAGCGTAGTTAAAATTGTCCCCTTATGTTGCAAAGGCGTTGCATGAAATAATCTTTATATATGTCATAAATTCAATTATTTTAAATGTTTTGCTTATCTAACATTCGGCAAAGTTAACTCTTCACTGAAGCAAGAGTAGCATCAAATGGTTTTTAAGGGACGAAAAGTAACTGAACTTTGAAATTAATTTACAGCTTAGTGTGAAGAAGGGCACTGTAACAAGACTTGAAATTTTAGTAATCACCTCTTTTTAAAATGTATAATCGAATGACTTTTATATGGTAAGGACCTTATTCAACAACAATGTGCTTTTATCTACTTCCCGCTCATGGTGCCATGCTGGAAAGTTGAATTTCTAGCATTCAATACTGGTAACCCAATGTACTTGTGTGTATACTTTACTGCATGTAGGTGCATGAACTATGTGAAATCCTCTAAATATTTATATATGTTTTACTATAGACTTGGAACATAAACATATTTACTAAGGGAAATTTACCAATTATATCTTACCTGGATTTTCAATTGCTGTTTATTTGTTAAACATTACTTGCTATTTAATTTAAGCTGCAGCTAAGAATGAGCATTTCGGTAAGTTACTGTCTTACAAATAGTAATGTCATATTCACAAAATGTAAGGGGAGGTAGCAATATACGTAAATTGTGTGTATAAATCCTCCTTATTTACTTCCAGATTACTTTATAGTAAATAAATGAGGTACTGAGTAAAACTTTCAAGGGTAAATTCTCCGTACTTACTTGAAAATGACGTTACTTTAATTTAAAAAGTTGAATTCACTGCCCAAGTCAACCGTTCCTGCACACATCGTTCACAATGTCATTGGTTTACCAAAGTCTGTGTTATATGTATACATATTCAATCATTTATTATAAATAGTGACAATAGGCACAGTGTTAAAAAAAAGCTGTATGCTATAGGAATTTAAAGTGCATGATGGGTTTATTTCGAATACACTGAGACAATCATCAGAGCCCAAACCTTTCAGTTTCTCTGATGTCGCCACCTTCTCTCCTCCTTAAGTTTCATTAATACTCCAAACACAGGAACGATCATTCAAAACTAAACGCTCGAAAAACGCTCTTATTATTACTTTGAGCCTAAACCATTTCCATTCCAGAGAGGTACAGCAACAGATAGCTAACTTTACAGATAAGTTACATATTCGTTTAGATTACATTCTCTAAAGAGACTTGATTGTATAATATTATTGAAATTTTGATAGAAAATTTCATACGGTGGGCTGATTGTCATCTAAGTAATGTCGAAGAGACATGTATGATGCACCTGTGAAAAACGAAGGTTGAATTACCCTGTTTACTTATTTAAACACTTCAAATGGTATCTACGTGTGATAATGTAAACTAATGGCAGTAGGCAATATTTCAAGTACCTTACTGAAGCTTTTTTTAGACATATTAATGTCTTCTAGTGTTTTATTTCATTTAATCAGTTTTCCATGTGTTATTTAAAATTCCTCTTATCGAAAGCTGTGTTTGTTGCTTGCTATTCAAATGTCATTTTGGTGTTAACAAACATTTTATGAACAAAACATTATATAGGGCAGCTTGCTTGAAAACAGTCTCAGGCTACGCAATTTTACCGCAACTATTGACGGGTCAGATTTATAGTTTTATAAAGAAATGACGTGGAAATAATTACAATAAATAATATCTGTAATTTGAAATGAATGCATAATGCAATAAACCTGAGTTACATTCATTAGCGTCCAATTTATTGGTTCGCGTACTGTATCCATTACGTTTACCAAAGTAATTAAGGTTACGATGAAACTCAGTCGACCAGAATTGCATTAGTTAAAGACGTCCGTACGTAGGGAAGTGCACCGCTGGTGTCGCGACATTTCCGCGAAGTACTAATGACCGCTGCTAATTGTAGCAACTAAGGGTTAAAATGTTCCAGAACAACTTGTAATTTTTTAACTCTTAGACATAAACTTGAAATCTTGATATCTATTTTATAATTATTAAAATACATTTTACATTAAAACTACAACGTGTATACTTGCATCACTTTCTCCAGCAATTAAAATTCCATACATACTAATACACATATAAAATGCAATACTTCCATTGGCTTACAGCCAATATGATAAAATGTTTGGTTAGAACTTATTTCAATTTAATCATATTAATCATTCCTACTACAACCAACCTACAGTACATTTATATTACGTTATTTTTCGATACAGCTCAATATCGGTTTACCTGGCCTGGGTGCATCAGTTGGTTAGCCGCTGACATACTGATTCGAAGTCGCAGTTCGAACCCAGCCCACACCGATGGTTTTTAAGTGTGCTGAAAGATGAAAGCCGCTTGTCAGTAGATTTATTGGCATGGGACGAAATTCCGGAACATCGGCGGCGCTCATATGATCCGGGTAACTGACAGTGTCTTAACAAACAAAATATTTTACTCATTTATATCTGTTTAGGTGTGTATTGCTTTCTGAAATGAGTTTGAACTTCCATTTTGGCATCGGTCAAGGATTAATGTGTGCCCTCTTTTCAAAAACTCCACGTGTATTACATTCACGCTCTCCCAAAACACTGGTCATTATCTCCCCTGTAGATGGTGGCACCTTAAATTTCTTTGTCTTTGGAGAGAAGGGGCATTTCCACTCCAGTGACGACCATTAGGGGTTTAGCGGTGGATCTATGGAACGAAGAACTGTTGCTAAAATTGCAGATTTGCCCCCATGATCTTATCCTTATGTTGGTGGGGCAGATCTCATCATACCCCTCGCAAACCAACTGCAGTCTATCGTAAATACGAGTAATATGACGAAAGTTTCTCAACGACTGATTTCTTTTTCTTTTTTTAAATTAATTTCCTCCAACGCTAAGTCATATCGGACGATGGATAAAATAGGTTAAATGGAGCTCAAATGAGCCCAAGTCCATAGACGTTAGAGGTGCCAGACATTAATATTCTAGGATTAAGTAAAACCGCGGAAAAACCTCATCCAGATAAATCACCCTGACCAAGAGTCGAAGTCAGGATCGGCGTGCTGGGCTGGCCACTGAGACTCTTGGTGTCTCTCTACCAGCTACAGACTTTCCACAACTGACAAGACATTATAGTTTTTCTGCAAATCCCTACGAGCTTTTGGTGAATTTCAGCCATGGTTCATGAATCGCTCACAGAAATCAAACAAACTGAGCGGATTCTTTGGACCAGTTTTCCAAACGAGTTCCTAATTGTGCTCCAACTAGCACTAACCCAAATGTATGTATTAAATCTAGGAATATTGGTTTCCGATCACCTCTGGCACTTAAATGTGATAGTAAGATTTAACAACTCGTGTTTTCCCTTCAGGTAATTTAGATTAAACAGAACAGTCGCAAATTTTCAGACTATTTCTGTGAAATACATCTACTTAAACTAAGTAAAATGTAGGTAAGCAATATTTTGAAAACGCTTGATGCTAGAAGACAAGCTGCTCTGACAAATTTAGCCATTTTAAATAAGTGTTATTTTAATTCGAGATACGAACATGATTTCGCGGTTAAAAACATATAGGTATCTTCTAGGCAGAGTTGGATGTCAGAAATCGCATGCTACCCAAAGTTCAGGGAAAGACGGGGATAACAGTTGAGCGGTGCTGTTGAGAGAAAATAATCTTCCCTCATTATGTCTTCGGAATCGATTTTTTTTGGCCCTAGGGGCCAATTCCAGAAAATTCAGATATGATGATCCAACTGTGCGAAAATATCATACCATACTTGCTTTCTACGTAGTCAATTTCTCAGAATTAGAATGGGAACAACGTTCTTAGGAATCATCCAGTTCACTGGTGAAAATTCAGTTTCATATACGAATTAGCAGGCGTAAGGTTTGGGTTTTACAGAAAGAATAGTTCTTAAACCGTAAAGAGTTCAAACTACCAAAGCTAGCAGATATAATTAAATAGTTACAATTTAGTGTTACGATTCCGAAACAGTTTAATTCTTCATGTTAAGTCGGCAACTCACTTCAAGTACATCGTCACTAGCCTCCATTAGTCTCACATCCGCCCAAGCATACCCTAGTTAAACATAGCCCTTAACTGACGCAGCCTATAGTAGATACACCGGGAACAAGATTGGAGACTCCCTCCAGAGTGATTCTTTAAGCAACATCAGCAAAACCAAAATTAAGTTTACAAGCACCTTATTTCATTTTAGAAATACTGAGCTATGGAAATAATTAAAATATAAAGTAATTAACCAATTTAATATACGGACACAATAATAATAATTAATAATAATTAATAATAATTAATAATAATTAATAATAATTAATAATAATTAATAATAATTAATAATAATTAATAATAATTAATAATAATAATAATAATAATAATAATAATAATAATAATAATAATAATAATAATAATAATAATAATAATAATAATAATAATAATAATAATAATAATAATAATAATAATAATAATAATAATAATAATAATAATAATAATAATAATAATAATAATAATAATAATAATAATAATAATAATAATAATAATAATAATAATAATAATAATAATAATAATAATAATAATAATAATAATAATAATAATAATAATAATAATAATAATAATAATAATAATAATAATAATAATAATAATAATAATAATAATAATAATAATAATAATAATAATAATAATAATAATAATAATAATAATAATAATAATAATAATAATAATAATAATAATAATAATAATAATAATAATAATAATAATAATAATAATAATAATAATAATAATAATAATAATAATTAGGGCTACTCCGTGAAAATGAAAAACTTAATTGTATAAAACCATAACAGTAGAAAAGTTACGTGTTTAAAAATGTCGGGGGAATACTTTTTCAAACAAAAGCATAAGCAGTATAGTAGGTATTTTGTTGAGGACTATATAAACTGCAGCATATAGCTTTAAACATTGCCGAAATTAGGAAACAAAGAATACCAAAATAAAACACGAAGCGTAAAAGATCTTAGAGATCAATTAGTTTCAATGGTTTTACAGATTTGTACAGAATGTTCCTAGGGCGTTGACTTAAACATATCATACACGATTGACTAACGTAAAACAACATTCAGGCTCATAAACTGTAATACTATCACTATATACACTTCTTTTTCCACCGAGTTCAGAACAAATACATAGTAATTCCTTTTAGGAAATGGCGCTTAGTTGCTGTTACTGTGCTGAGTAACAAGTTTTATATGGGTGCACCTTCAATTAACAAATTATTTACTTTACCCAATAACGATAACATAAATACAGAAAGATTAAATTTGAGGAATAGCAGTGTACAGCCTTCTTTAGCTAATACCCGTGACATCCTGGTGTTAGAAATTACTATTTTTATAGGGTTATAAAAAGTTTAAGGTACATCTGCTCACCTAGTTATGATTTTAAACTAAAATATCTAAAAATATTTAAGTATACAAATTACCATTTATATAATATACTCTAGAAAAATAAAACTTACTTAGAATAACTATCCATTATATTTGAAGGTCAAAGAGTCTCAATATTTGACGACATCGGTCATTTTCCGCAAAAAGAAACTAAAACATTCACGAAATAAATCACAATCATTAGCAAATCATAGCGTATTTTAAAAGTGACTCGTACATCGAGGGTACTTATCCCCAAAGTCGTTATCTGGTAATAGTTTTAAACATCACTCACCACAACTGCACAGTCTGCTTGATGCCACTTACCTGCAAAAAGAACAAATTATGATAAATAAATATATATTGCACTCAAAAAGAAATACAGAATGAAATAATGTAGTATTAGGAGTATTGCCTCCAAATGCAGTAGGCATTATATGTAATTGAAGTTTCATTTTCTCCTGAGCTAATAAACTTTAACCCTTTCATTGCCAATGACTGTGAATCCACTAGAACGGTGTCTATTCTTGTGGTCGTATTCTCATAACGACCAAGTGGACTGGTAAGAAGCGGAGGATTAACAAACACAGATCCATTGAAACTTCGACCCCTAAGGAGGAAGGAGCTAAATGAAAGCACTACAGGTCATGGGCAGCCGGGCCACAGATACCGCTGAAGTCTCCAAGAATTCCAGGCTCGAAGACCCCTTCCACTTCTAGAACTGACTAGAGAGACTGATGAACTGATGAATGACCCATCGATCAATTAGCCCTCTGCTGGCCACGGGGAGTATTCCTTCCGTTGTGATTCGCGCCTTCTCTCCGACATCGACATATGCCAGGAAAACTAGAAACTCCCCTGAAAATAAGAAGGAAATGGAATGAATAAGAAATGATAGAAAGGAACTTTCACCTACCGACCGAGAAAGACCACGAGGAGCAGAATGAGCGATTCACGGGAATCGAAGCATTGACCCGCCGAATGCAAGCCTCAAAGACTACTGCGGAGCTGCTTGCTTAGTAAGCTAGGCGTAGTGCGTCTTATGTCCCTGGAAGGAATATAGGTATAAGTTTAGAGAACACGAACGGCGGCCAGGTCTGAAAGCAGTAAACGGTGTCCCTGTTGCTAGTTTAACGCCAGGGAAGAAAGGGTTCCTTCAGCATGTGCTACAGGCCAGGTCATGAAACCCTGAAAGATGAATGGAAACGAGTGTCACGAAAATTCGTATTATTTAGTGTATAATCCAACATTTGTTTACAGACCATTGGAAGCCACTAAAATACCCACGGTCAGGTCAGTCGTTCCAAAGGAAATAGAATCATGGGCTTGCAAAGCTAGTGGCTGAACCATCCCATCGGTATGTTCAGGGATTACTAATTTCTAAACGAGCTGTTTTCATTAGTTACTTTATACATATTTATTTATATTTTATCATGTATAACAGCATGAACTTTAATTTCACCACTTCCACAACATATTATCCGATTAATTTGTTCGTTCTGCTGCAACTGGACGAAACCCCTGGGAACTTTCCATGATTGCGGGGTAGAGCACATAGGACATGCACCGCGTATTGGGATTTATTATAACTTTTTTTAGTAAAATTAAATTTATCAATGATTTCTTTCAGATAGTTTTAGACAAAACGTACAAAAGAATGAAACTAAGAGTTAACAAACATTTTAAAGCATTTTAGGAACTGCATTTGTTTGTGTTAGGCTGTTAAGACAAATATTAGAAAAGTGACTGTTTGCAGATACTTTATTAATTATAAGGAGCATTTAGTTCACCTAATTTTTCACAAAGTCGCAAGAGCCCGTCCTTCTAATGCAAGTAAATTGTCATATGCCTTAAAATCCGAAGCGTAGCTATGACAAGCGTTTTACTCTTTTCATTGTAATCAAACGTTTAGGTATTTTATATAATATTTTAGATACGATTAAGAGAATAAAATACCGTATCAAGCCTTTTTCTTGTCATATACAAGTTCTTCACTTATATAAAGCTTCATATGTGAGGTACGTTCTGAAGTTCTCCGCAGCGTTTATTCTCAAGTGCGAACTTCATTTTAACAACAAATGATTGACATTCTACAATGCCGCAGAAGCTATTGATAATGTGGTTTTCGATGTTGTTAACTGCGTTGGAAATAACACCGAGTTTCCAAACACCAGAAAAGCAAAAAGTTTATTGTATCTCAAATGTCAGCTTCGCGTAACAATTCCTCCAGATGTAATTGAGAAATTTTGATGAAGCAAACGTCATTTTCCATATACTCATGTTATCAAATTGTATTATTTGTACGCGGTTCTGTTAAAAAAATCAACCGTGCATGCTGAAAAGCATATTCGCTTACATTTATGAACGTCCAATGTGAACTTATGGTTTGGTTCATAACTACTGTAATTTTCTGTTTTGTTTTTAAGTGAAAGTTTTGCGTGAAAAAGAAAATGTTTTGGAAATGTGCTTTTCGTATTTGATAGAGAATTATGCACTTTACAGAACAATATTTAGTATTTGTATGCCTATACGCTATTATTTTCATTTCAATTATTTTCGCTTTCTGTCGACTACATACCCCTTTTTTATCTGCTACGAACAAAGAGCGTATAAACATACAAAACCTAAACAAATTATTTGTTAGATCACATAATTCCCTGTCAAATAACATAAAACACTATCCAAAACATTTTATTTTCCACGCAAGACTTTCACTTAAAACACTAGAAGGTCTAGGCCAAGCCTAGCACTTTACCTTACATAATGTCTGTAAAAGTAATCTTTAAATGCCTACTTTACTTCTGAGACATTTGAGGAGTAAACCTCAGCTGACTCCTTTGCATACCTTCTCAAAAACAAATTTTCATTTTATGGTTACTATCGATCTATTTCTTAGCCTGAACAAACAAATGCCACATTCAAGTTTCAGCTTTAGGCAGCTTTTGTGGATAACAAATTAACCTTGTCCAAAATGTTCACTGAGAGGGGTACAGATAAAGCTCTCTGTATTTCGAGAGCACTGAACAAAGCAACCTCATTACTGTGGTCACGTACCTAACCAACCGAGGTATGTTAACTCGCCATCACAAAACAGTAAATTATCCAAATTCCTAGCGAAGGGAATGGAATTTTACCTTTCAATTCAGGTGCACCAATATCTGGAGGTGTAACAGTCGGCGTAGAGAAGCTTCCAGGAAGGAGGTTATGCTACTTCTCATTATTGAGATAAAACTTAACAGTTTCACAACATATTTGTTGAAATCCTCTTCAGTAAAAGAAATTCCTTGAGTGATGCAGCAGTTGTATGCGTATGCTTCACAGTTTGTCACATTAGGTAACCAGACGCTCGATGATGCGTTATGGTATTCATGAATTTTAGGTCTCACCGATCTACTAATTATTATTTAATTTCTTTAATTTATTCAAGTTTAGCTTGAATTAGAATATCATGTTATTATTACTACTAACGAGCATTCCTAGAATGCACCATATAAAACAGATTATGCTCACAAACTGTACAAATCTGATATGTTACATCCACGAGACAGTTCTACCCAAGAACAATTACTTTTATAAGACATCTGCAAACTATTCCCCAGAAAGCTTATTCTACTTACCTCATGTTAACCGAGAAACAGCTGTGAGAAACAGTTTAATTACACATTTAGCTGAAGAAACAACAAGAGTAAAGGAAACGCGAATCGACGGTTTTGATGTTGAAATGTAAGTTGCTCTACAGTGACGTTAAAATCCCAGGCTCTTTCCATGCAATTTCGAGAACCAATAAATAGTAACATTTTAAAACTGACATAGTATTGAAAGCTTCAAAGAATTAAAACAGTATCTCGGGAATGTCTACTGGCCTGAGTAGCTCAGTTGGTTAGATGCTGTCCTGCTGATCCCCAGGTCGCGGGTCCACACTCGGCCCCGATCGAAGGTTCTTAAGTGTGCTCAAAAGCGACAGCCCTGTGGTACTTTATTCCTTCCAAAGGGCCTGCCTGGTAAGCTCCGGATGCACTGCAGATTGTGCTGCCCTGTGTGATCAGCACTAGTCCATTTTAACAGTGTCTTACGAGATAATACAGTCCCATAATGAACTCGGTATGAATTTCTTTTGGTTCAATTATCGGTTTCCTAAAAAAGATTGAATCTTCTGTATCTAAGGCTATGCAGGAGCATAGAATGTGATGGGGTGTCTCAGTTTCCTTTCCGCATACTCCGCAGTCTAGGACTGTGTTAGTAGTTTTACTGGCATGTAAAGCACTACTACAGGACAAAATTCTGGCTCATTGGCGGCGCTATTATAATTTTGGCAAACAAACACAATTTTATTTATTTCAGAATTGTTTGGTGTTACAAAAAAGTTATGGTGGAATTTCTTTTGAACTACAAGGCAATACTAAAGAACAAAGCAATGCAAGTCGGAAGAGCATCAGGACATGCTATTCCTGAATTAGTGACCAGTCATTGGTTCGCATTAAACAATTTGTGAATAGTCTTAAACGTATGGTAAAAGCTGCCCGGCATCCATAACTACCTCAGCCAAAGCTTCATGTCCTGCATCAGGCCAACCAGCGAGAGTCTCTCTGTGCTCCAGGTTCTTAGACTTGCGGGAATGCATGTTAAACTTGTACTCACGCGATTAAAAACCACAAGTCCTAGCCTTCCCTTTTCTCAATACCCCGTGTCTAATAAAACCTTAAAAGATTATTGCCGTCAGTGGTATGTACGGTATGTGGTATGTAGTTACCTGACCTTCCATAAAAGATCCTCACTGTTGTATGAATATAACAAACTTCAGGAGGTAAGTTATGTATATATAGCTCATTTTAACATATGTTATAGAAGTGATCTGCTACGAGTAAATCATTAAAGAACCCAAGTTAAACCTCAAAGACCACATTCAAAAAGAGAAAAGCACAAATCCTCCCAGGAACATATGTTTCGACGAATTTACTGTGTGGGTAGTTTACATAAACAACTGCTGAATGGATAAACACCACTGGTCGTATAAACGCATAAAGACTGCTTTAAGTTATTGGAACTTAAAATTACTAAAGATTCGTTCACTCATATTCCTTCTTTGGTCAGTGGCGGTCGGTCAATATAATGAAGGGAATGACTCATTCCCTTCGATTTTGATAGAAGTTTTTTTTTTTTTCATTTGATTTGCAGAATAATATATTTAGTTTAAAATTCAATTTCATCCGTTTTATGTATGTAATAACGTATTTTCTATGTTGCATGTACTGTAATATGATGTTCTGCGACAAATTTATCAGACGACACGGCATGGAGATAGTTCACATATGCATGCAGTTGATCTGTTCCGAGCCTGAAGTCGGAATCTTTCGTGGAGCCTCGCGTGACAAGGGGAATGAAATGTGTCTGTTCATTCCAGTCGCATACTTGTAGAGTATAGTTTACGGTGTTTCTAAGTGTTTTTATTATTCTTTTCGTCGTCATTTGCAACCTCGTTATCATACATAATTAACGTAAATAAATATAATTAATTTTATAGGCATAATTTTTATAAGCATAATTGTCAAAGTATTAAGAGATCACTGTTCTACACAGATTGCGAAGGGAATGCATGCCGAGCCTTCATTCTCCACGCTGCTGAGGGTCAGTCAGTGTGGGTCAGTGTGGGACAGACTGTGTGGGTCAGTACAGTCAGTGAGCGACTGGGATGGAAACTGACGGCAGCGAGAGGCGGAAGGGAGGAACATGTGACTGCGTGTTAGAAACAATTTTAAAGCGGGGACTGAGTTTGAGGAAATTTGAATAATAAAAAAAAAATAAAAATAGAAAAAAAGTGGCCTTAATTTCGGGGTTGCCTGAGTTACCTGATGTGAAAACCGAGATTAAACGATGTGTACGCCATTTCAGTTCTGAGCACTATAAAAAATGACATGGTTATTTGGTTGCAAGAAAACATTAAAACTCTGTTGGCTTAGATTTTATTATCAAACGAGAAGGGTGTGTGTGGAATACTTCAGGTTTCGATGATATGAGTAATCTTATAAAAGCAACTTAGTTTCACCAGCAGTCACAAGCAAATGTTAAAGCTGAAACTCTACTCACCACATTCGGTACTTGTAGAAGAGATTTTAAATTAGATGAACAGTGGAAATGTGAAGTAATAAGACATAATGAAATTTTCAAAGATAATATAAGAGTTATTCAACGTCTCAATTATGTCGTAGTATACTTGGCAAAACAAGAACCTCACTTCAGAGCGCATACCAAAGACAAAGATTCTGCGAACCGTGGAAATTATATTGAAATGCTAACTGTTTTAAGCAAGTATGATGACACTCTTTCATGTCATTTACAGAAAGCTACTGTGTTCTCGGGTCTGTCAAGCCATATTCAAAATGACCTTATTAATAGAGTAATGGTGTTATTGAATGAAATAAAAAAGAAATGTTTCAGTCTGCATTTGTAGCAGTTATAATTGCTGAAACCACTGACATACCTGCTCACTCTCAAGTTTTAACAGCTGCAATGCTAGTATATGACTATGAAGAGATAAAAGAAAGGTTTCTTGGCTTTACAGATGTAAGCAGAGATCGCAGTGCTAAGGCGCTAGCAGAATACCTATTCCATATGATGGACGAGTTTAGGTAAATATGGCTCTAAATTGGTCGCTCAGTGTTATGATGGACTAGCAGTGATGTCGGGGAAGTTAGTTGTTTACAGAAAAGAGTAAAAGTAATATATCCTGATGCGTTTATTTATCCAGTGTTTTGCTCATAGATTGAATATTGTCCTTTCACAGACATCCAACAGAAAAGAATGCAATTTTATTTTCATGAGCGTAAGTAGTTTGCCTTCTTTCTTCTTCAAATCTACAAAAAGAACTGCTGAATTAGATACGGAGGTAAAAAAAAGGGTTTCTCAAAGTATGTCAAACACAATGGAATTATAATGGAAGGCTGGTTGAAACTGTTCGGGAACATAAAGAAGAATTAGTTCAGTTGTTCTAGAACATTTTCGATAATCAAAACTAATGGGATAGTGACACTTATCATGAAGCTCGAGGTTCTAACAGTGTTATTTCTGATTTCAAATTCAACTTTCTTCCCTTAATTTTCAGTGAAATATTTTGCTTAACTGATGTCCTTTTTGAAATACTGCAGACAAAAATATTGAATATAAATTACTGCATTGCCAACGTAAGAGAACCAAAAGCCACTCTCCAAGAAAAGAGAAACGAATTTGGTACAATATGGGATAAATGTAATGAGAATTAAGAACTGCCAAAGAAAAGACGTTAAAACAACGACTTTGATTAAAAAAAAAAACTAAGCCAAATCTACTGTTAAATATTTGATATGTACAAAATCAAATTCAAATTAAGTTTGAAGATTTAGAAAAAGTTAAATTTGTACAATTAATTGACAAAAATAATATTACAAAGAAATTTCTTGAAGAAGCATTCTGTTCACTGAAAGAACGTTCTGGCCAGTAGTTTGACTTTGCTCGCCTTAGAAGTGGGCTCAGTGCAGTTTATAACTCATATGTGTATCTGTCGATAAGAGTTCAAAAACAAATGATTTATTTGAAATTTAGTGGTTTATCATCGTCCACTTTTTGTGAACTCTTCAAGTTGTGTGCATTGATTTCCATAATCCCATTCTCCAACGCGAGTGTCGAACGTTCTTTTTCGGCGCTTCGTCGAATTCATACTTGCTGCAGAAACATCCTAGGGCAGCTAAGACTCACAAATTTGCCTATGCTGGCTATAGAGAAAAACTGCTAAAATTGAAATCATCGTTAAATGAAGAGGAATTCTACAGATTATTGATAGATGAATTTATCAAAAAGGAGAGACGGACTGAATTGGTTTTCAAGTGAGAAGAAAATTTAAGTAGGCTGGTTTATCATCATCATCATCATCATCATCATCATCATCATCATCATCATCATCATCATCATCATCATTATCATCATCATCATCGATACCGAAATTATGGTTTGCCAGAAGCAAAGAATCATGACAGATGTCAAAGGAATGTTGGTTCTTTGTTACAACAAGGGCAAGGCCAGTTGAGTTGGGGGAAAGTGTTATAACAAAGCCATGTAAGAAGCAGTGTCCTTAGAAGATTTCTAAAGGAATTGTCACTTGACGTGTATGAATAGGGAATTCTTTGGATCATTTACAATGGCGACCAAAACAGCCACAAAAGGGACTTTGGTTGAAAAGGAGTTTTGAGAGTGAAAGTTAGATATGCACATGCGCAGCTGTGGTGATGCAGAGGAGTCTTCGGTGTCAGGCCGATGAGAGGAGTCTGAGGCGTGAAGCCTATTAGAGCGGTCAACTTGTTCTGTCTTGAATATTTGTCGGGTCATCAAAATTTATCGAGTAATAAACAATTTGCATTCAGTAACTCTAAACCGAGATTGGTAACCCTCGGTCAGCAACTTTCATTTCGATGTTTGAAAAGAAGAAGCAGTAAATAAATAAGTTGGAAGCGGGCATTCCAGTGTTATTAAGATCTCCTTCTCACACATCCACGCATACCCTGAGAGAAACCTCATTGCTCGCCAACTTATTTGCTCGCCAAATTATTGCTTCAAATTGGCGACCACAACGTGGAATTGTGTGCATCCATAAACATTTTAGTTACAAATTGGCGCCGCAACGTAGAACTCTTTGTTCCACATATACAATTTTGCTTCTTCTTCATCATCATCATCATCATCATCATCATGATTATTATTATTACTATATTAGTAGTGAATGTAATTGTAGAATTTGTTGTACAAAAAATCAGTTGCAGTGGTAATAGTAGTGGTTTTTTATAAGTGCTTCACTTGTTATAAGATTCACCGGCCACCACTGTCTTTGGTGCTGTTTCTTCCGTTGATCGTTTGATACTGCTGGACAGCAAATGTAACATACGCAGTCATCCCTGTTATATTGTCATACAGTAAACTGTATTAAGATTCACATGTGATGCACGTACCAAGTCATTGTATAATGCATCTTCTAAAATTAATTAATTATTTGATTTATATAGTCCCCTTCAACTTTCTTAGTTGCAGTGGGAACTTTGACTTGAACTTAAATCTTCTTAACATTGATTTCATATGCCTTAAACATATTCATTCACATACATACTTCGAGATTCTTAGGGGATAGAAAATTCTTTGGTTAAAGAAAAATTCCCAGACGGAATGAAATCTCACACCTCTTGTTTTTGTAATTTAAGTCCTCCAACGTTAAGTCATATCGGACGATGAACGAAGTGAGTAAAATGATGCTCAAATGAGTCCGGGGTACATAGAGCTAAGAGTTACCCAACATTCGTCTTTCAGGATAAGGTAAAACCCCAGAAAAACCTTATCCAGGTAACTCAACCTAACCAAGATTCGAACTCGGAACCTCTTGAACGTGAGGCAGGACATGCTACCACCACGCTACAGAGGCGGGCGTGACACCTCTGAATTGAGAAACCCAACACTAACCAATCAAACGAACAAGTCTGCAAAATCCTGTTTAGAGGATATAATGCCATAATTATTCACCTGTACGAAAGGTTACCTTCATAGTTTAAGGAATAAAGCGGCTAAATTAAATTATTTTAGTCAATTGACAGAATCATCAACGCCACCGGTGTGCGAAATTTCATCATAAAGAATCTTTTACATTCCAATAAATCTACTGACGTGGAGCTGAGGTTTCAAGCACACTTAAAATTCATTGGTCTGGGTCGCGTTTGAAACCACAACCTTAACATTAGTAGGTTTGAGTCGAATGCTCAAACAGACGGACTACCAAAGAAGATAATTAGTGAATTAATTCTTTATACGTGTGGGCATAAGAAAATGCTTCTTAACAATAAATGTTTCATGCTTCATTACAATTATGGCGATTTTGCTTTACTTTCTTTAGATTGCAACGATGATTCCTGTTATTTCTAGAAATTTCTCACAAATATAATGTATATTTAAGTTTTATGACTTCATATTAAATTATATTCTTAAACCTTCCTTAATACATACTAAACACAAACAAGGGGCTAACAATTACTCAGTTGTTCATAAGAATAGCGATTTCAGAAGACAAAATAATAATGTTCCTCATATAGATGAGAAATATACTACTTTCCTTTATATATAGGGCAAGGGCACCATATTTCGGATAGGTGCCTAATTACGGATGGTAGATTTTCTACTCCGTGAGCTATTGCACTTCCTCAGAAATCATGTGAACAAGTAGGTGGAAGAACCAGGTGAACACAGTGAACCTCTAGCCATTATGCAGTTAGTTGCGGTGAAGTAGCATTCGTAAGTTGTTTTGTTCACGATCAGAGTGTTTGAAAACAACCTTTCAGGGCGATTTCTTGAGCTTAAGGTAAGGTCCTAACTCACGTAATTACTGTCTGTAATATGTTAGTATATGATAGTTTTCTTACGTGCATTAACATTTGAAATTGCTTATATCTTGTTTAATTTAAGCTGTTATTTATCCAGTATGGCGGAATTCTTAATTTTGGATATCCGAAATAAGGAATGCACAATATTTTACCGATCTCAAACACTTTTTGTTCATTAGATGGCACCAGGGCTCAGAAAGAGGTGATCAGAAGAAGCAATGAGAGAAGTAGTAAAGGCCGCCAAGGAGAAGAAAATGGGATTTTAAAAGCTTCCAAATGTTATGGCGTAATTCGCTCTACACTGGAGAATTATGCAAACCACAAACAGAAAAATATTGACAGTTTGTTGACTACAAAAATTGGAAGAAAGTGCGCACTTGGTGAGAAGCTGGAAACTGAACAGGCTCCATACTGTACGGTTATGGATGATCACTATTTTGGACTTATAAAGAAAGATATTAGAAGAATGGATTTCCAGCTAGCTTTGATCAACAGCGTAAAGCATCCATTCGATTTTAGTAGTGGTATGGCTGGGAAAAAAAAGGCTTATGAAAAGACACTCTCAACTGCCTTTTCGCACTTCACAAAACAGTCCCTCTATAGAGCTAACGGTTTTAACTAGGAAAGTTTCCAGATGTTTTTCTCAAATCTGAAGCCAGAGTTAGAACATGTTGGATTTAGCGTGACAGTTGTTGAGGACACACGTTCAAAGGTCATTAGCCTAAAAAGCAAACAGCAGGTAGCCAAGTTGTCTTCAGCAGAAAGGGGAAAACTTGTAACCATTGATACATGTATGAGAGCTGCAGGCCATTTTGCTCCTCCACTAGTGATTTCCCCCAGAAAAAAATATGAAAGCAGAGCTCCTGGTAAAGCTCCTCCAGGTACAAACGCAGCTTGTCACCCATCTGGATCGATACAAGCTCTCATTTTCACTGAGCGGTTGAAACATTTCTGTCAAATATTTACTCTTCTGTAGATGAACTGGTCATCTTGATAATGGATGAAAATTATTCACATACTCGCAACATAGATGTCATCAACCTTGCAAAGGAAAAGGGTGCCATCATAGTGTGCATTCCACCACACAGCTGCCACTGTCTTCAACCTAGGCCACGCCGTGGCTCAGTGGTTAGACCGCTTGGCTCTCACCAAGGCGGCCCGGGTTCGATCCCAGGCGACCGCAAAGTGAGATTTGTGGTGGACAACACGGCGTTGGGGCTGGTTTTCTCCGGGATCTCCGGTTTCCCCCGCCATCTCATTCCACCGGTGCTCCATCTTCATCTCGTGTATCATCAGTGTCACCGCCTGCGGTGCCGTATGTAGTAAAAGCGGGCGTTAAACACTACACATTTTCATGTCTTCAACATCTTGATCTTTGTTTTATGAAACCATTCAAGGCATATTACAGCACTGAAACAGAAACCTAGTTGGCAGCTCGTCTTTTCAGACAACTAACTGTATATCAAGTGTGTGAATTAATGGGCAGAGCATATGTGAAGTCTGCTATGATGGAGATATCCTTCAATGGCTTTAAGAAAACTGGTATTCCATTCAATCCAAATATATTTGGACCACAGGACTTCATTGAAGAATCCGTTCCTGATGATCCACAGGCTAACTTTTCATTTGTTCCATTTGCATTCCATTAGCAAGCAGTCTATCTTTATTATCAAAGAATGAACGCCCAGTATCGCACATGCCTTCAATAAATGCTTTATCTCCCTCAACCATAAATGATCTACTTCGCGTAGAAGAAGACCCATCACAGTCCTCATTGGTGTCACCCTTTGAACTAAGCCCACCACCTGCTTTGCCGAAGAAATCAAATTCAACCAGAGAAGGAAAAGCAAGTGTAATAACTTTATCTCCTCATAAAAATTCATTCTCAAGACAGAAGAAAAAAGACGTAAACAACACTCAACCTTGTCATCCCCTTCTAAATAGATAGAAGTCAGAAAGAGAAAAGTAACCTTGAAGGAGACCAAGAACGCCAGAACAAAAAGGAAACATCGGATGCCAAGCAGCTCAGACTCTGAATCTTATATCTGGAGTTAGCATCAACTGATGACGACAGTGAAGATGAAGAATGCCTGTATTGTTCAGAGCCCTACAAGAATGATCACCTAGATGAACAATGGATAAGATGCATAAAGTGTCTCCAGTGGGCTCATGAACTGTGTTCGGGAATAGACAAACATGCATTGAAAACACTTTTGTGCGAAAAGTGTTCATCACATAAAAATCTTTAGCATGTTAATCACTCTAATGATTCAAATGTTCCTATATTGTAAGCAGTCCAGACTTGTCACACCGTCCGAAATTAGGAATCAATAGTATCCAAAATTAGGCACCATTTTTCTAACCTAATCCAAATGCACTTTAATGGTTTTCATTATGCCATGTGAACTTACTTTATAACACATTTTTGGACTAAGGAACTGTAAAGCTAATATGAATAAAGAACGTTTTTTTTTTTTTTTTTCTCTGCTGGTCGCACGTTCTTTTGACGCGGTTCATTTGTTCTGTTTCCTGGTTTTCACGCGAGGGCGCGTGGCCGTCGCTTGGCCTGTCCTCTCGGATACATCCGTGAGGCGAGGCAGAGGAGTTGTGCCTCGGCTTTCCTGCCGTGTGGAGGTGAATTATTCTTTGTTTTGGCTTAAGCCTGGTGAGATAGTACTTTATTTAATGGTTGTTCTGACTGTAAATTTGCCTGGGTCATACTTCCACAATTTTTAGGGGAGTAATTTTCGAAACACTAAATTTATCTACTTGAATATTTGGGTTTTCAAATAGGCTTGGACTCCACCCTATTTCTCGGTGATGCTGATGTTGCACGGGGTAAAACATAAGGTTGTTTGTAATTGGTGATACCTGTAAGGCGAGAATTGTAATATTTCGTAATTAAATGCAATTAATCCAGACGGTTATGGTATACTTGACGAGGAAAGTGGAAGGCATATCTTTGCTAGAATTGGTCCTGTTGTTTACCCCCAACCGCATTGGTCCTTATCACTTGAATTCCTCCCCATTATAATTGTACCTCAGCCCCACGGTGCAATTCACGTTGTCTGAGAATTTCGTGTCTATTAATGTACTATAACGTACAGAATACCCCCAAATGAAAATGGTATCCGAAATATGGTGCTTAAAATACAGAAAGGTAAAATTAAGAATCATTCGCACGACTAAATGCAAGTTTAGAAAATACTTTCCAGTCAATTTTATTTCTACATTATGAACGGTAAATAAACAATTAAAAAGAAAAGTAGAAGTTTTAAAAGGTGCTGCATAAAATTATTTCCGCAATGGTTTACGTAACTTTAATGCGAACACCAGAGGATTATAATCAATAAGAGTCGTTCCATAAGAACAAAGCTTTGTAGGTTCAATCACGCACTTCCGACTCTACGGGCTTTAATTCCTGAAAATATATACGTGAGAAATTTGTAGCGATTCTGAGCCCGGTAAATAGTTCTAGGAAATAAGGAGGGCACTGATACCTCTCTCTCTCTCTCTCTCTCTCTCTCTCTCTCTCTCTCTCTCTCTCTCTCTCTCTCTCTCTCTCTCTCTCTCTCTGTCTCCACTTTCAAAAGAAAACAACACAGTACCTAAGAAACGTAATGTTTATAAGATTTGTAAATTGAATTCCTGTCACGAGAGTTCTATTGGATTGATCCTCTGTCTCACAAACAGTGCAATAGTGAGGGTGCCCTGACCACTTTGGCACCGTTAAACTCAAATCGCAGCCGTTACTTTTCCATTAAGTAGCCTTAGGTTACAATGCAAACACACATTTATACAGTTAGTAGACTGTACTAATGCATTTATGGAGCAATTAAAAATGCCGCAAATCCAAATACTCCTTCCGTTTCATAATGTGACATAGAAATGGGAATCATGCTCTATTGTATTGCGCATGTGTATCCGATTCATGGTCTGCTGTGATTTGTGTACAATACTGAAGTTACTCATCCAGGCAGACGTTCACAGTGCATACGTTACTAAAAGCGACAAAAACCAAACAACTAATGAGTTGAGTATGGATATCAATGAAATGGGCACACGTTGGCGCATTCCAGTAGGAGTAAACAAACAAGTAACTTAAGCAAATGTAAGTGGATACTCCAAAGCAAATAATTAACAGCCGAATGTCGTAGCACCATTCTACAATTCCTACTCCAATTCAAGGAAGGTGGTACCTTCAAGAAGGGCGCCATTAAGACAGCCGCAACGATATTCCGGGTAACAGCTCTAACTATTTCACGCATCTGGCATCGTACCAAGGCACAGTATGAATGAGGGATATTAAATGCTGATGTTAGGAGTTTGAAGAACGCAAAGTGTGTCTGCGCAAGCGTATAGATAGATTATTCTGCTGACATAAACCAGAGCACAAACATCCCTCTGTTTAGGTATTTGAAAGAGGACACAACATTCAGGAGGGTTTCATCCACAGTAAAGCCGTATTCAAATGAACAGAACAAACATGAACGCTTATAGTTTTGTTTGCCCATTGTAGAACCTGATGGGAAAATCGAGCCTATAACTATTTCATAAATATCGATGAGAAGTGGATTTAATTCACCAACATTAAAAAGACGTACTATCTCACTTTGAATGAGGAGCCTCCTTTACGTCAATGTCAAACTAAACACTTCATTATAAAGGTCATGTTCATGACAGCTATTGCACAGCCCCGATGGGATGCTGGTAAGCACCAATGATTTAATTGGCGAACTGGTATTTGGCCATGTATTGATATTGTAGCTGCAAAGATCAGTAAGAGAGACCACGTGACATTCCATGTGTGCATTCCAAAACAAAACACGGTCAGTGTTTATTTGTTCTCTGTACTAGTGCAACAAATTAGGTTATTTGTGGAGATTTAAAAGCTCATATTGTGCTGGATTCTACTGTAAGTAGTAGATAATTTAGTTATTCACAGGTAGAAGTGTTAGTAATAAGATCCCTTAACACTTCGCTGTGTAAAAATCATTTATTACTGAGCTCAGCTCAGATTGAATATGAATGAAACAAAAGCTAATCATGCGAGAAACAACGCAGCAAAAAGATTACGTACTAACAAAGCTGCCAACACATCCTCATTTTCCACTCCGAATCCATTTGAACCACTGAGAAATCTAACTCAGGACGAATCCAATGAAAACATGTATCAGGACGATAGTGAAAATGATAACTCCCAAGTCAAAGCTGTTAAACCACCACCTATTTACATAAATAACATTAGAGACATGAATACAGTTCTGCAGGCACTAGAAAGCGAAGCAGTAGGCAACTTTAAGCACACAACTGTTTTAAATCAGAAAGTTCTGTTTCGAAACAGTAGAAGGATATCGAAAGGCAATTCATTACTTTGAAAGGAACAAAGCCGAGTACCACACTTACCAAATGAAGAAGAATCGTAATTTACGAGTAGTTATTCGCGGTTTACATACTGCATGTGATAAAAGCATTGTAATGAATGAATTAAGATAATTGGGTTTCTCACTTACACAGATGGTTCCTGTTTACCACCTAGTTACAAAGAACCCACTTCCATTATTTTTCGTAGATCTCAAGCCAAGTCCAGATAATGAAAACATCTATGATTTAATTAGATTGTACCATGCAGTAATAAAAGTAGAACCCCCTAAACCAAAACGTCATATCAACCAGTGCTACAGGTGCCAAGAATATGGGCACAGTAAAGGTTATTGTCATAAAAGCGCTCGCTGTACATGCTACTACAGAATGTAAGAAACCCAACAATGCGCTTCCAGTGTGTAAAGGGCAACTACAATATCACGACAATAAAGTTTATCTAAAATTAAAAAAAAAATGTCGAGAAATGCTGATCCACAATGTCATTTCGGCAATCCATGGAAAGTTTCCGAAATATTGCAAGAAGAAAAAAATTATCCAATAGAATAATGCACGAACACATTGTTCTGACGATGAACCAGCGATTCTCTCTGCAGTCAGGAAAGATGGGTGGGCTATTTCCTTCAGGATTTAGCCACCTAATAGGCCTGATTTCAATATGCTTGATTTAGGAATTTTCAATTTTATCCAATCCTTGCAATACAAGAAGAATCCACGGACGGTTCAGGAGCTTATTGACCGTGTTAACGAGGCCTTTGACAACCTCATCATGGGAAAGCTGGGCAATATGTTCCTCACTTTGCAACAATGCATGGAATGTTGTATGATGCACCAATGTGCTAAAGGATACAAGATACCTCATATGGCAAAAGACAGGCTACGGCGGCAAGGTACATTGCCTCAGTTCCTCCATCGCTAGCTGCAACAACTAACTGCAAGCCGAAAACTGACTTGCCCAGTGTACCAAACTGTGTAACGAAATGTAGCATATATAAACAAAGGTACTCAATTTGGTATTGCACCTAATGTACTATAGTACTCCTACTTGCTTATGTTGTAACACAAATACACCATATCTTGTAACAAAACATATCATTACAAACATAGGTACTGTAATATGTACGAATAAACTATTATTATTACTATTACTATTATTATCATCATCATTATCATTATTAGCATTATATTATTAAACACTAGACCCACTAAACACGTAGGATAGACCCACGTACAGCCTACTAATTATTTAATTTTTTTTTTGTATTAAGCTTTATTGAAACAAAAACAAGGATCATCGCTTCTTATGTGGAAGCGGGGTTAGGTGAGGGAAAGTGTGTGCACGTTTGAGCAGATCCCGCAATAAGCACTCTGGAAATTCTCGTTTATTTCGAGCAGCAACTATCTTGCTGTCTGGCGTAAAGTGTAAGGCCAGGATGGCAGGCATGGCTTGCGCCCTGGAAGCCAAACTGGGGAGTCAGGGTGGATGGTACTAAGTGTTCAGTCGGCGTAGATGTCCCAAGTATGGGTTAACTGTTAAATTTATAGCTCTTATTTGTTCGCCGATGGTGTGCTTGTGGTCGTATGAGTCGTGGTGGGCTTGGAGTGTCCGAACGATCCTGTGCAGGTCGATCTTGCTGTTGTCCAGTCCGTTGGCTACAACTTAACATATCTATGGCATACTGTGGAACAGCGTAACAGTCCTGTTTCTGTATCATATTCTATATGGTATTCTATATTCTAAACTATAGGGAGTAAAAGAGAACAAGCTATATCATTTTCCCTATTTAAACTTGGCTCTAAAGATATAATGCATAATTGAAGAAATAAACTTACTATATTAGAGGAGTCATTAGAAGTGTTCTCAATAAAATTTGTAGACATACAATAGCGTTTCGGATGAACATCTTAAAGTGGTCTACACTTAAGTTCATCTAGTTTGCAGCCGGACATTGAAACACTAATACTTAAAAAGAAATCGGCAAGGATATCAATCGTGTAAATTACAGAAGTATCATTATGACTACGCCACTGTCTAACAATGTACAGTGTAAGGAATTTCCCTGAACTTTTAGGAAAACCGTGAGATTTGTTTTTAAGAATACAGAATAGGAACTATTTAAATGTCTTTAGCAGCATAAGGGAAGCACTGTGTAACAACTATTAGATAACACACCAAAACACAGGTAACAAATATGTTAATTCTATAGCACTAAGTTTTGGCTAAGGTCAGTAAAGAGGTGAGATTACGTCCCGTAAGACATTTCATCCAAAACCCGAATGATCGCCACTGTGGCGCACGTCACGAGGGACCAAGCGGCAAGTCAAAACAAGAAAATAACAATGCGACGTAAAACACTCCACATACTAACTCACCATTGACTTGCGAATGTTTCCAAAATAAGGTCGGCAATTTTCATGGTACACTTATTTTGGTTGGATATTTCGTTCATCTGTTGAAATAATTTACCAAAATGTGTAATAATTAATGTTTTTCATACCTAAAATTATGCATGTATATTTTCATATCCAAATACTTCAATTTTATGTGACAGATTTACAATCCTGTACATCTAAAGTATTCATAACAAAAATAAAATATGTTCATTGCAAAACACATGTTTACTGACTAAAACTTTTATTCGTCCATTTTGTCTTCTTCTTCTTCTTCTCCTCCTCCTCCTCCTCCTCCTCCTCCTCCTCCTCCTCCTCCTCCTCCTCCTCCTCCTCCTCCTCCTCCTCCTCCTCCTCCTCCTCCTCCTCCTCCTCCTCCTCCTCCTCCTCCTCCTCCTCCTCCTCCTCCTCCTCCTCCTCCTCCTCCTCCTCCTCCTCCTCCTCCTCCTCCTCCTCCTCCTCCTCCTCCTCCTCCTCCTCCTCCTCCTCCTCCTCCTCCTCCTCCTCCTCCTCCTCCTCCTCCTCCTCCTCCTCCTCCTCCTCCTCCTCCTCCTCCTCCTCCTCCTCCTCCTCCTCCTCCTCCTCCTCCTCCTCCTCCTCCTCCTCCTCCTCCTCCTCCTCCTCCTCTTCCTCCTCCTCCTCCTCCTCCTCCTCCTCCTCCTTCTTCTTCTTCTTCTTCTTCTGGTCGCAGTATTAGCAATATAATACACTGCAATATATTTTCTAAAAATCTCAACGGTATTTCACGTGCAATTTACACCACACTGACTGTATTTAGAGCAGTCACGCTCGAGGCCACATGATATGATGGGAAGCCAAGTGTAAATCTCATGTTTGTGCAATTTATGTACTTTGTTATTCTCAGGTTGACTGTTTCTCTGTGACACCTTGACCACTGCTGACCTGCATGCTCCTTGAAGATGCTTTATTTAATTTTTGGATCGCATATCTTTGCGAGTCAACTTAGCATTTAAATTTTAGTTGGTAATGCAATAATTATGGCTGAACATGAAAAATGTTCTCGCCTGTCAGAGTGCTAATTAGAAAATAATTTATCTCAAAATTAATATAAGCTCAGAACAAAACAAACACACATGTTTTCAAGAAGGAGATTTATTTTGAAATTAACGCTATCTGAATTTGTATTGATTAAAAGATACATTTGAAAGCTGAAAAATTAAAGTTACCAGTTTCGGTAACTTTTCGGTAAAAAGGATTGGACTGATCATGATTAGCTAATAGTATTTCGTCATTTTCCTAGAACTGATTAATAGTGTTGTTTAATATGATGTAGCGTTTTAATCAATGGATATTGAACTCTTATGGTGATTGGTCGATATCCGAAGCATATCTAAACGTTATTGCTAAATGTCAAGTATTTGACATATTTAATAGGCATATTAATAAAATTACTGTAGTAATACAAAATGAGTTCGCTGTCCAGAACAGAGATAAACAGGAAATAGGGTGGGAGTGTCCACAGCAGATGTTTTTCCTGCTGTGCTATTAGATGCGGCAGAGAATGGCAGCTGCGGTTGACAACCCCCAAGAATCCAATAAATCTAGTTCTTGGCGTTGAATACATTTTTTACTCTCTTTTTTCTTTCTTCACGAGGCGATCCAAAGCAATGAGTTCTATAAAGGGACACGTACCCAAGAGAGGTGCTGGCTAGTCCAAAGTGTGTAGAAGTTATAACTTCTTGTCTTATAAATTAATGAGAAAATTCAATTAATACTGTATAAAAACTTAAACTGTCAGTTTTGAGTAATATTAGCCTTCTCGCCTCCCCTTAAAATTAAATGATTTTGGCAATTTCTTAAAGACTACTGTAAAGTTATTTTGAATAGCGAAACAATCATATCCTTATATAGGTAACAAATTTCAGTAAATGCTAAACTATAAGTGAGTGCTATTTAAATATTGCGTAGTATTTAGTACCTTCCAAAATTTAGATTTAAACTCAATTCAACGCTCATCTATTATTTTATCACCAAATAGTGCTATATATGTTTGCTAGATAATAACCGACGTAATGGTCCGAATATTAATAACAACATTCTTTAAAATGAATAGAATGAAATAAGGTTAAAATGAAGTAGATGAGAGAAATTGCAGGACAGGATTCGTATTCTGAGGGACATTAAAATTATCAAGTATGTAAGCAATAATATTGCTTCAATCACTTTTGATTTTGTTGAATAATAATTTATAGGTAAAGCCAACTGCTTTTAAAATATCATTCTACTGGACATTAATAAATGAACAATTAAGTAAATATAATGGTATTTTGAGATTTTGGGATGTTATGTCATTTTACTTTTATTATTTTGCCTTCTCAAGCTTTAGATGTACATTTGAATTATGAATATCATTTTAAATGCCTTCTAAAATACTTTTTAAGTACCTTTTTAAGTCAGTGTGTACTGTTGAATTTATTTTCAGTTTTCCTATTAAATTCATGGAATTGTTTATAATGAACATTTGGATATTCTATATGTTAGAATGCGACCGCCTTTAATATTGTAATATTTATGTATCCGCTACGGCTTCTGCATTTATTTTTCAAAGTAGGTTCTTCTACATGAGGAATGATTGTAGTGACATTGTTTTACGAATAGTAACGGTCAGTTACTGTCAAGTAAGAACAGTTAGTAACGATGCCTAACTTCAGTTAACAATCATTGAAAAGTAAACTTATGAGTTATGTTAATGAATCTGGTGCCCATGTGGTTTCACCGGATGGAACAGCATTATTATGCAACATTTGTAAAAGGAGAGTTAATCACAAAGGAAAGTAATTTATCAATTAGCACATTTTGATAAGAAAACATAAATATAAAAACTTTGCTCCACTTTCAAAGTATGGTGATGACGTAAGGCTACTTCAACATCCCTTGTGACACCTAGCAGAATAAACTGCTAACCTAACCTGACTTTATTATATTAGTGTACAAAGTCGTGTGTACATAGACGTACTAGTAGTAATTAATTGATACCATCGGAGTCTTTATCACAAGAAACCGTAACAAAACGTTTCGAATTTCTCTTTCTACTGGCATTAGTTTCAGGTTACCAAATTTTACTAAATGCAAGATACACGTTCTCGAAGTCCAAAAGGTCATTTGAGGTACGCCTGTATATAGAGACGGTCTGGGATGTAAGTGCGGAAGTGATAACTCAGGACAATGTAATGAACAATATTACATAAATATTTACTTTATTTGCATACTAATAATTTTAGTTAATTAAGAGTAATGTGCATTCAAGTTGGTTACCCTCCAAGAACGGGTGGCACACGAAGTCATGTGAGGGACAGGTTGTTGGGAGAGGTAAAGCAAGGCGATTCGAGGTCCCTCTCACGAAACTAATGAAGTAATGACAAACGCAGGTATCAGTCACGGTTATAGGAACCCAAATATTTATTATTTGTATTATATACAACTTACAATTTGATAGACACAGAAATAAGAAATGAAATAGAAATGCGTTTAATTGAGGATTAAATTGAGGATTAAATCTTGCATTTCCAGCATATTCACTACTAACATATTGATGTTAATGTGTTCGAAGCAAGGCTAGTAACCCTAGACTACTGCTGGAGCAAGTCAGGTATTGAACTGTGAGCACGTAGAAGTACATGGTTAAAGTGACAAGCGTTGTTCATTTCTTGGCGTAGTTGCAACTGTAGAACAAACACCAGATAGTAAATTTCGTTGTTGGGGAAAACTGTTACACTGAATGGTTACATAATAAGCTACAAATTATCAAACTATTTGCACTTATAACGTTCACTCACTGTAAAAATGTGTGCTTATACCTATACACAATTTATCATTTGCACGTCTTTTACTGCTATGCTTTACCTTTATTTTTACCTTTGGAATTACTGCATATCGGCAATGGTGTTAACTCGTATTCTGTTGCTGTTCTTTGGATTTTATATAATACGTCGCACATACTGACACTTTTATTCACATAGCCAGTCTCTGGAGATGATAGGAATTAATCTTCATTAGAAAGCTCCCAACCTCAGCAAGTAATCGCACCCAGGACTCCTTGCACAGGGGGCAGGTTTTCTACCTATTGAGTTGCTATATGTGGGTGATAAGTTATGTAAATAGCAGCAGCATTTGGATGAATTTAAGAAATGCCGAATTTTGGGGATTCTTACATAATATGATTAAAATTAATGTCTCAAAACTAATACGAGGAAGTAGTTTTTAATGGTTTTCAAATGCGCGCTACAGTATGAAGTTCCCCATAATCTTTGTAACATATTTCTAATCCAAAAATTAATTCCGAAATAAAAGCATTATATGCATATTAAAATCAGACAAAACGTTTATTTCAAATATTGTTTAAATGGGAGTCCAAAGCTACCATCTCACCTATGTCCTTAATTCATTTGTAGTTATCTCAAAAAGTACTCATAATGGTATTGAGAAGGGACGGAGCTAGATGTGAGAACAATCGATCACCTAGGGGTAAGGCTTAATTGTACAGGTGTAAACAAGAGAAGAAAAGTGTTAGCAAATGGAACAATTAATATATGTTATCAGAGCAGGTGTGAGCAAAATACCACAAATGCAAATTACGTGGCTAGAAAGGATTTACATCATGGTGGTGGAGGCAAGAATGTTATATACAAAAGCCTGGTTAAATGTAAATGCAACACATAGGAATTTGTGCAAAATAATCCTGGGGTTACCAAGAAGTACGCCAAACGGAATAGCACAAGCCGAATTAGGGAGAGTGGAGTAAAAGGTAAAATAGAAAGACCGATCAAACACTGGTTCAGAATAAACCATCTAGAGGCAAAACGTTGTACTACAATAACGCATGGTTATACAGGTGAAAATGGAGAAACAAGAAGCTAGGTTGTATAAGATTCAGATGTCACTGGAAGAAATATGATTGGTGGAAACAGGCAGAAGAGGTAACAAAGTTAAGGATTTCGGTAACAAAGTTAAGGATTTCTGAAAAGAAATTAGAACAAGAGTCGAGGATATAAGCAAAAATAATAAGCAGACTTAATCAAAGAAGGTCATTAATATATAATATATTTAAAAATAGAATGGGGGAGAGAAAAATACATTGAGAATATAAAAGAAGCTAGAATGGAGTATGCATGGGCAAAGACAGATGTAATGAATTTAAGGACCTGAAGAGGAGGAAAGGGAGGGGAGGCGCACTAATACCCTAGAGCTAAAAGTTAGGAGGATTTTTAACTTGAGATTAGACAGAAATCAATTGCTCTTTCACACTAGCCTTGTGCAGGCCAATGTTTGGAAAGGTAGAGTCAGACTGAAAAGACTTAAGATCATCTGGACGGAGACCGGAAGATCCGTGGTTGAAATCCCGGCTATGGCACTGAATTTTCCAACCTTGGCCTACGTACGGCTAGTGTGAAAGAGCAATTAATTTCCAGTAATTTACTTAATAGTGGTTGGACTACAAAGCCCGGGACTTAAAAGTACTTACATGCTTTAAGTCGCCATTACCATAGCTCTCTCGTAAGTATGATAATTCCGAGTGTTTTACCGGGAAAATGCGAGTCAGTTGGATAATTTAGTGTCATACGATTTTGTGTCATACCCATGTTGGGTATTGTAGCTCAGTGGTTAAGAGCATCCGGACGGAGACCCGGAGATCCATGGTTCCAATCCCGGCTATGACACTGAAATTTTCGAGATTAGATGTTTATATAAAATCAGGAAAATCCTTCGCAAAAATAAGGTTAAAACGGTTAAAATAAATGAAATGTGAAGAAAGGTAGAAAAAAGGACAAAGAGGTGTGAAATATAAATATAAGGAGTAATAGACTTTTCCATTATGTATTTAGAATTATAATGTTAAATATACGATGAAGAAACAGAAATAAGAAACCCCAAGAGGAAATAACAAAGTCTAAAGTTGATGATAAATTATTCATGAATCATTCATTTTAAAATATCAGTAATATTTACAGTCCAGGTGTACAGGCCTTCCAAATATACTGATCTATTACAAAATAAGGTTGTTTATTAAGGAAGACATGATTTTTAGCTATATGTTATAATGAAATATTATCAACATATTAACACCTGGTGGTGCTTTTATCATATTAAAATGCAATTTAGTTTTTTATAATAGTTCTTGAGAAAACGGGTGACTTATATCAGAAAATGCAATTCAAGATAAAAGGAAAGGAGAAAGATAAACAACGCATTCCTTGAATATTAGGAGGGTGTCATGTTTAGGGTGATACAAAAATAAAGAGCAAAACTTCTCTTAACAAATTGAAAAATTGCAACATTCAGATTACAAAATGTGTGTTAAAAAGTATATTTAAAATGTAAGTATGGTAGTATTTACATGTGCGCAATCAAAAACATTTCTAATTTAATACGAAATCCCACAGTTATACGAAAACTTAAAAATTTATATCTTTCAGCAATTTTGGCGATTTTGTTTCCATTTGGTTTTTAAACCGATGTATCTGCAGAAATGCCTTTATTACTTGCACTCTGTAAACATTATTCAAGTGTATTTGTTACCTTTCGGAAATGTGATCATACAGCAACGTAGGTGTACTGAAATTGTCTTTTTCGATGATGATGTTTTGATTCAATTCCGTTTATGTTGTCATGGTACAAATTTTAATATCCTGCACTCAATACTGACAATTCAAGCTATATGTATCTTTATTACGTTTATGCACGTACGTGCATGAACTGTATTAAAGCGTTTAAATTATATGTTTATTATTGCTGACATGGAATACAATCTCTTTTGATGGTTGAATTTGTGAGAAGGCGCAGGAAAAATAAGGGAATAATTCCAGAAATTAGGAAAGGAAATATATTACTGATCGATGTATTGTTAAATGCAGAAGCATTTAATCGACACTTCGCTTCAATTTTTTAAACTGAAGAGCACTGCCAATATTAAAGGAACTGAAGGGCCCCTATAAAAGTAAAACCAAGTGACATTCGAAGAAAATTAGCTAAATTGGGTAAACGCAAATCAATCGGACCGGAAGCGTCGGTAGCGTAGATGGTAGCGTGTCTGCCTCACGTTCAAGAGGTCCCGAGTTCGAATCTCGATTAGGATAAAGTTTCTTCCGGGGTTTTCCCTTATCCTGAAAGACGAATGTCGGGTAACTAAGCTCCATAGACCCCGGACGTATTGAGCCTTATTTCACCCATTTCATTCAACGTCCGATATGACTCAACGTTGGAGGACGTAACTTACCAAAAAAAAAAAAAAAAAAAAAAAAAAAAAAAAAAAAAAAGTCTCTAACCGTAAAAGTATATCATAAAGAAGAAACGGGCATAAAAGCCACTTAGGTAACTGAAGACTGTATTTAACATTGAACATTTGGCATTTATAGTATGAATACTATAGATATACTTACATGTGTTGTAAATCTGTCACATAAAATGGAACTATTTTATTTGAAATTATATATAGTTATATCGTTTGTAAGTATTAAAGCGGTATATTTATTATTCATCAATTCATTTTGCACGTAAATTATTTATCTGCATGAATGAAGTATCCAACCATGACGAGTGCACCATGTAATTTGCTGAGATTATATGGAAAGATATCGAAGCATGAACAGCAAGCTAGCATGTCAAGTGTTGCGTCATATTTATATCCATTTGCTTTGATTGCCTCTCCCTCTTCTTTTTGACCATGACAACTAAAGCACAGAAGAAAATAAAGAAAATTCGTGCCTATGGTATAGTTTTACTTAATAGGTTTTTTCGCAGTCCAAGCTCAACATTCTGTTCATGAGGAATAACACTTTTCGACGTAGTAAAGACGTTTTCATTCTGATATCTTTGCGTGCAAAGAAGTACGTTTTAACAAAAGATGTTGTATTCTTGTTTATAATGTGTAGGGATGTCCATCTCCCAAGTAATGATATGCGGAAGCAATTTTGGGAAATCAGGAGCCCATTCGAATGCGCTGGTGGCCCCATACACGATGTGCTAAGCATTCAAATTAAGAGATCTCTCAGTCCACCCGCTTTCATAGTGTTCCTTCCTTGGAGAAATAAAATCTACGTCACTTGAAATAAGAGTGAAAAACAGTGCCAACTGGAAAAGACTAGCCCTGCCAAGAATCAGTGAACAAGCATCCTGAGGCCATAAACCTCCCGAGTACTTGAGTGGAATGTGACCTACTTTTTAGCCTCCAAAAGCAACGGCAACACGAAATTTCATTCTGAAATACAATATACTTTCCCCTTACAATGAATTTAGCCAAATACGAAGGCGAAGCCAAAGCACTTATGGGTAGTCTAAATAATATCTTGAAAAGATAAAAATAAATTAAATTGTCAATTTTATTAAAATAAATGTTCACTCCTCTGCTCAAAGTGCACGATAGCCGGTATCCAAGGACTGAAACTGCACTGCCTCCCGC
Source organism: Mantis religiosa (assembly GCA_030765055.1). Taxonomy (NCBI): domain Eukaryota; kingdom Metazoa; phylum Arthropoda; class Insecta; order Mantodea; family Mantidae; genus Mantis; species Mantis religiosa. The sequence continues at coordinate 185,655,982 of CM060948.1, read as the reverse complement.
AACACTCAATAGTTACATAAAAACTACTGTGCTGCTCAGGTGGTAAAGCTTGGGACTCGCATTCGAGAAGTCTCGGTTTCAATTTCCGGTGAAAGACGAATCTGACAAATGGTCTTTTCCCACTTTCTCTTCCTCACTAAGTAACTGCTATATATGAGACCTTACTTTCAGAGACTTCCCGTCCCATCCCCTTAATCCTGTGTCTTCAGGGATGGAATTGTCAGCGATGGGGAGTGTGGCGTTGGCATGTGAGAACTTTGCGCACTGTAGCTGCTATTTTCAGCACATATGTGGCATCATAGTTTCCTGCGCCGCTGTGGCAGGCCGGCGAACCTCGTCAGCCTGGTGGCTGCACAACGAACTCTGGCGCCAAGATGAAACTTCAGCTCACGTTAAGGTCCCTTACGTTTGTTCGGGCTCCTAACTCGGGTTCTGGTTTACCCTTAGAACGCTTCCATCTCATCTCTTGCTTATCCTTGCTCCCTCTGATATACAATAATTTCATTGTGGATTTCCCTCTGCTTCCAATTTAATCCAATGTACTATCAAACTTGAATTCTGAAGTAGACCAGTACCTTTCAAATAAATTTGGGAGTATTTCTTTATTTATTATGCACATAACAGGTGTAAACCCGATCACAATGTTCAATATGAAATGTAGTCACAGATAATTCATATTTAAGTTATACACAGCAAAAGAAAACAAACTACCAATCAAAAACAAATATTATAGATGAAGGCGAAAATCTTGAAAGAATGGAAAACATGTAATTATGGTTACATTCCAAGTTTATCTTAATCTATAAGTATTTACCAGAGGCGAAACTTGAATATTTATGAAACAGCTTTGAAATAAATATAGCACAGGTACTTTTTGTTTACTCTGCTAATTCTGCTGTCATGGTCGGTCTGTAAGAGCGATGGAGCGGCAAATCAAAACAAACCAATATGAATTCGACATACCACCTCACTATTACTCTTGGAATCCCCTAGAGGCGTTCCTCTAATAGTTGAGAAGGCTTATGCTAAACACCCACTTAACTTTTACCAGGATTTAGTATAATTTAACCGCGTTTGATCTACCGACCGATAGTTCCCTGAGCACTCTGGCGTTTAGCGGCACGGAGTGTGAGAAAGCGCGGGGTACCTGGGTAACAACTACTTCCAGCCCCTGTTTATTATACAGGACTCTGTTCATATCCGCTGATAAAGGCCAGGTACGGGGAAGGGCCAATGCATGACCTGATGCACTGCTGAAAGCAATAGGCTCCCTCTGTCTATACACTATGATATAGAAGCCTGGCATAAGCAGGGTCCAGGCCAGGACTCTTAACCAAGTAGGGGTGCGCCAGGGGGTACAGGACCGAAGCATCCCGAATCCAGGAAAGTTTAGCAGGTAACAACCCCCAAGCCTCGCGCGAAACCGGAGTAATTAGCCAGCAGGTAGGTGGAATGGGTATGCCTAATTTTTTCCTTGATTTATTTCAGTATACAGCAAATAAGTTCACTGTTAACATGTTTTCCGACTGGACTGAAATTACGGTGAGTAGGACAGGAAGGAAAATTCTACTTCGGAACGGTTACACTTTCGAATTCCAAAAGTGTTTTAAAAGCGGGGTAGCGCGATGGACGTGCAATGTTAAAAGTTGCAACAGTTTTATTAAAGCACTCTCCATTGAAGATATAGATGTCCTCCATATTCAAGAGGACCATAGCCATGCGGCTAAACCTAGTGAAAAATTTCAGAGACAGAAAGTGCTTTGTATATGTGAAAGGCTATCGAAACTAATATACCAGCAAGTGAAGAGAGAAAACACGGAATAAGTAACCACTGGAGTTGTCCACAGTTTACGTAAGTCCATATACAAAGATAGGCGTAAATTTCTGCCTAAATTACCCACGAGTATAGAGGAGGTTCATGGTGTTCCGAACACATTAAATGTGACATCTGTAGATGGAGCCGAGCTGTTGCTACACAATGATGGTATGAAGAACGTTGTAATATTTTGTGAATCCGGAAATCTCTGAATACTCAGTGTGACACAATATATATTGATGGAACTTTCAAGTATTCCACAAGGTTTTTTGCCAGCTATTTACAAACCATGGGCTCCTTAATGGACGTTACATTCCAATTGTATTTTCTTTGTTGAAGGACAAGAAAACTTCATCATATCAGCAGGTACGAATATTTTCAATAGTTGTTGATAAATATCATGAGCTAGGTCACAAACTATCTCTATCAACAACGTTTTGTGACTTTGAAGAAAGCATCATGAATGATGGAAGAGAAGTGTGTACTTTTGTTAAACTCCAAGGATGTAAATTTCATCTAACACAAAGCTGGTGGCAAAAGACTTGGGACTCGCACATGACTACTATTACAGAAACGAAATCGGGAAATTTCTGAACTACATATTTGGTTTGCCAATGCTGGATCCTGATATGGTTGGTGACTGTTTTGCTGAAGACTTCATGGCAGTGATGCCTGTCTCGGAAAAACTAGAGATGTTTTGCGACTATTTAGTGGAAACATACATAGACGAAAACGCACTCTTTCCTCCTTCCATGTGTGCAGAACTAAGTTGCAATAGTCAGAGAACCACCAACGTTTGCGAAGCTTTCCACAACAAATATTACAACCAGTTTTACTCCTGCAGCCCAGATCTGTATAGATTTCTTGAAGTACTCAAGCAAATGCAGCAGAATATTAAAATTGTATTTGATTACTCAAGAAATAAAAAAACAGGAAAGATCTTATCCACACTTAAAACTCATGATGTAGCAAGTAGAAAATTTCAAAGCTGTAAAAATTTCAAGAATGGAGTACGTGAAGTCAATTTCTTATAGAACCAAACCTGGAAATATACGGAAATAAAATCTAATAAAAAATAGCACTTATTTTAAATACGAAAATAGATACATGTTACTATACTGTATGATATAGGTCTAAAATGCCAAAATAACGAAACATATAAATTAGGATCCATTTACAGAAAATAAAGAAATAATGACGAAGCTGATAAATGTCGAATCTTTTGGGGTTTCGAGCCAGTTCGCCTCCTCGTGGTGCACCCTGAGTAATGCTAAACGAACTGGAACAGCTACTAATTCAAATGTTAGCATTAGAGGTTCATTTTCTTTGGTACTAGAGCCGTGTTTCTTTGTTATTAATCATAAAGGCAAAAAATTGTAACATCTTCCACTAGAAGTATGTAATGCTTTATCAAATATTATAAATACCAAACTGGTACTGTTACCTCTTTACACCGGGAGGCTATGGACCTATGTAATTAGGTACTGGAACCGGGAGACTTGGGGGCTATGTAATTAAGGGACCTTAAAGGGTATGGGAGCTTTGGGGCTATTTTTCTGACCGCGGGAGGCTTCGGTACCGTACCCGCTCCGGGTATGTGGGTAAGTCATTGGAGACTTTTGCAACGGGGGAGAACACATTCGCCATGGCGTAAAACAAAGCAATAAATTAAAAATATAAGGGATGTGTAAAAAGTAGTTGAGTGTAATTTCCTCGCTATTTGGTGATAAAATAGAACATAGGAAGGGTGGAAGTTTACCAAGTGAATCCTTTCATTGTACAGAAGGTTTTGGACCAGATGGGTGGTTCGTAGGCTTGTATTCGATATCACAATGCGGCTCTGGTTCAACCGCATTCAGCCTCCAGGAGGCAAACGTTCTTAAAGAATATGTTAGCGAGTTTATCCGGTGCAGAGATGCATAAGACTCTGAACTTCTCGTTCGGTACCTCCAACGTCCCACTGTTACGATTCCTTCTGCAGCGGAGCAATCTCGTCTGTGATCCATTAATCCCACCCCGTCAATTTCCGATCCCATTGTGGACCGATGAATGCTGGAGCTCTATTCGTGGTCGGAAGCGTGCTCTTAGGGTTTTCCAGCGTCAACCTGCATTGGGGAACCTAGTACAGTACAAGGAAATGCCTGCCATCTCGAGGCAAGTAGTTAAGGATAACGAAACAAAATAATCAAGCAGTTCTTATTATTTAACTGAAGCTTCCTCTGTTGCATTGAAAAGGTTAGCACAAATGACGGAAAAATTTATCCACATGGCAATCGTCGATCTGAAAACTCTTCAGGGGTGTTGTTCATCCATTTGAAGTACTTTGCTCCCACCGCTTTTCTGAGGGGGGGGGGGAGGGAGACGCACGACATTCCCTCACTTTCCAATCAGCCGAGAACTCCTCCTCTCTGGCATGGTGGCATTGGATGATGCGATGGGAAAGTCACATGACAGTCCCTAATTATATCTATAAGTAAATTAAGATGCAACCGTTATGGCCAAAGTTAGCGGAAGGCCGGCATCGGGCAGTTAGAAGCGTAAATAGATAAGCGGCGCCTTCCCCAGCGTGAAGACAATAAGACATTACGCAAGCAAACTAGAGTTTTTTCCATGTTTTACCATTCCTAACGTTCTGGAAACTTCCTATCATAACATAAGCAGATGTTTTCACAAGTTGAGCGAGCTTGGCGAATGAATGGATCTCTTGAAGCGATTGCGTTTCTGGTATGACGAAAAGAACTTTCTCCGAGCTAGTTAGTGACTACTGTGACTATGTGCAGTGATTGTTGTTATTGAAAGGAATTGGAGAAGCGTCCTGAAGAATTGGCTATTTCGCCGTTGCAAAAGTGTGATGAATGTGAAATCAAAGTGAAGTGAAAGTGAACAATGGAACTAGTTCAAATACTCAAGTGATGTGGAGGTTAAGGAAAGCTTCACCGTAAGTTGAACTTTGTCATTAAGTCATGTAAAAACGTAACAGTTATAAACTAGACCAGAATACAGTAATATGCATAAAATCAATAACCAAAAGCAAGTCTTTATACCGAAATAGAATTCGATAATGCCGCTTTTGATATTTAAAGTTCTAAACTTAAACGTTTCTGTAAGTGTTTCGTAATTTGTACACGTATAGGATACCCAATTACTTAACAGAAGCCTTGCACGTCACTGGGAAGTCATCTCTCTTAGTTAAGATGAAGACCATTTAAATCGAGGAGTATTTCCAAAGAGATGCTAATGGCTTTGCAACGTTCCTAGGTAAAAGACACACTGCAGTGAAATAAATATGCCGACGTACTATGCCATGGCGGAAATGGTCCACATATTCCACAAATGTAATATCTATAATGTCCCGCAGGTTTTCTTTTTTTCTTTTTTTAATTTAGGTAATGATTCAAAATTGTATTCGACGCCGAAGAGGAAATATGGAAACCATCAATAAAAACTAAATTTGTGTGCAATTTGCATAATGCTTTACGTTTATAGAATATTTGCAACAAATTTCCATTCAATAATGCTATAAAATATGAAATTAGTATTAATAATGGTGTTTAAATGTGAAAATACCACTGCTCACGTTTACTATCTTCTTTGTAAGCTTAAAGACCTTTCATCTGATAGGTCACATTGGACACTGAATGAATTTGTAAAACGATGCTCAAATTAATCCCGGATCCAAAAAGCTGAAAGTTACCCGATGTTTGTCTTCTCAGATTTAGAAAAGGCCGGGAAAGGAACGTCATCTGAAAACTTGCGTAGTAAAATTCGAACTTGGGATCTCTCCAATATGAGGCAGACACATTGCCCCCAAACCACAGAGGCGGATACTATGAATCTTGTTCCTGGTTCTTACCAAGCAAAAACCTAATGATAAAAGAAACATCTTTGTGGAATATGACTTTTGTTACCTTAACTCTTGTACCTTCTTTATTTTGTACGACCAGTGCTTCACTTGAGTTAGTATACATCGTACATAATGATAGCCTTAGCTCTGTAGTCACCTTTCCGTAATACTTGGTTGAGAAAGCCACTGGTACGGGACCTTAGTTGCGTAGCTGTCGTCCTGTACAACTTGCTTTGTTGTTATTGGGTTTTAGTCGACTTTGTAATCGTGTAGCTGGATTCCTATCACTCGTGGTACTTCTAATGTTACGCCGAATAACTGAGCTCCTCCTGTAAGAGAATTCTTCGGACCGGTTGTTCTCGGTAGGGAAATGATTGCCCAAAGCCATAGGAGATTGCGTAATTTTGGATGGTGAAGAGTAAGCTTTGCCCAGGGTTTGACTGCGACCTCCTTTTCTGTAAGCACTGCAGGGTATTCACAAACTTACTAGCACACGAATTTGGTGCCTATCTCCTGTGTGCCTGCTTGTAAAATTCTTTACTTGCACCAACACAAATGATATTTCTTATTCGGTTTACGAAGTTTGTGATGAGAGATCTGAATGTCCTCCAGTAACTCGCTGGCGAACTGGGAGATGTTCTGCAATTTCGCTGTTGATGCTATGGAAGTTTTAGGCTGTCTTACCCACTAATTTTGACAGGCATAAGAGTGTATCCTCTTCCGTCCTCGCAGAAGCGCAGGAGTTTAAGCTCCAGGTATTGCCCAATGCAAAGGACAACAAAGAGGCCATTACTACTCTCCTAGGTTTTAGGGGGAGCTTGGGCTCCGCGTGAATCTCTTGTTTTTTGAGTGTACACATAATCATTGAAATGACGACAAATCGTCTCAGTTATGCAGATAACTTTCTGTGTCATAAATTTTATTTCTTTTACTCTGTAAGTGAAGCTTTGCGAACTGGTATTCAGTATTCAATTTGGTGTTTATCTGGTAACTGAGGGAAACAAAAACAAAACAACACTTTAACTAACCCCTACAGGCAACTTGAAATCCCGAACACCCACTACGAACCATAGAGCCATTTCACTCGGTTCCATTAATCCCAAAAAACAAAATCGTATATATTCTCAGTTGCAAACAGAATAACTGGAAACACTGTTTGTTTTTCGATAGTAATCTCGGTTTGTCAATTTCCCTCTAGTTATCATTTTAAATTCCTGAAGTCTCTGCGTTTTGCTTCTTTTTTTTTTTTTTTTTTTTCCTTCTGTGAACGTTAATAAGTTATATTCAATCTTCCAACTATTAATATATACATTTATTATTACAGGAATGCATCCTTGATCGTTGAATTTTACCATAACTTCCCTCTATTTTTAACACTGACAATTTAATTTATGTAGCAAATTATGGCAAATGTGGGCGGCTTGGCCAACACCACTAACTGTTGGCGGTCCTCAGAGGCTAGCGCGTTCGACTTCGACTTCTTTTGAACAGCTGAACAGTGATTAATTTTACTTTGCCTAAACATTTTGATTATGCAATAGTAGCGAAAGCATATTATGAAATACCAATGTGTTAAATGCTTTGCAGAAACTAGGAAGTGAAGTTAATCGACATAGAGTAGTATTTTTAACAGTTTTGTCATTCTGCCAAGAGCAGAGTGTAGCACCTTTCTGTAATACGATATATTAATTCCAATAACGCGAAGAATGAAATATACCTTATATCCCCTGCTTTTAACTAACAGCTAAATTTCACCTACTGAAGCCTATTGGATTCAATTTGCTGAATAAGTCTGTATGAATCAATTGGCAAGGCGCTGGTCTACTAAACTCAAGGTCGCGGGTTGAAAAAATTCCGACCAGAGAATGGTTTTAAGTGTTCTTAAAAGCAACAGCCTCATCTCAATATATTTACTGTCAAGTAAAATTACTCCTGTGGGACGAACCTCCAGCACAGCAGTGGCACTAAGATCATTACAACTGAAAGCGCCATTAACTAACAAAATATTCATTTCATTTTGCTGTTATGCTTTATGTTTGCCAGTTAGCTGATTTCTGACCAAAGCCTTCATTCTTGATTTCAAAGCATTTTATTATAACGAACGTCAGACGTCAATCGCACAGCTGTTTTCCAATGTGCCCTTAATGCATGCTCCTTATTGCCATTTTCCCTTATTCAGCATGCAACGATAAATACGTGAAATGATCAGGACACATTCCTCACGTATAAAAGGAAAATACATAGTATATTGTGATATAAGTGCGTTAAGTGCATTTTTGCACAATGTTCAAAAAAATTTAAATATGGCATGAAGTCAAGTATTTTCACTCTCGAGTTTCTGCAAAGCATGTATATTGTATATGGTTTGTTTTCCGATCATAATGAACCATATAAGTATTATGGAAAAATTTACATTCGGCAATTCAAAAATTAGTAGCGAAGTCGCTTTACTGACGCTGCTTTGGATGTAAAATTTGAATCGGATGTTCAAGCACGGCATTGCTGACTAAGCTGCATGAATGTTAATACATACAAGGAAGTAAAGGCGGTAAGATTTAAATGGTGGGTACTTGATTGTACTACATATTTGAAACAGTTAATATACATACATATTATCATTGGGAGGATTAAATACATTGTATTAACATCTACGGTAAAGTTTCAAATACGCGAAGACAGTAACTTCAAATTTCCACCCATAGTAGATTGGGAGGAATATGAACAACTGAAAAACACTGTCGACAATTAAGATGTTAGATGTACATGGGTACGAAAACAATTTGTTTCCATGTTACAACTCATTTTCTGCAATTCTTCATTGCACATTAATCATGAGAAAAGGATGTATTAGAAACCTACATAAAACTATTTCTTTTTCATTTATACACCGCCTTTAACTGCAGTGGTCATATTGGCGGCCGTTCTCCTTTGGAACATATCGAAGGTGTTAACTCTTATTCGTTGGATCACGCACACATTTACACTCTCGTTCATACTACCAGACTTTGCGGAATATAAGGAATCATCTTGATTGGAGAAAAATCCACACCCCCAGCCGGGAATCGAACCCAGAGCTCCTAACACGGCAGGCACGTGCTCTACCGACTGAGCTACGGTGCCAGCCCAAAACTCTTTCTTCCAAGAAATATTCAAAATGTCCTGTAGCTCTGTACGTCTGGCTAAGTTATATTTAGGTACAATGCCAGTGGTTTGTTTTCCATTTGAGTTTTTGTTTCCATTTTCCAAGGTAATCTTGATATGCAGTTCACTTCAATGCCTAACGACATATAGCACCAAATGTTTAGTGTTCATTATGAATTTCACGAGTATATAACTATTCATAGTGTTCATTACGAACTTGGTTTTGTAATACAGCGTAATGCGGAGTTGAAGTTGACAAATGCCTGTTTACGAGATTGCAGTCTTGGTTCTCAAAATATGGATGGCTGCGTAACAATACACAATTCTCCATATAGATACCTACATAAGCAATCTGGGCTACAACGCAAGTGCGAGATGCCTCTATCAATGGTAATGAGAAGTATTTTGAAAGTTTAATGTAAAGAACAGCTTCATCAAGTACGCTAGTTTGCTCTGTTACTGGGCCTTTCCCATGACTAAAGTGTTAACAGAAAATGAGTTCTATCATCAAAATAAAGGGTCTGTGGACCCATGTTCACGTCATCCATGTGTGTGGAACGTGTCCTGAAAATTTGGCCCTATTTATTGTTATATCCTGGACAACAATATATATATATATATATATATATATATATATATATATATATATATATATATATATATATATATAAACTCTATGTGCACTAAGAATTATGTTTAAAGAACATTGTCCTGTCTGCTACTAACAAATGGAAGATGGTGCTAAAAATCCGATTTTTCTGTTAGAGATGAGTTTTTGTTCCAATTAAGTACCAAACGGTTTACAGCATATGACAGTCGTTATTTTAGAGTCTTATGACTCTTGGGTAGACCTCGCAATGACATGACAGTCGTTATTTTGGTGTTAGAAATATAAGGTAAAGTATGATGGAAGGATTCTCTTGATTAATTCTATTTCTTTTAATTTTCTTCTCTGCTATGCTTTTGTGTTATTATTCGTGCAGTTACATTTTAATGCTAAAAGTGATACATTGTTAGCATGTAACCTTGGGGACCGGCAGCGAAAGTTGATTCCAATACGGCAGTAATGGGCAGCTGCTGCAATTGTGACGTAAGAGCCAGTCAAGCCAGTACAGATATTATCTTTTAGACGTGGCGCGTGACCTTGCTCGGATGTGCGCGAGTGATGTCATGCGAATCAATGGTAGGGGTAAGATCTCTGCTTTCACTAGTAGATTACTGATAAAGCTAGTGGGTTGGATGGCATATGATTAATCTTACACCACTTTTCCTTCCAAATAAACAAGTGGCCTCGAGCATAAGCTACTGCGCGACATTGCATCGTAAGCCACGTCTAAAAAATACATCTGTAAGAACGATGATCGTGAGCAGTGCAGTAGAGACTTACTGCTGTGAACACGGCAGGGTACAGTGGTGGTTAGTGCAGCAGTATAAAGGGACTGGCTTGAATATTGATAGTATATCGAAGTAAGGTATATAACCATGGCTGAAGTACAAGAGTGTAGTAGTGAAAGAACATCTACTCCACTGTCTTTTATATCGGTATGGGAAAACCTGTTTTTATTTGAAGAGTATGGAATAACGGCGCAGTGTTTGGTCTGTGGCAAGGTTCTTCAGCATATAAAGAAGTTCAATATCCAACGTCATTATTCTGTATGTAATGCCAATGTGGGAGAAAATCGGAAAGTGATAGTACAACAATTTGAAGATAAATTATTCATTGAAAGTGAGGTACATTCTGTCAATAAATCAGTGCTAAGCTTAAGCTAGCTATTACAAAAAATATGAGCCCCTTTAATGACGGCGATCATGACAGCAGAATTATTCCCTAGCAAAGCACATGAATGTGAATCAATAAGTTTATCCCGAATAACTGTCACTCGCCACATTCAAGATATGGCCAATGATCTCCAGAACCAGCTTACAAAATTCGAAACAGTTCAACATATATTCATTGGCAGCAGATGAAAGTACCGATATATCGGATACTGCCCAGTTGGGTGTATTCGTCAGAGGTGTCGATAAATATCTTTCAGTGAGGGAGGAGCTGTTAGACCTTATTTCATTGAAAGATACAACAAAAGAGGTTGGACACTTTCACATGCACTAAACAAGCTGTTGGCAATGTTGGACTGTCTTGGTTGTTCAATCTTGTGTTCATAGCAACCGACGGAACGCCCTCTATGCTAGGGCATAAAAGTGGATTATTTGGACGTCTAAAGAACAAACTGAAAGAAAGACTGTTCATGAAACAATTCCGGTGCACTGTATAATACAGCAACAGAATTTATGTGCTAAACGTGCAACATTGGTTAATATTATGAGCTCAGTAATAAAGATCACGCACTCCATCAGATTAAACTCGTTGGCCCATCGACAGTTAAATCTTTTCTTGAGGAATGCCACAGTCATTATGGAGACTTACCCTGTGATTGTGAAGTGCACTGGTTGAGTCGAGCTATGGTACTGGATCGGTTCTTTGAACCAAGACAAGAAATTGCAGCTCTCATGGACATGCAGAAAAACCCGTTTCCAGAAATACGAGATAGAAAGTGGATCTGTGGTTTCGCATTCTTAACAGATTTAATTGATCATCTAAATGCTTTGAACCTCTGCGTTCAGGGCAGTCGTCAGGTAATCAGTGAAATGTATAGTAAATTAGCTTCATTTAAAGTAAAACTAGATTTATGGAAACGACAGCTAACCAAGGGAGATAAGTCAAATTTTCCAAAGTTATTGACGTATGTGACTCGTACACACACAAATAATTATTTGGACGTATAAGAACAGCTGAGCCAGTAATTTCACTGCACATTTCAAGATTTTGAAAATCTCAAATTTGACATTTGCATATTTGTGACACCCTTTACATTTGATATTGGTAGTGTTCCTACAACATCTCAACCAGATTTAATAGATTTTCAAAATTATATTGACATGAAATATCACTTCCAGAACCAAAAAGATTTATCTACGTTCTATACAAAATTTTCCTCAAGCAAAAGTTCCTCGCTTGCATATTTTTGTTGTCAGGATGTTGAGCATATTCGATTCTACTTATGTATGACAACAGTTTTTTTTTTTTCTTGTATGAAGATCTGCAAACTAGAACATAGAAACCAACTGTCTGATCTGAATTTGAAAAATGTTCTTCGTTTGTATGTTAGCCAAACTATGACTCCAACTATTTCAAAATTAGGGCGCGAGAAGAAAAGAGGGGGGGGGGCTCTCGACAATATGCTGAGCTTGAAAACTAAAGTGACACAAAATTATCGCGTTCTTCAAATAAATAAACATAAAATGCATAGAACGAATATGAACAATATTTTTCAAATTTCAAATTTCGGAGTAGCAGGTAATGTTACAGTACAGTTACCATATTTGTACAGTTTCGAAGTCTGATTTACATAGTGTAACTTTTGTGCATTTAACATACTATAAGTAACTTACTTTTAATTTGTTTAGAAATAACATTATTTTGGTCCATTCAGTCTTCACTTTGTGCAAGTTGTGTTAATGTACAAACAGAGTATCATCACCGTGCTTAATTTTTAATCGGTTAAGAATAATTATTTGTAATGTCGCTATGCTACCTGACGAGTTGGAGCGCAATTTGTCATTGCATAGTAGCCGAGCCGCCACGGTTGCTATCTTCTCAACGTTTTGCTCACTATGCAGAGAGGGCAGAGCACAGAGCGCGACTGCTCTGAGGAATGACGTAATAGAACACGAAACGCCCGTCACTGCAATACGGAATCATTCTCGCCCTCGATAATGTGCACTCCACCAAGGAATCAAATTACCTGAAAGCACCCCATTGCTATCAGTCAAAAACAGTATAAGCTTACTAATTAGGGTTTATCAGGGAAAGCTCCCCTATACGAATTTTTCTCGGCACATCAAATGGCACGCAAAAGAGGCCCAAGTAGTGTAGGCCCAAGTACTGTTTCACCACTGTAGCTTGTTTCTGCTGTTGACTTATGCACCGGTTTCACAAACCTCTGCAGTTGGTTTATAAACCAATTTAATGTATGCATGGCAGATTCGGCCGTATCGTACACATCGGCAGGGTTATGAATATTTCCGACTACGGCCGCTAGCCCATCAGAAGCCAAGTAGTCTCGAAATTAGGGCACTGGGGTCATTGTTTATGGCAGAACACTGAGGCCGGCTAGCATGCAGCCATCTTTTCCAAATGGTTGGCGGGAAAGTTGGATTCGTTACCTTGTTCCTTTGCGGTCATGTTCTTAACTTCATGGAAGCATGTAAGTACTTCTATTTAGTACCCACACGACACAATGGAATCAACATGCTCCTTTTATTATAACGCTCCATACTACTGTACTCGTATTACTCATTAGTAATTCATTCTACATATCTCTGTCCCTCTCCTTCAAAGAAACTAAACAAACGAAAGTTATACTTACACTACAGTGTTGCAATCGGAAATTCGCTAGAATGTTGTCTGCAGCATTAATTAAAATCGCTGCCACTGTATTACATGATCACGGATTATTACTCCAACCTAATGCAATGTATACAGAGAAACACAGTAAAGCGTGAGGATGGCACCTTGGGGATATCAGGGATTCTATTCCCGCTCTAACGGGTTTTCCCTATTTTCCTCATGTCAGTAGGCGAATACAAGTATGGTTCCTCTTCTACTACAAATTTGCTGTCCTCTAATTTCCTTCATTTGTTTCCCCTTTTGTTCTTCTAGTAGCCTTCGAGGGTTTGCAATATCAAGCTGTGTTGGAAAGACGGCGCAGTTGCTTGCTCACTGGAAACTTCTAGGCCCTCTCTACCATGGGTCAAGTTCCTCCCAACTCCACCAAAAGAAACCTCCTCTGAGGAGTCCAACGGCATGATCCGGTCTTCTAGTTCGGAATCGCTATCGACCTCTGTGGCCTCCCTAATTTGCTCCATAGAATCCTGTGGTTCCTTCACTTTATCCGTTCCCCTTGGTGGGGTGGCCGCCACAAAAGATACACCTTTGGTGGAGATGAGCGAGGTGCGCCTCTCTGTTACCTTGTCACAATCACAGTGCAGTGTGTGTGTATTGTGTGTATTGTGTGTGTGTAAGTGGAAACAAATGGAGTTCCGCTATGATGAAGCAAAATATGGGGATATCCTTACACGTGCATGTGTTAGACTAACAGTTACGGAGTAAAAATAGCATATAGACTAGTATACCTCTAGAAATCTATGCACTTTACCAGGGAATCAGGATTACCAATGAAAATGGTTTGAGAGTTCATCCTGAGTAAATCCTGATTAAAGAGGGGAGGTGGTCATGTTGGACGCTACTGGCAACCTGGAAAGGGAATAACAAAACAGAAATTATCTTTAAAGAGTACTCAGGTAGGTATTTAAGTGCTAATGACAGAGTGATGTAAATGCCATTTTATATTAAGTTATCCGTATATTAGGTTTGCCTTTACTGCACTTTATTTTACTCTACACGTTACTTCCTGCACATCCTATTCTTTGTTTATCTTGTACTCTATGCGTAATATCTCTACTCACATTAGAAAGATACTAGCTTCAATCTTCAGAACGGGCCAACCCGGTCGTGGTAGCAGTGATCTGTTTAAGTGATTTTTCCGATATTTACTCCAAATGTCGGCTGGAGGTTTAAAGTTTCCGTTTTCTGTATCTTCATTTTTTCTGTAGTAATCGCTCTCACAGGCATCGTGATTTGTGTAGTTGTAGTAGCCCCTAGAGTGAGGACTTTAAGCAGTTTGGATATGTTGGGAAACTTTCACCTGCGGAACTCATTGTTACATCAACTCCAATGCGGATCCAAACATTGACCTCACTCGTAAAACTTGTATCCGGAGAGCACGGAAGTCCTAAGGCCAAACAAAATTATAAATGGGTGAAAGACTTATAGAATGCTTGTATATTTCAATACCGCAATATACTGGATCACCTTAAATGAAAAAAACTTCTGATAAATTTCAATGAAAGCGCACATGGACATTTCAATTGACATTGTCCCTTCTAAAGGTAACATCAGAGGAATAAAAAATTAATTGCCAACACCTGCTGAACATTGGACGTCAACATTAAACTTGGTTGCCAACTGCGTAGTTGATGACCATTTGCAGCTTATCTGCTGCATCAATTAAATCCTAAGTAATATTAACAAATAAAGTAAAGACGTAGGTAAGATTGAAAAGGTAAAAATCAGTACTGAACAGGACACCACATGTATATAATAATAAATATATGTAAAGTTAAGAGACTTTAACACAGTTCTGCTCATTCTGCTGTAAGGGAGTCAAAACAGGCACTTAGATTAGCGGCAATGAATGAAGCTAATTCAAATGTTCACGGTGACAGTGAATCAAAGCACACTATCGTCAAAACAAAATGAAACAATAATTTCCATTTATAATTAAAAGGAGACAACAATAATAAAAATATTCTAAGCAATCACATTCACCACCTCAATATCGAAGCAGATTCAGAGACCAGAAATGTTTTTGTGTGGACGTCCTAGTGGTATTGTGGAATTCGGTACAACTTTTAGACGAGTTCAATTATTTTACACCATAACAGAGATATTTACATTAACTTTAATTTTAACAATTCCTTGTTAATGTCGGACCTTCATATTAAATTTACAGACTTTAAGGGCAAAGAGAAAATTTGTACAAAGAGCACATTGGGAACACCAGTAAGCGTTATTCTCTAAAATATATACTCATCTTGTGGATACTCTTTAACTGCAAACCTTAAAGCCAAGGGAAAGGTCTCCAAACTCAGGAAAAAGTTTGTGTTATTAAAGTTAGGTTTCAAGGTAGTGTTTCGAAGCCCACAATTAGCAGTTTGAGAAGCAGTTTAGAATAGCATTTATTTTCGAAACAGAACACAAGAGATCTAAACGGACTAACAGTCTTAAAAGTATGCACAAATTTTGTATAGTTCCAAGAAAAGCTATGCATTACATGAAGAGTGGATACAACAAGATTTGGAGTAAGGATTTTCCCAACATATCAATAAAGGTTTACTTTTTGTATTTTCATGTTTTTGTAAACAGTAAACCCATTTTAATGTATTTTAAAATGCGATTAATTGCGAAATTAGCCAAAAATTATATTAAATTTTATATAAACAAGACACCCACTACCAATTCATATAAAACTCTATCTTTTTTCTCTCTCTTTCTCTTTCTCTCCCCCACCCCTCTTCGCCCCACTCATCTCCTCTCCTCCTCTCCTTTTCTCTTTCTTTCTTTCTTTCTTTCTTTCTTCTGCCTTTCCTTGTTTGTTTCTTTTTTCTTTCATGCATTTATGTATTTATTCTAGAAATTACAAGGGAGGGGCTTCATCTATAACGCACTTCGCCACCATTCTTGAAGGTGCCATAGTAACGTGAAAAGCGAATAGTTTCTTTTATTCGGTGAAATTAGCTTAATAAAACGTACTTGTTCCATTGTGGCACTTATTAAAAATAAAGTCCGTTTAAAGTCTGAATTTTGGATGTCAGCAGGCACGTATTTAGAAGTTAATTTCCGGAGGTGTCCAAAAATTCTACGTTGAATTATTTACTTTTAATAGTTAATCAGGGATGAGTTTTTATCATGTTAATAAAAATTAAAAACAAATGTATTATGTTACATTCACATGACTTTCTCTCCTGCCCGTACCGCTAGCGTAGATGGTAGCGTGTCTGCCTGACGTTCAAGAGGTCCCGTGTTCGAATCTCGCTCAGGATGAGTTGCCTGGATAAGGCTTTTTCCGGGGTTTTTCCTTATTATTAAAGACGATTGTCGGGTAGCTCTAAGCTCCATGGACCCTGGACACATTTGAGTATCATTTCACCCATTTCAATCACCGTCCGATATGACTTAACGTTGTAGGACGTAAAATTACAACAACAAAAAATGACTTTCTCCACCCAAGCTTCTATAAAATTCTTCTTATGAAAATTTGCTGTCTTGATTGTTTGGATAAAGTCTGTGGAAAGGCCATTAGTTGCACAGTTTTTGTTCTTATAGCTGGGATAAAGTGGTATAAGCAATAATCAGATATTTAAAAAGCGAACCACTGATTGTAACATTTAAAGCATTAGTTCTCCTTGAATGAAAAAGGGAATAGGAACTTAGAAGTTAAAATTACATACCTTTAAGTAAGTATCTGAGAATTCTAATGACCAACAAATAATATATCGGAATTGGTTAACCTTGCAATACATTATTGTAATTGACATTATTTGTATATCTTAACGAGATCTACAGCTGATATGCAGTAACTTTTCGTTAATTTCTTAAGTTTAGAATAGTTATTCAAACTCCACTTCCAGTAAAGTGGACTTCAGAGTTTATCTCAGAAAATTCACAATAGGCTATCTTAAATATGTGGTGTTTTAATTAAAAGTATTGAATCCATTTTTGGACGATTTTCCTGAAAATCTTCATTTCGCATCCTTGAAAGATAACGAAATTAAAACCTACATTTGGTATTCCTTCAATATTTGGGTTCTGTAATATGCTATTAGAAAAAAAAAAAAAACATACACACTGGAGCGCGCGTATGGACGTTCTTTTTTTAATCTCTATTTCTTTGTTCTGGTTTCCTCAAAACTTGCATTCCTGGTGACATCTCAATATCAAAATTTTAAATGGAATATAACACGTTTGTGCTTACTAAGCACGTGGTAGAGGTACTAAACATTGATTCCGTAAACTGACATGAGTCTATTTGGTTCTCAGTTTCAGAATTCATATAAAGCACGATTGCTCAATTCCGTACATCAGACAAACTGTTTGGTTATGAATGATTTAAACTGTAGCCCACCTCCATAATGCGGTGGTAGCGTGTCTGACTCCCAGTGAAGAGGCAGTGCCCAACCTTGCCGCGCGAGGGGAAGGAGGACTTACCTCCCCCCACTGTCTGCGAAGATAAGACCCAACGTTCCATTATATAGAGCAAGCGAGTGAAGGGGAAAATGCTTTCATGAGGAAGAGGGGTGAAGTGACGAAGTCCAACCTCCGCTCATATGAGCGAAAGTTGAGCAATGCTAAAGCGAGTTCCAATCGAGATCTAGATAAGTTTACTGAATAGGACTTTTTACAGGGCTTTCCATTATCTTAGGAAGACGAATGTCGGATAAAACTTAAGTTCTAGTGGCCCTGGACTGATTTGAGGGTATCACCCGTTTTATTTGCTGCCCAATATGATAATCCGGTTAAAGGATGTTAAAGTATTTAAAAATAAATAAAAAAAACTAGGTTCCTTATGAAATTATGCAGCTGAAAAATAAAACAACTTGCAATTTTGAGACTGTCAAATGTACATAAAACTTGTTACATAGCATGAGATGTTTCGAAAACAGCTGGTACAAGGAAACTAGAAATTGCGGGAGTTGAGTATTTTATGAGCTCCACGTTCTCTTGTAACCTGATATTTTTTCTATGATACTATGGTTTCTTAGTTGAATAATCAGTGAAATTGAAGTGGTTTTTATCACCTATTCCCAGAATATTCAGATTGTCGTGTCTCAAAAGTGAAGCATTTTAATCGGAATCGTTAGACATGTTTTTGAGAGCATAAAAAATTTACGAAAATTCTTCCATCTAAAGGATGGTTTGGTGTGGGGATAGCTGCTCCGTTCCCGAAATATCTAAAGCTTCATCAGCAATGACACTAAAGCATTCTGAAGCATTTACAGCACTGAGAACCTTTCATCGTACTATTTCGGCACATATGCCCAGGACTTCGTTCTGGATTAAGGGGCTAATGTAAGTTGCAGTTTTCTTCGTATTAGCCACATGATTTTCTAATATTTTGTCACCAGCATCATGACGAAAGCGTAAGAGAGCTCGAAATTTTCCGTCTTTCTTATCAGGCTTTGATAACATTAAGGGACCACTATCTAAATCACTCCTGAGAGGCAGTTCTTCTTGTCCGCAAAGTATTATATTATTGTTTTTATTATTGGAGGAAGAGCTTCCCTATTTTTCCTAATTTCTTTTCTGCTCTGACTATTAATCTCAGATGCCACATCTTCTTCCCTGCCATTCTCTATTGCCAAAAACCGCTCGGCTGATAAGATGCAGCTTTTATGATAACCACCTGCCTGATGATTGTTAAATGCTGCTACAACATCCTTCCATTTATAAAATGGTTTTGTCACCAAATATCCTAATTTTTGGTGACTGCCTTGACCTACTCCTTGTTTGCAGAAGAGAACGCAGTAACGGCAATATGTACCGTCTTGCACTTTTGAATGTTAGCCACCCCCAGATAACCAGCCACTTATGTTGAAAACTGAGTCTCTTAAATCCATGCAAACGTACGGTAAACACAAAGGAACTATTAGGCTTTAAATAATTTGTCAGTATGTCATATCTAACATCTCTAGGAATGTTGATACAGTTTGTTTATTGCACCAACAGGCCGATATCGCAACCGGCATTAAAACTGCGAAGTCCTTCACTCGCGGCACGAACACTACACATTTCATTTTTAGTTTTTAACTCACCAACTTCAGGTTTAACTTCACTTAAAGCGCTAGTTCTGCACATCTTGCTCGCACTGTTAGGTTTGAAAAACTATCGATTTTTGCGTTCCTCTTCATATCTAAAAAAACACATTTGCAAACTGTCGAAAAACACCTTCACAATACGAGAAACGTTTGCTTACTCGCTACATAGCTCTAAGTCCGGCTTTTCAACATTAGCAGGTAGACACTCACTTTAGTCAATGACCCTTCTTTCAGTTTAAAGAATAACTCAGTTCTTAATGAAAGTCCTAAGGACAAGATAGGAGTGCCCAGTCGGAACAAAAGAAAAGAGTCGCAGTTCCAGATTCGTTTGAATATTTAGTCGTTGTTGCTAATATTTTCCTCAGATATGTTTAGTTCTTGTGATATTATTTATTTTGGGATAAAAGTACTTATTTAGAGTTTTCATCGCAATGGAAGACTTAGTTTTGTACCTAGCTATTCCATTCTTTTCTCCATTACAAGTGAGGATGATACTTAATGAATATTAACATTTTCTGCAGCCCGTCGCTTTAGTATAGTATGGTGTATGATGTATGTGTTTCTCCCAGAGAAAGGGTTTCTATTACCGATTGAAGTATCTCCAGAGTGAAATCTCTTCCCAATGTTTCCTCACCACTTGAACCTTTATGTGTGGAAAACTTAGGCTCCTCTCCTGCATTATTTGGTCATTTGTAAAAGTATCTGAGAGATCGCTAATCTGTAAGCCCCGTTAAGAGAGTTTACGTTCACAGTTTCTAAGATATTCTTAATTACCTTGTATGTATATCACGTTCGAGTGTTATTCGTTATTCCACTGAACATAAGTGATGACTGCAGGCGTTAGATGTAGAACACCGTCGTTTTAAATAACCGTAAAATGTAAACATTTATTTGTAGTATATTCGGTAATTGATCTTGATTTTCTAATAATTAGTATAATAATAGTTGATATAATGCAGGTTGCTCGTATAACTTACAGAATTTGCCGCCGTCTTTTACTTGCGACGTTACACTTACACGTGAAACAAATTTAATGTAGTTCTGAAAAAGAATACTGATTGTATTTTACTAGCTTAACTTTTTCATAATCTTGAGCATAAAAATAAATAATCCAACCACACTTTCTTTAAAACTCCACAATCCTCGATGTTAATGAGGACTGTTAATCCACATGTAAGTAGCGGTGAGTGGTAAATTTCATGTATGCTAGTATAACACACACAGACACATATACATACACATCCAGACACACACACCACAACTAATTTCCACCTACGATCTGTTTAAAAATAAATAAATATAAAAAAGTCGGAGTGGAGTACCATTAGACCTAATTCTGAAGCAAATTTCACACGAAAAGTCCATTTTCATACAATAAGAACACAAGCCCTATGAAAAAAAAACACTGAGTTTTAAAACTAGCAAATTAACCCAATGGCGCTTGACAAAACCTTAAAAAGCTACTTATTTGTTTTGAATTCCCGCAACTGGAAAGAAATAACGATTGATATTCACTACATTAAGATGATTGATATTCACTACATTAAGATCCATTTCAACATAGAAAGAGAGTAATTATGGGAAGATTATGCCCAGATTACGTTAATTAACTTGTAAACCGGCCTCAATAAAGTTTGTTTAACAAGAGAAATATAATACTTATCGAATATATGAAGGACCTGCAGAATATTGATGCAGCAGATGCAAACGTGAGGGTTTATAGCTTTAATTTATTTCAGAAAATATATAACGAGTTATTCGTAGGCCATGAATAAACCCAGTAAAATGAAAGCTCAAGAAAATTATTCCATAATGTAATACCTTATACGTGCACATATTCCAATATGAGTTAATAAAAGGATGTTGCAGAGTCGTAGAAATCGAAGATCTAAGATTACGATTTCATGTTCTCTAAACATCTAAACTGAGTTTCCCTGTGAAAAAAGACCAAAATTAGAAGCTGCACTTATGTAAAAACAAAGATATTTATTCACCAACTCCGTAAAATTTCCATGTTGAGTTATGCTTTCTACAGTTATAGGTTTTATCCTATACGTTCTTTTTTGCAGCAGTCACTCATCCATCCCATTTACGTGCTATGCCCCTTTTAGACTCACAATATGGTTTCAAAATATTAATAAAAGGCGAAAAAAGTTTAATTAAGTGTGCTCAAAGTATTACCATATAGAATTGCAAGCCGAAAGTTTTCAAATAAAATCTGTGGAATTTCTATGTTTGAATTTAATCCCTCTGTGAGCAAATGCCCTATAGATTTTGGTTAATTAACCATTCCACAATTGTGAATGCTAACACATTAATCATTCTACACATTTCTCAAATATAATTGTTTACTAAAGTTAATTTGCATTTAGCTGTGAAAATAAACAAAAATGCTGCTTAATGAAAAACTCTGTGAAATCAGAGGGAATATGGCGATAAGAATATGACATGCAGCCTTTCCCTTTGAATCATTTAATTAAAAAAAGAAAAAAAAATTTAAATTTCCACTTAACTCTCTGGATCAGAAATTTTACAAATCCGCTACGTCTGCAATAAAAGGGGGGGGGGACCTCATATTCATATTGAAAGAAACGGGATTCATATTTTGTGTACATGAAGCCTCTACTTTCAAAAGTTCTGAAAATATTTTACCGCCTCTTTCCAGAAGAACCATTTTTTTTTTTTTTTTTTTTTTTTGGTAATCAAAGGAACTATAAAAAATCGGGTGTTTAGACTTCCGACACAAAATCTCTATGTGCATTATCTACAGCAGGGTGTCTACTCTTATATCCCCAACATTTAAATTAAATTATGAGGTCCCAATAAAAAGGTATACAATGCAATATTTTACCTTCCTTGTTTCGGTTTCTGCAGCTTCTCGTTCTACTTCGGCATTTTGCTGTCGTTACCAGGAAGTAAATGAAGAGCGCAATAAAAAGGCAGATTAATACTCTTCAATTTAAGTGAGTGGTTCACAAATCGTCGAGGAACACATCCCGGAAAATCAATATTGATTTATGAAGGGCAGAAGCACACTACAAACATTAAAATGTCTAATAGGTTAGACAGATGGCACCTCGAAAACCGGAAGTATTGCATAGTTCTAGTGAACCTTAAGGAGTCTTTTGATTCTGTAAGCAGAGTGAAGCTAAATGAGAAACTCAGGAAAGGAGACTCACTGTTGAAAACAATTCAAGCCTGCTTACCCAGAAAGATGATACAGATAAACGATAACGTTAAACTCACCAAACACATCATACAAACTAATGGAGTACTCGAGCAACCCCCCCCCCCTCCCTCGACCCATTGTTCAACATTCACCCGTAAGTTGTAACGCCATAGCAGAGAAACCCTCCGAAACGAAGATGCTACACACAGATGACTTGGTGGTAGATACTACAGTAAAGGAGGTCGTGCAAAATGCAATTTAAACCGTATAGGTGTGGGCAAAGAAGAACGGGACAAAAGTATTCGTAAGTCAGATCAATTAACAGCAAATATTGTAGAAATGGCTAACAACAAAAAATCGTATTCAATCAATAGTGTGTGTGGGTGTGTGTGTGTGTGTGTGTGTGTGTGTGTGTGTGTATGTGTGTGTGTGTGTGTGTGTGTGTCTGTGTCTGTGTCTGTGTGTTTATAAAGATGTATATTTGTTTGTGTAATACGTCTTCATCGCATATACTGTTAAACAAAATTATACCACATTCCTGCCGAAGGAAGGGGGCATCACAGGATAATCCCAGAAAATTATCGGTGATTTAATAAAAATATTTACACTCATTTTTAATCAAATAAATTTCGATATATGTTCCATGTTACGATTTATTTGGGTTTGAAAATCCTCGTGCCGTATCTATGGAAGTTGCTGAACTTAAATGTCAAATTAAGTATTTATCTGACATTTTGTTTTTGAAAACGCATAACTATACGCATATTTCCTTTTTCATTCATGTAGCTTAAAACATGTATTTCCAGTGAAATATCAGCATCAAATACCAACTATAAATAAGTGGTAGAGCAATTAAAAATGCCTTGTTAAAAGTAAGTAAAGTTACTGCGTTACGCTTCAAACGTTTCGCATCACACAATTCAATGAGGAATATATCACAAAAAAAGAAAATAATAAATTCAGGATGGAAATTAATTATTCTTTCACACTGGCCGTGTATAGGCTAAATTGTGGAAACGTAGAGTCAGACTGAAAAATTCAATGCCATAGCCGGGATTTGAACCACGGATCTTCTGTTTTCCGTCCAGCCGCACATATCACAATGGTAGTGCGGCTGGACGGAAACCAGAAGATCCGTGGTTCAAATCCCGGCTATGGCATTGAATTTTTCAGTCTGACTCTACGTTTCCACAAATTCAGGATGATGTGTAATTGAAATGCTGAGGTGAGGTACAACGTGACGGCTATGAGTGCTCCCTTATACACCAATGTTGAATGCATCTACCCTAATTTCGTTCAAGAACACTGGTTCTCTAGTTTTATTCGGAAGGCTGCAATTTTCCAAAAGAAGATCCCGTTGTTACCCAGTATAAAATGCAGCTTAGGGAAAAGGTATATCTCGCTGTTGCTCATCTTGCTAAACAAATAAAACGAGATGGCTCACGGTTCGGTGGCCACCCTATACATTTAAAAACCATCAAATTAGTTAGCAAATGGGTCGTCTGGACGAAAGGCAAATTGGTTTACGTGGACGAGGTGGAGGGAACACAATTTATCCCGGCCTCCGGACAGAATTAGCATCCAAGCGCATTTTGTGCGTTTTACGCCATCACGTAGCACATTCTCCGGTTAATGGAGTTAATACGTGGGCTGTTCAATAAAGAATGATCATAATTTTTTTACGGTCACAATTTTTTTTGCACTAAAATTCAATCTTATTACATTCTGTTAGCTTAATGTGAAACATACACGCTGTAGTAGTTTCATTGTTCGTACTCCTGGTTCCCGCCTGTGAGAACCAGGAAAGTTCAGACTGGTTCAGTATCGCCTACCTCTGCAATGGAGGTAACACGCGAGGAAGAATATGAGGCTTTGAAATTCTGCTTTCGTCTCAACAAATCTTCAGTTGAGGCCTATACAATGTTACAGGAGGCCTATGGAGAGTTTGCTCTTCTCTACAGCACAGCTCGAAGTTGGTTTAAAGTGTTTAAAGAGGGGAGACAATCAATTTCAAAGGAAGGTGGACCCGGTGCTCCAGTTACTGCTCTTACGGAAGAAAACATCAACAATACTGCTGCCATTGTGAGAGAGGATCGACGAATTACCTTAAGACCACTTTCTGAAATACTGAACATTTCACTGGGTGCCACCCACACGTTGGTGAGAGAAACATTACACATGAGACGTGTTGGTGCGCGATGGGTTCTAAGACTGTTGGTTCCCGAAAAGTAAAGGACATTCTCATGCAGGTCTGAATGCACTTATAGTTGATTTTAGAGGAAGATCTGGAGTTTCTTTCAAACGTAATCACTGCTGATGAAACTTGGCTACATCATTTTGATCCTGAGAGCAAACAACAAAGCTCAGTGTAGAAATCTCCAACCCCCCAGAAAGCAAAAGTAGTTGCTTCTGCTGGGAAAGCTATGGCCATCTCATTCTTTGATATTCATGGAAAGGTTTATCAGCATGTTGTACCTGCACACACATCAGTAGCTGCACAATACTACAGGGACGTCCTGGAAACATTTCAAGTCCATATCAGGCGTGAAAGACCACATTTCCGTGAAGCAGGCTGGATGCTGAACCACGATAATACGCGGCCGCTTATTGGCAATGTTGTTTCTGAATATCTTACAATGATCAACGTGAAGTGCATCCCTCACCCTCCCTATAGTCCGATTTAGCCCTATGTGACCTTTTTTATTTCCCAACTTGAAGAAACACCTTCGTGGAAAGTATTATCCATCATCAGAAGCAGTGGTGAAGGCTGCGGAGGCGATTTTGAAGGATTTCTCCAAAATGGTTTCCAGCATGTCTTTGAAGACTGGCAGAAACGCTGGGACAAGTTTATCGCATTTAGGGGAGACTATTTTGAGAAGGACCATCAAAATTGTGAGGATGAGAAAAGGTACGTTGTCGAAAAAAAATTGTGACCATTCTTTATTGAACAGCCCTCGTACTAATGAACGATTTAAAAAAAAACACAGAGTAATTTTCTGAAGAAAATAAAAGTAGTAAGAAAATAATGAAGTAGTAAGAAAATAAAATAAAAGTAGTAAGTAGTAAAATGGCATTCACAACAAAACTTACACCCTAAATATTACCTGATAACTTCGAAGTGGACACTTTTCTTGTTTAAAAGCGCTTTATATCCTTTTACTGGAGATAACTTAATTTAATTTATTTTTCCTTCTTTGTCCTTTTTAACAGAAAAGTTAAACCGAGCAAAGATACTTCTTGAACTTTGTTGAAGTATACTCCATTATTCCCCAAGAAATATATTTGCACAGTGTAACTTCCTTGCGAAAAATAATTGCATTTTTAATTTTCTGGTATGAAAGAAAAAAAGAATGAATGTTGCATGTGATTAATCTTTTTACTTTTTCTGCCACGGACCTACCTAAGAGGTAGGGAAAGTACCGTACCGTATCCAAAAAATTGAACATTGGGACGTCATCAGAAATATATGTTTTGAAGCCCCTAAATTAAAACAAAGTATTACTAGAAATATAACAAATGATCTATCTGTTAGTGTGTCTGTGCATGGGTTGTGCGTGCGTGTGCGTGTGTGAATAGAATAGCTCAATTACAAAAGCTTAATAACACCAAATCTGTTATTTAAGTTCAGTATCTTCCAAAGATGCGACGCGAAGATTTTCATGAAAATATAATTTGGTCAATCTGGTCTTTCAATAAAAAAATATTTGTTACTTTTCATTTTCTCAAAAGTGGCCTTAACGAAACTGATTAAAATAACATATAGTTAAGATACTTGCATAACATATAAATGGTACATCTCGAATTTTAAGGGCATAGGCTATATAGGCCACCATTTTTGAAGAGTATGTATAACTGATAAACCGTTAAAGATTTACTAAAAACACGTACTAAACAAAATACCAGAGATCTCTATAAGGTGCATTTTATTTCAAATACAGCTTTTTGTCGCATTGGCCATTTCTATAAATCCGGTGTTATTGGTTTGATAGGTTTATAATTCCGTTGTTGCTTGCAAAGTCATGAAAAAAGGTTGAAATTTCAATGCTACCATAGAGGGATCAGCATTTAAAATATAACCATATGTGTACATTCAGATTCCTTAACACTGTTTCCTGTGTCCAAAGAGAAAGGTGTAGAACTATTTTTGCAGACGTTAATCTCATTACTAGATGCAAAAGTAAGCTTTTGGCAAATTAATCTGTAGAACATATACAGAAATATACAATTTTGAAAAGAGAAAGCCAGTGTGTGTGTGTGTGTGTGTGTGTGTGTGTGTGTGTGTGTGTGTGTGTGTGTGTGTGTGTGTGTGTGTGTGTGTGTGTGTGTGTGTGTTTAACATCACACGCGATGAGTGAAACTAAGATGATGAAATACTGAATTGAAGTCACCCCAAATCATAAAGTTGGGAGTTACATCAATTGTTTTAGGATAAGGGAAAACTCCAGAAAGATTTTTCATCCCAGGAGTTAGCAGGTCGGAGCCACGGAAAAAGTGCGCCCTGATCTAAGAGATGTCTGTGTTAAGGTTTCTTGATAACCTTTCTGAAATATACTTAGACGCATGTGGTAATGGAAGGGTGCCACAGTGTGTGCGATGGAGCTGCAGGAGGCCACAGGGCCCCAAGCTGACTGGCCATAGGTAAGAGACGCGCTCAAGTCCGTAAGTGCTAGTAGTTCTTCATCCCGGCGCAGCCACCAACATTTCGGATTTTACATTTATTGTTGTCCTAATTAACCAGCTTTCTTTTACTGTATCCGAATGCGTCTGCGAATGGGACTAACAGCATTAACTTAGATCAAAACAACTAAAAATCTGTTTCTAGAGGAAACTAAAACATTTAAGATTATCAGATGTGTGAAAGGGAATGCTACGGAGCAGTGCCAATCCTACACCAAAAAATTATGTTATTAAACATTGACTGATGTTAACTAAGCCGAATCGTGTTAGAAATGGAGATTTCTGATTTTGTTTGGTTTTGTTTATTTTTAATGAAAACCATCCCCCGATTAAAACACGAATATTTTAAAGAACCAAATAAACATCTACAAGAATTCTTCGGTAACAGTTCATTCTTTGAATGGACTGGACATTAGTGCTAGTGATCTGAAACTATCAGCTGCAATGCTATTCAAAGGAAGGAAGGAAGAAAGATAGAAAAAAGAAAGAAGGAAGCAAGGAAGGAAAGAACGAACGAAAGAAAGAAAGAAAAGGAAAAAAGAGAAAGAATGAAAGAGAGAGAGAAAGCGAGAAAGAAGGAAAGAAAACTTGGTGGTTCCGAGTCGTAGATTTGCGACACGTAAAATAATTTCCAAGCCTGATAAAGAGCCCTCTGAGGCGGTCTTTCAAGCCCAAAGTACAGTAAAATGAGACTGTAAGAACCACAGCAGTTATGGAGCTAACCATAAATCTCAATCATCGGTTGTGCATGCGTATACGCTTCTCATAACACACAAGTCACGATGAATTCGATGTCACCTTTTGTCATGTTTCATTGAGTTAAGGGGAGTAGCACTTTAGACTTAAACCCTTAGATTTTAAATTAACAGATATGGGATAGGTTTATGTTAGCTTTCCAACAGGAAACAAAATATAGGATGTTCATGCGCTCTTAAACAGCAGCCACCGTTGATTGTTACGGTTGCCTAAGGCACACGTGTTCCTTCACTTTGTTCTAGCATTCTTAAACGACCATATTTGATGTTATTAAGGACATACACATCTGTAAATAACTTCAAAATTACTAAAACTTACAAATTGAATGCTAGTGTTATTAACCCCACAAAAATATCTACTCTGGTTGTATGTAACTTTCATAACTGCACACGCTTTTTAAAACAACCCATATAGAGATTTAAATTGTGTTACCTTGGAATATAGCTTCCTTTGCAAATATCTGTGTTACCTTCATATGACTTTCTCTCCTCTCTACCGTTTATTAGTGGGCATACAAACTATTCTTACGGAAACTTCTTTTTCTATCTACTTTATTTTAAACAGGATACATCCTTGCAGAAGCAATAAGATTTTCAGAGAATATTGGACAATTCAAACCAATGAAAACGGATATCTGGAAATGACTTATACCACAAAAAGTTCATTGTTTTAGGGTGACCTTCATTTTTTGTGGAATAAGTACTTAGCTTTTTAACTATCACTGTATAGGATTCTACAGAATGCTTTACGAATTTAAATAGCTTGCACAGAGAATTCCCACAAATTACTGGATTAATATATATATACATAGTCACGTAAAGTAGGCATTTTTACTAAACGGTATTTTAGTAAAAACCTTTCGAGACATTTTGAGAATTTGGGGTACGCGTACTGAGTCGAAAATCTTCCTGTTGCAACTTAAAGTGACGCCAATTTTGGTATGTATTACACTTATTGTTTTTATGTAATGCTCTTCACAGAACACACATTTAACGTTTTGTAAAAATGCCTTTGGAGGGTATTCACGTGCTTCAAAGATATATTTTCAGTGAAATCTGGGTACTGAATTTTTGATGGAATATGTCGTCTTTAACTATTATATACATATAATATACTTACAGAAAGCAAAAGAGGATAAGTTTTGCTATATTAAGCAGAACAAATCATTCAAGAGGGGATTAAGGAATCTTACAATAGGTATTAAATTAGCAGCATAGGATCAGGAAAAACAATACTTAAACAGCATAAATAAAAAAAAAACTTACTTTTTAAACTCTCCTTTTTCGAGCTTTCACTTATTCAGCACAAACTCATTTTCTAATTGTTCCGTGGGATCTACCTTTCTGTATAAGTATATCTCAAAGCATGGCAGGATAGATTAGATTAGATTGATTTGCGTTCAGTAGGTTCACTTGTAGCCAGAAAAGGCTGTGAACATTGAACATGTCTAGAGGTATAAAGTTTAATAGCGTATATATGTACAGAAGTTAACATAAGACACATGTTATAGTACACAGGCAATATGAACAACAATATGGAAAACAAAGCAGGGATAATTATATTTGATACAAAATGAAACACTTTTTAAACCAGCTTTCACTTGGCTTATGCCAGTACGTCTCAACCTTTTTGCAATGGATACCATTCTTGTTATTTATTAAATACATATAGATTAAAAATAAACTTTCAGCTTGCATCAAATATTTATAAGTAATGATTTGTCATTGGAATAGTTAAATACTACTTATAGAGCTACAGAAGCATTATCAGGATAATTTGTCATTCAGATAATCTTGTACAGAATAAAAAGATTTTGAGTAAAGGTACTCTCTAACAGCTTTTTTAAAAGCACCGAAATTATCAACTTTTTCTTTAAGAACATTAGGAAGTGCGCCAAATATTTTGATAGTTTCATAATACACACCTTTCTGGAAGCAAGAAAGTTTAGCACTGGGATAATGGATATTATACTTTTGTCTAGTGTTTATTTTGTGAATTACATTATTTGTTGCAAATAAGGCACGATTGCATACAAAGAATTTTAGGATCGAGAATATATGCATGCAAGGAAGCGTTAATATCTTCAATCTTGTAAAAAGATCTTTACAGGAGCATCTGGTGTGGGTGTTAGTAATGATTCTTATAACCCTCTTTTGCATAAGGAATATTTTTTTACTTTCTACTGAGTTGCCCCAAAATAATATTCCATACTCCATAATAGAGTTAAAGTATGCATAATATACCAATTTAAGTGTGTCAATAGAACTCACATTAACCAGCTCTCGGATAGCATAACAGGCAGAGCTAAGTTTAGGTAAGATATAATTTATGTGAGCTTTCCAATCTAAACATCTGTCCACATGAAGGCCCAGAAATTTTATGCTGTCAATTTCTTCTAATAACATATCATTAATCCCGATTTCTATTTCAGTATGTGATGTACGACAGGTTATAAATTTGACCACTTTTGTTTTGTCTAGATTCACAGATAATTTGTTTGCTTTAAACCAGCATGACATACAGTTCAAAACATAATTCATTTTAATTGTACACTCGTTTAAATTTGTACTGGTCACCAGGACACTAGTGTCATCAGCAAAAAGAACTGTACTTGCAATGTCCTTTATATAAAGTGAGAGGTCATTTATATAGATAAGAAATAATAAAGGCCCTAACACGGAACCTTGGGGTACTCCATGAGTTACTATTTTCCAGTTCGAAGTTTGTTTTTCATAACCAATATCACTGGCAGCTACTTCAACACTCTGTTTTCTTTCATTTAGATATGATACAAACCATCTTAAATGTTCATTTTTTATCCCATAGAATTCCAGTTTTGCTATAAGAATGTCATGATTAACACAATCAAAAGCCTTTGCTAGATCACAAAAAATTCCACCCACATGTCTTTTATCATTTAAGGTAGTCAACACTTCATGTGTAAGCTTGTAAGTTGCATTATTAGTCGATATTCCTTTTCTGAATCCAAACTGATCACTGACAAGTATGTTGTTACATTCAAGGTGTTTATACAGTCTGGTGAACATTAGTTTTTCAAGAACTTTTGAAAATATTGGCAAGAGAGATATTGGTCTATAATTTGAAACATTATTGCGTTCGCCTGTTTTGAAAAGAGGTTTAACAACTGAGTATTTCATTCTGCCAGGGAAAATACCAGTCTTTAGAGACTCATTACATAAATAACTAAGGGGAATGCTAATTTGTGAGGAGCAAGATTTTAGGATTTTTGTAGTTATTTCATCATAACCGGAAGAATTCTTCATTTTTAAAGAGTCAATAATTTTATTTATTTCGGAAGGTGTAGTTAAACTGATTTTAAATGTAGGTACATTGTGAAACTTGAACTTAGAAATTCTAGTGCTGCATCTTTACTTCCATAATTAATATTTAATTTTTTTGTTACATCCAAAAAGAATCTGTTAAACAATTCTGCAACTACAAGAGGTTTGGCAATTTCATGATTGTCAACATTGAGTGTTATTGGGCAATTTTCTGATGAGTGTTTACGTGTCACATGTTTTATTATATTCCAAGTGGTTTTTATTTTATTGTCTGAGTTTTGAATTAGTTTATTATAATGCAATACTTTAGCTGCTATTATTACCTTCTTTAGAAGTTTAGAATATTTTTTGTAGTACTTTTTTAAATGCAAATTGTTACTGATTCTAACTTGCTGATATAGTTCTTTTGTGCCTGCATGAGGTTTTAATTCCTAAAGTGAGCCAGGAATTGTCTTTTTTAAAGTTAAATGTTTTTTTATACTTGGATGGGAAGCAGAATTCAAACTTAGTTTTAAAGCATTGAAGAAAGCTATTATATTTGTTGTTGGTTCCATTAACCTCATAAGTTTGTTTCCAAGATTCAAGTTTAAGGTTCTTACTAAATTCATTCAGAGTATTTTCGTTTATTTCCCTATATTTAATATATGTGTATTTAGGTTTGAGTTTTAAATTTATCTTATCAATCCTTAGAATTTGTGCATCATGATCTGATAGTCCATTAGTTTTTGATGAGGCAGAGCAAAATTTAGTTATATCTGAATTTACAAATATGTTATCAATAGCTGTGGATGAATTATTTTGGATTCTTGTTGGAAAGTTAACTGTATGTGTCATGTGGTATGTGGTAAATAAAGAGCTAAGCTGTTCCCTTTGAAGACTTGATTTCAGATAATCTACATTTATGTCACCACAAATGATTATTTCTCTTTTTGTTTTAAATAGAAAGTTCAGAGCATATTCTAATTGATTTTTAAAAATTTGAAAACTTCCTAAGGGAGATCGATAAATGGCTACTATGACTAAGTTCAAATTTCTTCCAATTAACTGAACTGCACAGAGTTCGAGGTCTTTTTCATAGCAAAATCTGGATAAATCTAAAGCTTTAAAGATCAGATCATTTCTAACATATATACAAACTTAATATATAATAAATGATACGAGGAACTTTAGCAGCATCTTTAATTGGGCTGTTTTACACAATACTAATCATATAGTATACGCTTTCAGCAAACCTTAGAGTATCAGAATCAACATTTCTTGATACCCGAACTAATGGTAAATTAAAAATTCACAACTTCAAGTTATTAAAAAATAACTGCATCGTGTGGAACAAATTTTGAAAACAGTAAAAATTAATATCTCTGGATTTAATTCCATAATATGTATGCAATTTGGTCTGCCTGTTAATCAATTAAAATCTGATTACTGAAATAAAATTTCAAGTTAAAACTGATAATTTGAGACATTTGAGTATCGTTAAAAAAAAGAACAAAACCGTTGACAGATAGCCTTATGTACACTTATTACTGAAATGTGAATTTTTTCGAGAAAACGCCACGTTTATCTTTATTTTACCATAAAATATTCGCTATAGCCATGCAGTGGCCTGCTAGACTTTATTTTATCAGAATTCACTTACAAATGTGATATTTTACGCCAGTCTTAGAACGGGAGCGTGGCTCTAATAGGGGTTTTACACCATGCAGCATTTGTGCGACTTTGACCACTAATATTTGAATATTGACAGATTCTTTACAGTAAATTATAGGACATTACATAATTTAGATTTTCCCTCAAGACTGGTAAGCTACATAAATGAAAGCAGATGATAAAGTTTCAACACGTCCGTTCTAGTGTAATTCTGTATAAAAGCATTTCCCTGTTAAAAGCAAGGTTTTGAGTGCAATACACTTGTTTTTGGTTGCTTATGGTTACGTTATAGCTATTCGACATACAAAATGCAATTAGGAATGGTGCATAGTTTATTTTTGTAGTGAATTTCAGTGGGGGCCATTTATAAAATAGGGAGGGCAAAATCTAAATCGTTGAAAAATAAACCAGTTTCCAAGAGAATAAAACAACCAGCTAGCACTAATGAATTGGCTAGATGGAATAAGCAAGATGCCAGAAATGGGCACAATCATGTGACTGAACGAGAAGCTACTGGATCACCACCAGCTTTACAATTATATTTACATAGTTCACCGTAACTTCATTTTTAACGCATTATTGCATTGAAAATGATTTTTCTCCTGAATTACTTCAAAAATTTTAATGACAAAACTACGGTTTTCCAACATTTTATTATCGTTTTGGTTTCCTGTTTTTCCTTTTGGCACCCCAGTGGTATGGGTGGTGTCAAAATGTGTTTAATACTTTCAGATAAAGTTTTCAATATTTTTAACATTTTAAGTATTGCTTTATTGAAATATTGAAACTTTATGCTAGATAAGGAAAGAAAGGGGTCGCAGCTTCACGCTAATGCCTGGCATTTGCCCCTAAAAATTGCCTAACTATACTCCATTATGCACTGTTAAATGATTTGTAGAAGCTGATTTAGCTGAAGTACTAAATCACGTTTCTCCAATAGCCTGACTTTGTGCCTCACTCTCGTTCATTATATTTACCTACTTCAGTAACCAAAGTAAAATAAAAACAAAAGACGGGAGATAATGCAGCACATTAAAATACAGTTTTCTTCCTTCCATCTGTTAGTTTTCAAGTCAAACTTGGGTCACGACCGTTCCTTACAGGTATATGCACGACTAATTTCTATAAGTATTTTGTTACACCAATGTACAACAGATATATTGAACAAGACTCAGTGTACAGCTATTTTGAAGTAGACGGTACTAATAATAACAGACCACTGTGTAAAAGATGCAGAAAAGTATTTTCGCATGCTGGTATGTCACATTAGTATTAGGATTACTACGGAGGGGATTCGACACCGAAACCTGCGGTTTATTGTACCTAAGCCCCAAGTGGTGCATCGCCGCGAGGAAAGATGAGGCGAGAGGAGACAGAGGGCGGCCAACCCAAGGGCTCACCACAGCGTCGAGACACTCACCGATACTTCTACTATGAAAGAGACCACCAGATGAGAGATGATGTGAAATGTTAACAGAGATGAAATGGAGGGACAGGAAATTAGGAGATGTAATTAACCTACCCAGCATGTTAAGCATGTAAACATTTATACAAAGATTGTAGTTTACAGAACCTCTATTGAAAAAAGCAATGCACGGGTATCCCCACGTTATCGAAACACGATGCCGCAACATCTGTGAATGATAAGCAAAAATATAATTCGTTGCATGCGTTTAAACAAACTACTAACAAGAACATAATTCAGTAAACAAAATGTCGCCTTTAGAACTCTTTTAAAAAGAGTATGGAGTATTAGTGCTTGAAAATCAGTATCGGTATCCAACACCGAGTGTGGAGAAATGGAGCAGTGCTTTCTCTCGAATGACAATCACCAAAGTCCGTTAAGTGTGTTATCTGTCACCAAGACCGTCCGTCCTTTTCTCTTTCCCCTCACCTCTAAAGACTACGTCAGCACAAAAACAATGGCAAGTTCTATCTCTCTACTTCAAACATTGTAACTGCTTATAATGCCTTTTCCAACTTTTGAACAGACTATTCTTGTGACGTAAGACGTTCTCCATATAAGAGCTTTTTTTTCCGCAGCTTGCTCCCTGTTACCAATAAACACCAAAAACAAGTGATCGATGTCCCACACATGTCACTTTAAGATAACACAAATAACTAAACACATAATATAACACTGCAAATGATTCACCATAAGGTTATGTAAAAACATTGGATATAATATAAACAACTTGATTAAAATGCAAACAATTATTTCAATTTGCCTCTAGAGTGCAACTACTTCCAGTACACATTGTCAAGAGGTCATACAACTATAATCTCAAAATCACATTTTAAAATCCATTTTAAGCGGTCCGGGTCACTTAAGTTATACCGAATGAGGGGAATTTCTGCATTTCATCAAATATGTGCTTCATACAAGAATACAAAGGAAAACGCATAATGCAATTTTGTACTTTAATGGGCTGTTTTTGAAAACAAAAATTGTTCTTGTTTCAAATAAGACGTTTAATTCACTCGAATGTGTGAACATGATAGTTAATTGGTTGAAAGATGAATAGAGTAATCTAACTCTAATAGTTTCGGCAACTATGTGGCATCAGACAGCGTTTGAACTAGTTCATCACTTAAAGGAATATGCGAACAAGGTTTCTCACACATAATGAGACTTAGTACTCGGTAAAGTCGAGTAACTTATAACCACGTCAACAAAACACAGCCTGCCTCACTCCTCTCTTTTTTATGAGGGTGACAAGCGAGGTTACAATTTTCACACATCCCTTAATCCAAATAAACTCACGAAATAATAATAATATAATGTTTTGTGGAAGTAACAAGTATTCTACATTCTACTGATCTACACTAGAACAACGCAAACTGGAAGTAATGCCTTCAGGGTCCAACAAGAATCTAACGTCTTTCTCTCCCTCTCTCTTTCCTTCTTTCTTTTCATGCCAGAAAGATTTTCTAGATTACTGTGTAGTAGTACCAACTGTAAAACGTATTTATGTTTGACGTTAAAAGCGCCGATAATAATGTCCGTAGATTGTGCGCTTAGGTTACAAAACACCTCACTGGAAGATCCACATAGAATGAGGTGGCAGACGAAACTTTTGTTTGTTTACGTTCATGAAAGGCCCCGGATTTTGACCCCTAAAGAACACTGAAAAACATTGTATTGATGACCTAAATTTGTAAATTTTTAAATCTGAAGGAATATCTATTGTCAACTATTACGCACTTACAGATCTTTCAACAGCAGAAGATACTGAGATATGGTTAAAGAAACAAATATTACGAATTTCCACTTCTTCATCGATGGAATACTTCTTACCTCAAAGTATGCAAGCAATTTTGAAATTGAAGAAGTCTGACACAGACTATAACTGACGAGACCAACTGTTTACAAAATATGAATAAGGGAGCAACATTCTAAGCAAATTTCAAGAAATTTAAAATTTAGATTCTGAAACACATTTGAGCATCATTTCAGCAATTTCATTCATCGTCCGATATGACTTTTGAACAGACCTCGTATCATTGGGGAATAAGGCTTTTAATCTCACATTAACTCAATTTATAAGGTGCTGTCTAGGTTACGGAAACAGACTATCGCACAGACATCTGCCTTGTTACAATTTGTGTTTATGCAACAAATTCATTGCAGAAAACATCTTATATTATCATGTTTAGAGGATCCCTGGTACACTTTTCACAAATATCAAATGCCTAACGTGAATATAAACATGATAGGACCATAGGAAGTCTTTCCAATTTCGATTACTTTGTTATAACACCAGTGCTGCACTATTAAATATTTCATAGAGTAGATGAAGAGTTCTCTAGCTAATCAATTCATAGCACTACAAGAGGAGAACACATGAATGTTTTCGTGGTGTAATAAACGCAGAGGATGCCAGTATCCAAAGCAGGAGCAAGAAAGATGGAGCCCTATGCAACCCAAATCAGCCATTACCCTCGTTAGCACACATTTTCCGGTGTTTACTTTCTCAACCCAAGTGTAAATATGGCAACCACATGGGGTTATCCATCAGGAACTCGCATTAACTTAATTATTGCTCAAAAAATCCCTTAACGGTTACACGTTTTGCTTCTAGAAATATTAGCACGCATCCATTTATATTTCGCTTGCAAAAGCTGAGAGAGAAATGCATAACTGAGGTAGGAAAGTTACTCAGTATTCTTAAAACCTACAACAAAATGCGGCCACTTTCAACAAATTGAGGAAACTATATTGACCATTGCTCTCTCAAAGATCTGATTCATTCACATGAGCTTCATTACTCACTTTTCTACAACATATTCTTACAAAACTTATTCTTCTACATCTCTTTAATCGACATACACTTTCATTATACCTTTACAAATTTCGTTGTAGATATAATAAGCATACAGCAGAATAAAGGGTCCTCAAAAGCGGATCGCTGTGTGATCTATGTGCTACTTGTGAATTTGAAACTTCATGTCTTTGGAAGAATATGAGAAAATAAAGTCGAATACCACTTCAAAAAGTGTGTATATATATATATTTAAAAATCCAAACCAACAGTAAGAATGTTCGAGGAATTGTTAAAACGCATAAAAATTATTTCATACAACTTGTGTGTATTAAAAGAGGCACATTTTTGCAGCAACAGTACGTCTGTCTCTCATGATTTATCAATAAGAGAAAGACATTCAGAATCAATAGAGTTTCACAGTCTATTCGTAAAATGTCCAAGCATATATTCTATTTGCCATGTAAATAACATAAATAAATGGTATTTTAATCATTTTTATTTTTGAGAAAATAAAACACATAAAACATGTTCCATGGAAATCGGGAAAGTTATTGAAAATCATCGTGGCATATCCTTGAAAAACTGTTGAAGCTAAATGTCAGCTTGCTATTCTCAACTCATGTCATTCAGAGATTGACATACAAACGGAACTTCTTTCTAAACAGGCTTTTCTTTGATTCAGGAACCTGAAACCGTGGTGCAATTTCCGTAAGGAATTTTTGGGCGGAATGCAATACTTCCACTTATTGTAGGCGATTTGCATAAAATATTATGTAATGTTGTTTTAAATTAACTGATAAAATAATTTTGTGAAGTCGTTACAAGCTGAGGGTTCAAAGAAAAATCTCAGTGAAACCGGTGAAAAATTCCTGACCTTTGCACTACTTTCCTCCGTCAAATCACGTCCCATTTTCAATGAATTTCAGTGTTATGTCACTTTGGGAGTAGTATTTACCTAATAATCAACTATTTGTTGCTAAGAATCAAAGCGTTGATTTTCCACATTGTACCTACTTCACATGAGTAAAGGTTATTAATATGACGTCTGCAATGTACCGGTAGGCAGTGTTTTCGAACCAAAAATACGATATCGGGATATCCAAGTAATTACATATGTGTGTGCGTGCGTGCGTTCGGCACGCGCGCTTGTGTCAAGAGCATAACAGGGAAATACGACGTCCGATAAGTAACAAACTATGAAACTAGTTTTAGAATGTTCAAAAGAGGCGTGATGGAGATTGTTCATAAAATTACACCGAACTCTCCTTCAGATTTAAGATTTTTAGGACTGTTGATTTTCCCTAAAATGACACTAAAGCAGGCACCGGTAGATGTGTTCTCCGGACACTGAGAAACTCGATAAAGCCTTAAATTTAACGTTTTCTTCTACTGTAACGGTGCACGGCAGTAGTTTCTAGTCCTTCTACCTTATGAATGTGAACCTTCACATCCACTCTACACGATGACAAAATTTTCGCTGGAAAGCCATAATAATTGTTTTACTGAGCTTTTTATTACGTTTTAATGTTTGTACCAGTTAATCATGGTAAAAGACCATTTGGAGTCTTACTTCATGAAACAATAGGTTCCACGTCGATTCAGTACGAAACCACAACATTAAATTCTGACAAAGGACGAAACCGAACTACAATCGAAACCACAAATCAAATTAAACAGGACAAAAGCATAAACTAATGGCCTTATAATTAGACTCATAACACCATATCAAAAATGTTGACATTGATTTCATAGGTAAATGCCATGAGAGGTTATGAGCTTATCGATAAATTCACGAGTGCGAAGTATATACGTGCGTGTAACCTTTTTTCTGGTGAAACAAGCAACCTGAGTGGAAGACTGATGATTTCATTTGAGAATCTATTCCACGAATAAAATCTAACAAGAGTATATAAATAATTGTTACTAGGGAGCGAATTCGTATGTAAGTAAATATTCTTTTCCCTTATATATAAAAAGTTGTAACTAAGATTTTTTTCGAAACAGCACACATGTTCAATAAATTCTATTTAACATTAAAATACATATTACTGTAATATTTTTATTATTACTTAATTTGTCACGTTCTTTGTCATATTTTTAAATTTAACAATCTCGTGCATTATCATGTAATGAGAACGAATTTGAATGAAACGAATTTGAAACAATTTTAATAAACTTTATTTGTAAATGTATTGCATAGTGAATGACCTCCACTGTATGTGCTGCCTCGCTAAGAGGGGAATCCCTTATTTACGATGTGGACGGCGGACGCAATGTCACAAATTTCAACACCTATGATTCAAAATACACACGTTAGAAAAAACACCTATAATTTTAATTTTCAACTTATGTAGCTAGGTCAAAAATTTATATATTTTCATAACAGTATAGGTTCTTATTAATGCATTAAAATAGGTTAGGGCCATAATAAATGTTTTCTTTTGCTATTAGCACTAAAAGTTAAGTGATTTAAATTACATGTTCTTCGCCTATTACTACTATGATATGCTGTCTCAAAAGTGAATAAATTAATTTGATATACTACGTAGGTAATTGTAATACTATTACTTTTTGATGTTTTAACTTGAGTAGAGTATCAAAGTATGGCTCTGTATTGTCACTTTATCCTCTGAACGAACAGAAAGTAATTATGTTATTTTTTGGTCGCAAATCTTAGGTGCTGATTATATAAAGCGATTCTATTCCTGTATTCTTATTGCAGTTGAATTTATTACTCAGTGTAAATAGTAAACTGAAAAACGTCCGTTAGATTTCCTGGAACTAGATATGGAAAATAGACTACTTTTTCTGTAAACGTTTCGGACCATTCCACTTCAAGTTGAATTTCCTACTCCAACCTTTGTTAACACCAAACTTCTCACCTCTTAGTGCATCTAGTCATTTGATTATCTTAAACGACCGCACTCATTTTTGGAGGTGAAGGTAGTTACTTATATACTGGTATTCTCCTGCTCATTCCTCTTCTTTTTCCTTCTTATTGTTGATCGGTTTCTAAATGTTAATAAAACAAAATAAGTAAAATATACAAACGTTTTGAAGTGTGCAAAGCCCGTTCTTAAAAATACGCACCACAGGCGTGGACCCTGATTATAATCACAAATATAAATCTCGCAAAAGTTAAAGGCATATGGAGGCGGGCCATACTGCAGACTCCAGGGAACCCAAAGGTTGCCCATCCTACCAGCGCTGCCGAATGTGGTACACGCATCTCACGCGCCTGAACTGAGAACATTATCTTCGTTAATTACGCTCGGATAAATATTTCAAAATGACAGATGCCAATTTTATACTAAGAAAGAATTTTATTGTGAAGTGATTCATTCTCAGAGCAGAAAAAAAAAGTTATATTTGATGTGAACAAGATTTTACGAAAGCTCTCCAGTTAAACCCAGCAATTAACTGTGAAAGCTTGTGGGCCGCTAGTGTACACACAGTGAAACGAATTTGTAGTGAAGCAGCTTGATCCTTAGAAAAAGGGAGCGTGCCTGTATTTCAATCTCCGGGAAAGACCCACAAAGTAGGAAAGCGAGTTACTGGATTGGAAACCGTGCTTGCTGTGTCACTGCTGTGACGTGTGTCAAGGAAAGATTTTAATATTTAAGGAATATTTAATGTTTGTTTAACTACGGGAAAACCTTTGCTGGCGTGAAAATCGTGCTCATATTTAAAGAACCTCCGCCGGTACACCCACTACGCTTGGCAACAGCGCCCCGCTTGAGCATTCACCAGCGTTCACGTGCCTTTAACTTTTGCGAGCGGTTGCTTTTTATATACTTGCAATAAAATGATGTTTGGGAAGGCAAACCCTATGCCTCAGTTTAAAGTACAACTTTGAAATTTGGCAATTATGAGGACTGGGGAAATCCTGGAATAAATCTCAATCGGGAAATTTACGAATGTGACCCTCACACATTAACATGAAGCATCTGGATCACTTTATAGGAACTGATGAACTCAATAATAAATACATACATGGAAATTGTTTACCCTGTTGGAGTGTCCCATTTTTAATAGCTTTTCCACCAAGGGGATTCGCTTCTTCGAACATGTTAGCAAACATTGTGTTTCTAGCAGGATTACAACATTGTTAAATGGCGACAATAGTATGTTTGTACCTCTCTATCTCTACGTACCTTAAAAGAAACTCTTGATATAAGCATTATACAGAGCGTTCGAAAAGTCATCGGACTCAAACTTTGAAAAATTTTCTCTAGGGTATTTGATTGGATCAGCTGACAAGCTTTGCATGACTGACAGCTGTAACCGTGAAGAAGGGCTCCGCGCTATTTTTAGGTCAGTATAGCTCTAGCGCTGCTCGGAGTGACATATAAATCACGGTCGGGGACAATGACTTTTACGCGCTTACAACTTGTCGCTATGCTGGAAGCATACTTTGAGTTCAGGTCCTATGAAAGATGTTTAGAAAGATGGAGAAGGCTGTTTCCAAATGATACAACACCAGGTAAAAGTACCGTTTACGAACTCGTGCGCCGATTTCGTGATACAGGCTCCGTGGATGATGGACGACGAAGTGGTATACCCAAGGTAGTCACAGAAGATTTCGTTCATGATATCCAGCAGCAACTTGTTACCTCGCCACGAATATCGGCAAGACATTTGGCACAACAAAGAATCAGCAATTGGCTCTACACATAAAGCTCTTAAGGTGGATAACTGCACCTGTATCGTGTTAAAGTCGTCCCTGAGCTGGGGCCGCCCGATCTAGAGAAACGCCAACATTACTGCCAGTGGTTTCGTTCTTTCACACGCAACAATGTAGCCATTCTGGATAATACCTTTTTATGGATGTGGCGCGGTTCCACTTAAATGGCTACATTAACTCCCAGAACACTAGAACTTCAGCAACTGAAAATCTGCAAGTCTTTCATGAAGAGCCGCTTCATTCAGAACAAGTTGGCGTTTGATGTCTGGATTGTTGTGCCCTTCTTCTTTGAAGAAACAGTCGATGGAGTCGTGTACAGGGATACTATGCAGCAGTTCGTCGCTATGCTGGAACAGGATGAACGTGATAGTTGGTTTGAGCAGGATGGTGCCACTTGTCATATTGCAAACGAGACCATAAAGATGTTAAGGGGATTTTTCGGTAATCAAATTATCTAAAAAATTTATGGCCTCCGTGTTCCCCCATCTCACCTCTTCATATTTCTTTCTGTGAGGTTATTTAACTGGAAGAGTGTACAGTGACAACCCACATTCACTAGAAGAACTCAAAGCGGCAATTTCTAACATCAGCAACATTAAAATGGTGTCACCGAACTTGCGTCGTCGAGTGGACTTCTGTTTGCAAGAAAATGGTGGTCATTTTCAGCACCTGATGTACAAAATTAATATGGAAAGTGTTCTG
Organism: Mantis religiosa; assembly: GCA_030765055.1. Lineage (NCBI taxonomy): Eukaryota > Metazoa > Arthropoda > Insecta > Mantodea > Mantidae > Mantis > Mantis religiosa. Next base: position 185,613,482 of record CM060948.1, on the reverse strand, counting down.
CAACTTGTTTAATGTGTTTGGAAGAAAAATAGTGACTGTTTTCAGCAGATGCTGTAAACTATAGTCACAAAGGTAAAGCGCAAAAAATGGATTGCTGACATATCAGTGTACTTATTGTTCTCAGAGACTTCAAAATTCTAAAAAAATGGAATTAAAAATATGTTCCAGGTATGTAAAGGTATGAGCAACAAATGTGCATATCCATTCAGTTTGTATGTCTAATAAAACTGGGTAAAAAATAACACATTCTGAGTCCGGGAACTTTAGGAACAGCCTGTCGAAGGTGTTCAGTTAGCGATAACAACTAATTTCTCACCGGTCATCTAGAAAAGGAACCTCTAGTCATATTATATTGCCCTAACCCATCTCTATTCATTTACGCCAATCGCACTCGAATTGTTTAAGAGAGGCTATTTCTCTCCAATCTTCATTGTATACCAAATATAACAGCATTCATTTCTTCCGGTTTGTCCCTTCAGGGCAATCTAAGCTAGAAGTATTGTGGAGTCAAGTGTTACGCAAATGTAGGGATTTCATCAAAGAACAAACACATTGCAGTCTAGTTAATTGTCTTTTTTTTTTTTCAAACAAAATCAGAAATCTTATTTCCGACGCGTTTCAAAATCCTAAGTGTTTTAGATTGGGTACCAATGTCTTAAAATCTCTTATTTATGAACAAGAAGATCGCGCTTGTTGCCTCCAAAAGGATTTTCGCCTTGGTAGCGACAAGTCTTCCTGCTTGTTTTGGTCCATTGCGTGGCGCTCAGAACGTGCCGAGAAGATCAATACAGCCAACCTTGCGACGTTTCGTTAAGTATTCAACCAGCACCCCTAGCCGACGTTACTTTTTAATAAGGAGTTTCGGACGACATAGCTCAAAGCTTTCTACCTGCCAGAGTTAAACATCCTCACATAAATAAAGGATAAGCGCACTCAAATAGCCTCTAGCATTCTAGAACAGCTCCAGCTCCAATGCCTTGACACACAATGCATTCATTTCGTCACAGTTTCCAACACTGTCGATCTTCACATTAAACGTCAACCTTGAATTATGAAGTACATCCCGACAGTGCCTGTTACTTTGTATTAACAGCAGTTTGCTTACAGAAAGCGAACAAGGTACTTCGTTAAGTGGGCCTCTCAGTGAAAACTGAACAATACATATCAAAATTATAATATTATTAAATACAACTCTCTAGTAATATTTTTGTAAACATTTTATCAGATTTAAATTCAGTTACATGTCTATTTAATTAGCACTGTTCGAAGAGGCGATCCGCTGATATGCAGGTTTTCTAAACTGTCTTACCTTTTTTCCTTCTTTGTTCAACATTTATAGACGAATTCTTGAAACATACGGTCCACGTATGCTGATCAGATTCACAATTACAAATTTTATATCAAAATAACGTATTTTATGAAAACTGCATAACTAAAACATTCGATGTTAATATTGTGACATCCAATTTTCAATCCGTCGCTTTATTAACATGAACCAGTTCAATTTTGAAATATCACTTCATTTATTTCATTCACTTCACCTTCTTCAGCCATGTAGCAACGTAACGAAATGCCTCAAAAGTAGCCTGTTCTTTCGGACGGTTCACTCGCTCGGGAGTCGAAGGCAATATATTTAAAACTGCTTACCGTAACAGCACTTACAGCACACATCACAGACATCGGGAACTGGTTCGGAGAATAACGTTCGCTCACTCAGTCACTCCAATCACTCTGCGAGATTCCGCCGACCGACTGACTCAACTTACGAGAACGCTCGCCCAAGCCGTTACAAATGTCCACAGTTCCATGAGCGACTTTCAATGCTGTTTTTCCCGTACATAATATATATTTTTTATATAAAATAGTTTAAATAATTTCCCCAATATATGCTAACCAAAATTGCAGTCATTATGGTAAGCATACTGTTATATCACCAAACTTACAGAAGTTCCATAAGCATAAATAACATCGCGAACAATGAAACCTACAATGAACGAACTTTAAATGTAACTCAGATGATACGTTCATTTCTTCGAAAACTCATTTTTGCTACATTAGAAATACAAAGATAAAATATTATTACAAATTATAAAATTGACATCGCAAGAAGATTATTTTATAAAACACCTTACATTTGTGTAAAAATTGCATAATAAAAATCAGCTCAACATATACCCTATATATATTGCTCCAATCTTTTTAGAGATGCCAGGTATGTTAAACTATTCCAAAAGCTCAGATGACTTGAGATTTTTCAAAATTCACAGAAAATACCTTTTAATACAAATATTTTTTCTTCCTCATTGCCTCATATTTTGTTGCTTTCCCTTCTCCTTTCCATTCGCTCTTTCACTCTTTCTTCATCACCCTCTCCTTCCGTCACCTCCCTCTCTAAACTTTCCAATATCTCTTCCTCTGCGTCTCAATCCCTAAGTGTAACATACATAACAAATTATGCTTTGAAAGCAGTTGATATAATTCCGATAGGGGCCGATAGATTGAAACAATGTTAAGGATAGAAGGATGTCGTGGAACCGCAATGGACGCTGTCGCCGCCCCATCTATCATAGGGCGACGGGAAACACTGTATCTCTTTTATGCTCTCATCAGAGAGCGTTGTAGTTGTGTCATTATATCCTAGTTGTTACTCTATGGTAATTGCAGACTTGTGAAATAAAATGTATGCGGTTCAAGTTAACCGGAGTTCTCTTCTTCATACCAAACGTTTCAACTCCTCCCGTACTCCACATTTTGGTGCCGAACACACGGGTATTGGAGACGGAATACTATACCAGACTGAAGAGGTTTCCAGCACGGGCGACATGTACTTCGAGCGACTTAAATCTCGAACACAGACGAGCCAACACACCATCACGCCATTTCTAGTTATACAGAAAGGTGTTACATATAAGAAACAACTTAGCGAGCATTACTATATAGTGCAGTGCTTCAAAATGGCAGAAACCACAGAACATATTTCCAAATGAAAGCGGAAAAGAATCACTTAAACCATATTAATACATTTGACCACCCCACAGCTGCCAATTAAACTGTATATTTAAGAGCACGGTTACAGGAGTCATTAGACAAATTGTATACTTTAGATGACTCCGTTCAGAATCTCCTCGACATAAGGAATATAACAATGATATATTAATTTGTGAAGAATACATAGACAATGCCAAACGAGCTATGAGAAAAGTCAGAACTGTTGTTGGACAAAATCAGGCTGTAGGAAATATTAATTATGCTATTAATTCCAGTCGGACTCCAGCGATCCCATTCACTGCACCGGAAGTCAAGTAGCCAACAGTAAAATTACAATCTTTCTCGGCAGATATAGAAGCTTGGCCTAGATTTTGGGAGCAACTTGAGACGTTCGTCGATAACAATTTATCAGTCTCCGTTATAAACAGATATGTATTTCTCCGTGAATATCTGGAGGAAGAACCTAAGCGTTTAGTACTCTATGCTCACGACAAGAAGGGCAGAGGAGCTTGAACTGTTTATCTGCTCCGGTAGCGGAGCTGTTTACTAGGAAATGAGTGAATGAGAGTGCATATGAGTCACCCATGCTGCCAGATCTAATGTTTGTTGCAGCGATAGGTATTATGTATAGGTGAATTATGTGACATCACTTGTGTATTATAAACGAACCGTTCATCCTTGTCATACTCGGAAGGCGAACGTACAATCCGAGGAGGCAGCGAAAGTGATTACGTTGCACATTCCTCTAGCTTGCCTTCCTGTCTTGGGCAATCACTAGACGGGATAGCTGTTACGGGAAACACTTATGAGTAGACGAAGCAGATCCTAAAATCGCGGTACGGAGATAAGAACCAACTAATGCAATCACTTCTACTAGATTGTTTGGAGAACCTTGAGGTCACACTTCGGAGAGTTCAGTAGCACTAAACGATACATATATTCAATGTCACCGACACATACAAGCATTGCAAGTACTGGGAGAAGACGTCGACACATATGGAAGAATACTTGCTCTCAAGAGACCAGGAGATCCGTGGTTCAAATCCCGGCTATGGCATTGAATTTTTCAGTCCGACTCTACTCATTTAATCCTTATCCTACGCACGGCTGGTGTGGAAGAAATGGTTATTTCCATCAATTTACCTAAAAACATAGTAGTTTAACTATGAAGCCTGGGACTTAAGTACTTACAGCGTAGTAAGTTGCCACAAAAGGTGCGTGTCTCATTGTATATGAGAACCCCTGGTGGTTTACCTGGAAACGTACGAATCAGTTGGAGAATTTAGTGTCATGTCGGCACGTTGGTCATAGTAGTTCAGTGGTTTAGAGAAACCGGACGGAGACCGGGAGATCCGTGGTTCAAATACCGGCTATGGCACTGAATTTTCCAGTCTGTCTCTGTTCATTCATGATATGATATTTTCTAATGATGCGCTAGCCTTAATAGAAGCCATAAACATCCAACACACACCAGAACAATGGAGGTTATTTTTAAATGTTTCCACGCTGAGTTTTGAAGCTCTATTGCTGCACAATAGAAACTCTTTGTCTTCAGTTCCAATTGGCTAGCAGTTCATATGAAACAGACATATGCAAATATGAGAGAATTTAAATTTCATAAATTGTGACAGATTGAAGTGGCGAATATATTATGATTTAAAGAATGGTTGCGATTCTTCTTGGCCTGCAACAAGGATTTGCATAATATTTTTGTTTCCTATGCGAATGGGACAGCAGGCAAAGGCTTTACATTACAAAAGGAAAGACTGGCCTCTTCGACAAACTTTGGAACCGAAAAAAGTGAACATAAATTAGCAGCCGTTGATTGAATTAGAAAAATGTTGTTCGCTCTATTACACATCAAACTGGGACTGACTAAAATTTTCTATAAGCACTGAATTGTAATGGGCTAGCGTTTAGATGTGGTCTTCCAAAATTTCCAAGGATTTTTTTTTAATTTACGGCCTCCAACGTTAAATCATATCGGACGATGAATGAAATGGGTGAAATGATGCTCAAATGAGTTCGGGGTCCATGGAACTTAGAGTTACGTTCTTACGACATTCGTATTTCAGGATAAGGGAAAACTCCAGAAAAAACCTTATCCAGGTAACTAGCCCTGACCACTTGCCTGGTAGCTCGCCCTGAGATTTGAACTCGGCACCTCTTGAACGTGAGGTACACACGCTACCATCTACGCTACCGAGGCGGGCTTCCAGGGATAAGTACAGCTAAAATTAAAGAAGGAATTTTCATAAGACCCCCAGTCAGCGATCTCTTTTGTGATCAGTTTTTCGATGGACGTTTGACAAAAACGGAACACGCTGTTTGATGAATATTTTAGAGAGGTCGACTCAAATGTACTAGGGAACCGTCGTGCACCAAACTGTAGGGAAATGGTGAATAGTAACTATTGGCTTATCATCACACGGGACGTAATATGTCACGGAAGATACATTTTCTCCACTCTCATTTGGTCTTTTTCCCTGAAAATTGCGGTGCAGTTTCTGATGAACATAGAGAGCCCTTTCACCACGCAATTTCAAAATTCGAGAGACGTTCTCAGAGTAAATGGAGTACATCCATGCTAATGGATTGTTGCTGTTCGGTGGTGAGGGACGTTCCCGAGGTCCAGTGTGGCAGGCAAGGTAAATGGAGACGTCTGTAATTGAGGTAAGCCTTGCCAAACAGGAAATCGCAATTCTTTCTATCGATTTATTTTCAAATTATAATTCTTGCTTTTATACGAAAACGAGACCACGTCTGACAATTTTACTGGCATATTCTTATTCAGCATGAAAACATTGCATTGAATTCCGGTATTTTCGTTTCCATAACAGATTAAACATTTTAATTATGTTTTCTAGTTTATCATTGCATTTAGCTGTGGAAGGCTATAGAAACTGGAACGTTACTAGGATGGAAACTCCATTTAGAGTTTCGTTTAATAGCCATGCCTGGCGCCATGATTAGAATAGTTTATATTATGTAGTTCGTCGGCAAATTTCTTTGTAAGGAGTGCGTCAGCTTGGCAACATAAAAGGTGAGTTATACGATTCACTATAGTCACTGGTGAAATCAGGGACTATCGGCTCAGCAGATTCCTTGATAGGTTTGGCTAGAAGCAGTGAAAGCGGTGGCAAGGGTTTTTGGCTATACGTTATTGACCGTTTACGACAAGACCGGGAATGATCGTCTGACACATTTGCCAAACTACACTCAATACAACTCTGCACATCTGCGACGGAAAAGCGAATAGGCCTAAGATTCCCAGGATCTGTGTTTTGCACAACGAAGTACTAAACGTGGTCTAACGCACTCTCCATTTTTCTCCATTTTTGTTTTGAGCAGTTTTTTCTTGTAATGGCATTTTGTGAGATAAATGACCCGTTTTCGCAAAATTCATTGACAACAGCTGAATCAAGTTTTAGGATGACAAAAACAATCCTTAACTGGTGTTGTGGATCTCCGTTAATGTTAATAACAGGTACCTCGAAATACAGTATAACTTAGAATGTAGTTCTGTTTTCCTTAATATATAAACCCATTGTACAACTGTAGATGGGTTAACTTAAAAGATACGCACATACATAGATCGTCTAAGAATTTCAGTCAGTTATCTCAAATAGTTCCGAAATAATGGCTCATGATTTAGCAAGGCAAAAGTTCCTATTTCACCTTAATCCAGCGGAGTAGCAAAAACAGTTTCCTTACTGTAGCTATCTGATATTGGCAATTCCACTATGAAGCTGTCTAACTTTCACAGTTTCCCTCCTATTAAGCGCCTCTATTGTACTCAAATAATTATCAATATACACAAAGAACGGTAAGTGCAGATAGGAAATGCTGTCGTACAATAAACAGGTACAAAGGTATTAAAGAGCAGAAGGCCGCCTTTGGCACAGTTAATTTCTGACTAGGCAGTTAGGTACATGTCTGAGAGTTAGATATGTTTTGTACATCTAGCAAAGTTTACCACTTCCTCCCACAGAAGAAAGAAGTGTATTAACAGCGTGCTTAACAGCGTCTAAAGTTATACGTAATCCGGCCTTGAAGTGTGTACGGATGTCAACATTACTCCTCAGCTTAACTTACAGAGCGAGCGAAACAGTGAAGCCCCAGTGGAAATAGTTTCCTACTACACACATTGCATATATTGTCGCTTAACTGGAACATTCAAGAAATGAACGGTGTGAATGAATAACGTAATTCAACTTTCCTCTGAATAGGGTACAGAAACCTAAGAGTGGAACGCCTATAAAAAGTGGTAACAAGTATTAAACCTGTTTAACTTTTTCTTTCAACATTACAACACCCTGGCTGTGAAAGACTTGAATAAACTGACCTCTGGAAGCAACTGGTGTATCTCTGAATACCATCTCAAATATGACAACTGAAATTAAAGAAACAGTATTGTAAAATCCCCTAAAAAGGAAAGGGTAAGGTCATTTGGTATTTCAGAGCAAATAGATAATTTTGTTAAAAGTTCTATTTGCTTTGAAGTGCATAATTTCTCTTTAAATAACAAGCTTTCTACTATAGATGAGATAGTTACTTTAGAAAGCTTTTACCCAATAAATGTATTGCACTTTTCTTTAGAAGCTTATTTATTTAGTTGTATTGGTTTATTTAGTAAATATGAGCCGAGTGCTTTTCTAAGCCTACACTGGTGCAGTGAAAGGCATGGTTGTTGCGATTAGAGTCAAACGTAAACAGCTGACGGCAGAGATCGTCAACACGTGTTTGCCGGCGGAGTGATGCAAACCGCAATGTTTATGTGCATTTCCACTTTAAGCCAGGAAGTATACATTTGTACACTGTAATAAAAGAAGCCATAAGAATCATACTTCTTAGAATTATACAAATTGTGTTCACAACAAGGCCGTCTCTATGTTTGCAGGCCAAGATGCTGAATATTGTGTCAATGACGTTCATCATCGCGGGCTCACATTATCGCTACTTTAGTACAAGTAAATACAGAATATCTGCATCATAGGAATGCAGTTTATCAGTATGTATATAAGCTGGGGCTTTCACGGCCGGCGTCTTAAAGATAAATGTTGTCTTCCGGGCTTGTGGGACGTGGTCTAGAAGTTCTTGAGTGAACCGAAGTTTCGCCAGGAACTGCGCCTAGCATCATCAGGGTTGATCCGTCTGCTGTGGAAGTCAGAAGTTCGAATGAAGCAGTTTTTTTTGGGGGGGGGGGGTACGGCCCCGCCTTCGCCACACCCGGTGGCGATCATCCGAAAGGGATCTACGTCGCCTCCCCTACCAAGCACTAAGATATACTAAAGTGATGGGTAGGAAAAGTGGTAATTGGTGTCCGGTACCGCCGAAGCAACCCGAATGTTAGTGGGTGATTACTAAAAGACGTCCACATACAATATAGCATGCGGACAGAGGGAAGCAGTGTCCGCACGTCCTAATCTATATTGTCAGGGGAGGGGCGGGGCTTAGGCCGATCGCGTTCTGATTGCCTCTGGTTGGGAAGTGACTGTTCCTTGGGTTTACTATTTACGCCTACAGAGAGAAGCCATAGAAATATTCAAACACAAAAATAATTGTAACCGCAAAGAGGAAGCACTTCGTTTAAACTTCAATCACACAAACATAAATAGTAAACCCAAGGAACAGTCACTTCCCAACCAGAGCCAATCAGAACGACATCGGCCTACATCCCGCCCCTCTCCAGACAATATAAATTAGGATGTGGCGACACCTGCTTGGAGGAACCAGGCGAAATACCTCGGAGTCATTTTAGACTCCAAGCTCACCTTTGCAGAACACACCACCACAACAGCTAGGAGCGCTTCATCCCACTCTTAACTTCAAAAGTGCACTAAGCAAGCAAATGGGGCTCACACTTTATAAAACTCTAATTAGACCAATCTTGACTTATGCAGCCCCAGCGTGGGGGCACTGCGCCAAGACCCACATAGCGAAACTGCAACTAGTCCAAAACAAATGCCTTAGAATAGCCGCGAGGGTCCCTTGATCAGTCCCACTGGACTTATTACACGATGATCTACACGATTGACAAATTTATCAAAAAGCTTGCGGATATAATGTAAAAAGCGGCACATAATCATCACAACCCAGCCATCAGCAACATAAGTAAATACACCACAGACATAGACAAACATAAGAGACCACTATCGCTGTTTGGCAGAAGCATACCATTAAACCGACACGCCACAGACACTAACGCCATTGCTATTGACTACCTCCATCATCTAGTCCCACCATAACTCGGCACGTTAAGTAGCTGTCCGGAAGACCTGGGGAGGATGTCACTCCCTTCCCTGGGCGGCCCGGGGACGACGGACAACCCCAGCTGACGACGACCAGGCGACTTCAAGGGACTCAAGTGGATTATGTCCAGTAGCTAGTAGCTGATTTGAAAATGTGTTATGACAATAAAAAAATAAAAAACAATAAATAAAATTAAATAAAGACAAAAAATAAAATAATAATAAGTACAAAAACAGAGATAAAAACAAATGCATATAAGAGATTATTTTTCAGTTTATTTATTTTTTATCCCTATGTACATTCCTCTCCCCTCCCCAACCACTTTGTTTCAGGACCAACGGCAGCACGTCGAGGAACATCTTTACACTCAGCTCCCTCTCCAGCTGAAGCCTCAATAACGGTAAGGTACCTCAATTTATATCCCTTATAGCATGACACCTTAGCCTAGCTCAATCTGCATGAGCATAAAAAACCTCCACTAACTTTAAGTCCCTGGCCAGGCCCTCGGTCATGCCAGTACCTAATTCCACACTCTGTCCGCATGCTATCTTATATGTGGGCGTCTTCCAGTAATCACCCACTAACATTCGGGTTGCTTCGGCGGTACCGAACACCAATTACCACTTTTCCTACCCATCACTTTAGTGTAGCTTAGTGCATGGTAGGGGAGACGACGTAGATGCCTTTCGGATGATCGCCACCGGGTGTGGCGGAGGGGGGGGCACACTAAAAAAAACTGCTTCATTCGACTTCTGACTTCTACAGCAGACGGATCAACCCTGATGATGCTAGGCGCAGTTCCTGGCGAAACGTCGGTTCACTCAAGAACTTCTAGACCACGACCCACAAGCCCGGAAGACAACATTTATCTATCAGTATGTAGTTGAAATGCTAAAACTTTGCATCTATCTCACAACGGGTCAAGAAATAATAAGTGAATGACTAAATAAGCAGAAAATACATTACAGAGTTGTGTATTTTTGAGCACAAATATGTGCCTGTTATACGTCATTGTATAAAACGAGTGTTCACAAGTGTAACACAGCGTATCCGTTTGCAGAGAATCTGCACAGGATACAGCAGTAGGTACTGTCCACCCAACAAAAGAAGGCCAGGCAGAGGAATGTGTAATGTAATCACTTTTGCTGTTCCCATGATGTTTATGCTCGCCGTCCGAATATGTTAAGGGTGCCAGGGTCATCTGAAGTACACAGTGTTGTCACACACTCACCCATGTATAATACCTATCACTGCAGTTACTGAAACGAGCTTTAGATCTGGCAGCATGAGTGACTCACATGCACTCTCATACACTAATTACTTAGTAAACAAATCCACTATCAGAGCAGATAAACGTTTCAAACCTCTCTCCCTCTTCAGCCTCGCTTGCCTTCTTGTAGTGGGTAGACAGTATGTGATATTCATAGGGATAATAATGAACCAGGTGTTGCTGCTGAGGTACGTATGAAACATTTTTCAGTACAGCAGATAGTGAAAGAGTTTACTGACACTGAAGTGATGAAAGTGTTCTTGCAGTACCCGCAGCAATTCCTAAACTTGCTGAAGATGCATGCTCCGCTCTGATTCCTACCATCAGAACCAACTCCCAAACGTAAGGCTCCAGAAGAAAGAGAAGGGAAAATGTTGGAAAGTGATGCAACAGCATTTCGTAAATGACTCGAAGATGACAAAATTGTTGAATTTTAGAGTTTTAAAAATAGAATTAGTGGCATGAAATTAGGCGGATTCACTGTCATCATACAAGAAAACTAAGTGAGTTTTTGAAAACTGATATGAAGAAATTCCAAAACTTGTAGTAGCTTTGAAACTTAGCTCCATGATTATAATTCAGGTTTTTCGTGTAAAAGTATAATACCCAATCATATTTGAAACAAATAAATTATATTGGATATACATATGGTCCAAATTAAATCCTCTTTTGAATCACCTGAGTAAGTTCACAATATCCAGTGATCAAGCGCAGCATAAACTATTTCAAGTCATTTTAAAGGAATATTGGGAGGAAATGAATGAGGACTGGAGAGAATATATCGAAGTTAAATTCCTAGAAGAGCACGTAAAACTCAATAAAAAGTCAGTTAAATATACACACGCCTGATACCGTGTTATGTGCGTGCCCGTTTTATTTTTCTAGCTCAACAACTTATACACAAATACCTAATTCGGATGTACTTCCCTTACTCCATCTGACTACCTCAGAAAACTTTATCAAACTCTCAGTCCTGATAGTAGATAGTAGATAGTCTTGACAGATAAAGTAGTGCTGAAACGAACATCACAGTTTCATATGATATAACGACATGCATCTTCAGTATATTTCAGTGCTCAATTTCTGAGGCATATGAACAAGAATTTCTTAAAGTACAAAAGCACAGAAACTTTATTCTACATGTAGGTACTAATACATGTAACAACAATACTGGTTCTGCTGATTGCGAATTACCATGCTGTTTTAACAAGGAAGATAATAAAGTAATAGCCAACATTCTTTTCAAAAACACTACTGCATTATTAAAGAACACAGTCTGATATTACATACAAAGGCAAAGAAAGGAAATTGCAGATATATTAGCATTCAGAAGTAAAAGGCGTGCTGTGCCACCACAATTCCGTAATGTAGGTTTTCCACACACAATAGCCTTTAATACGAAAATGTAAAAATGTATCTAAAGTAATGCATGCGTATTTCTGCGCAAAAATGCTTGAAAGTCTTGCAAAACATGTTATTCTGTATAAATTGCTTGGAACGTGGGTGTCGCGTTGTAACATCATAAACCGCGTATCACAGGCCTGTAAACATAATGTCAGGGCAACAAGCATAAAAGTTTCGGCACAAATAAGAAAACAGTCGGCGGATAAAGTTTCATGGTAATAATGAGCCTTGCTAAGCAGTTAATGTTATCGCGGCTATTGTAAACAAGCGCCGGCAAGCAAAGATAACTCAGGTAAATGACTTGCCGGCATAGATTAAGTTACGCTTCTGGAATGTGATAGGATATTTTGTTTCTTTATTCTTCCGGAAACTTCTGGACTGATAGAGATTGTTCGGGTTCTGGTTTATTTTAGAACAATCTAGAATTACGAATTAGGTATTTAAGGACGTGACAGCTCGCAAAGTTGTAAACAGAGTGAGTAAGCAGAGAGAACAGCTGAGTGTTGTTGTTGTTGTAAAGACAGCTGTGTAACATGAGTGTTGTTGTAACGAGAGCTAATGTAATCAGCTGTCACTGTTTGTTATTGTCATCGACCTTGGAAGACTGTGTATATGTGATGATGTTACGTGACAATTGAACAGTGTATTTCGACGGAAATAAAAAACATTTAGAATTTCGGCAAATTGGACTTTAAATTCTACGAACCCACAAAGTCACAATAGAGACGGGCTTGATTTACAAGCGTTGTTCAGGTTTGGTATTCGAAATACACTGCATTAGTAGGCGATATCTAGCTTTGGAGACTGCACATCTGAATTATCTACTTGCTCGAGCCACATAGAAATATCTGATAAAATGTGCATAACATATATATGACCTTTATTCGTTCTATTGCAAACTATTCCTACAAAAGCATATTATTCTAATTACTTCCTGTTAATCCAGATCAACTTCAAATTCTTATTTACGGATTTCGTTTAGGATACTGGAGTAAAGCAATAATCACATTTTTAAAGTGCATACCGCTTTGGATGACCACCACAAGAAAGCAAAGAACGATATCATATGTGAGAGGATGAGTAGGTACTGCAAAATTGAAACTCGTAACAAGGAATGTTTTGGAAAAGCTTAACAATCTTGTTAAGGTTTACATAAAACTTCGTACTTTAACGACATCCAGTTTTATTTCATTTCCTATTCATCATTACTTTTTTCCCTTACAGATTACAAGTGATGCAAAAGTCGTTATGAACGAAAAGGACTTGAGCGACTACTCCCAGATAATTCAGGATATAGTTTTACTTGCCATAAAATATCTTAAATACCAAGGTAAATTCTAATAAAATTATTATCAAATTTTGTGAAAATATACTCGTATATATACTCGTGTATATATAGAAAAATCATCCACGTAAGTGGAAGTTTGAGGTGGGGAGATTTTCTTGAATATTTCCGTGTCACGTCCTTGGGAGATGCTCAGCTTAATACAAGTTCAGTATGTAATAGGGTTTTTGTTTTTAATTAATTTGCTTGTAGTTAATAATGTTCATACACACACAACAGACCATTTTCGTTATTCAGGGAGTCTGAAACCTGCACTTCGGTGAAACGCTCGTTTTTCAGATTCTCGGGTGGAATACCATAATTCATCTACTTGCAATAAGTCATTAGTAGCAGAGACAGTAAAAAATGCTTACCTGCTTTAGTTCATATTCAAATTACACATGTACTGCAACATGCGAAACACATCCAAATGTTCTAAATAATTTGGGCTCAGTATAAAAACAGACAATGCACACATGATCTTGCAACTATATAGAAATCATACTTTAAAAAATATAAAATGTCATACGTCACCGCGCTTCACTTTCTGTGCCCCTTACAATTTCGATACTTACTAGTTGTGCTACCTCCCCTTGCAATCAATGCTTTTTCAAAAGAGGCTCAAAATGCTTCATTCCTTATACAAAATTGCCAGATGTGCATTTTTACGTACGCTGCCACATATATAGTGGACGGAAAAGCATTCCCCTAAAAACTCGATATAATTCATCACTCCAGACTACCTTTGACATGCATCATCTTTCGAAATTTTTATTTTCTCAAAAATGGCTATTTTGATTAATATGGAATTTACTTATATTTACATGAAAAATAAAATGTATAGTCAGAAAAAGCCTTTAAGGTCTTCTTCATTCAGAACAAATTTTACATATATTTATAACTGGGTACATAAACAGAAACGTTCTAACTTACAGATGTAGATTCCTTGAAATCACGCAATTTATTTCAAGTAACCTTTAGCAGCTATTTTTAGTTTATCCATTATTAATTGTAAATACAGCTATTCAGCTGTCTCTCATATAATAGAAAGTTAAAGTATAATAAGGATTTCAAGTCCAAATCTACGGAGACGTACCTTTGAAAGTATGTTTGTGGTCCTGTTTTTGCTGTATCATTATACCTACTACCGAATGTGTAATGAAATATTTCTGTACAGGTTTGCCACATTAACATGAGATAAGGAAAATAGTTTTTCGTAGTAATAGTCTGAAGGAGCTATATAAAAATAAACGATAGTGGGCTGGAAAAGTAATGCTGATATAAAATATAAAATTTCTCTTTAATGCCACAGGTATGAGATTCTGTTATTTTTTCTAGACTCGACTTATAAGCGCAAGTTCAATTGCCATTCGTACTGGAAACATTCACCAGAAAAATAACTATAACTGTAACTAAACAAGACGGTGTCCCATTTAGCTAGAACAGTAAATTTTGTCTATCTTTCGTAGTGGGCGCATAGCTCGTTTGACCTTCCATCCGCGGGATTCGGGGTGATGATGCCTTATTTCCGAAGCTTTCTGTACAATAGAACCTACTGACGAATGCTATTGCTAGCTAATTCGAGGACAAGACAGTAACTGACATATGTACCTACATTCACACATTACTCCCCACTTCTTATAAAAGCCAACATTTTGTAGACTCCTATGATACTACATATTTCGGTCGTACAACTACCAGGAAAATTTCCTACAAGGGATCGAGAACCTTCTGATCAATGTTGCGCTTTTCGGGGTCACTGAAATTCAGTGACTATGCAGCAATAGGCAATAAGAACTCTGCCGAGCTGCGATCCTACTTTTTATGACACTAATACGGCGACATGCACACTAGTGATACGTGATAAGTGACGCAAGTTTGAGAAATTTTAGGACGTCTTGGTGATACAAAATTTGGGTCGTTATGGCATAGATGTGGTGTACTGGTGATCCTTGGCAACTGGTATAGCTGAGCTGAGAATGGAGAGAAACTAATAAAGTAATCCTATAGAGTACAAATCTAAAGGCCGAGAAGGAACACTCCATAAGACCTCACCCGTTTCATAAAGCCCACAAGCATGAGCAGCAAAATACGCCAACACTTCATTGTGCTACTACCATATCTAGCCCTGTAAGAGTAAGGGCTGTCCTACTGACAACTTAAAATTTAACAGCGTGACATGCAATTGTCACTATTAGGTGTTTTCACATGCGAAGAGTCTGTAGTTCGTGTTAGAGCACTCAGCGTTGCCAGCTTGTTACCCCACTCTTTTATCTCTCTCTCTC
>CM060948.1:185558434-185596959 GCA_030765055.1 Mantis religiosa | reverse complement strand
ATTACGAAAAAATATTTGAGATGGTACACTTTTACATGGTTTTTAAACGGAAGAAAAACTGAACAATACTGCTTTGAACCCTCTAGAGTAAACAGAAATTACGACACATTCATAAACAAAGATATAATGTGACCAGACACGTTCTGCCAGGCCAGGAGGAAGTGTACTGTTCCCTCTCACTGGAATTTAAGAAACACCTCTGCTTATTCGAAGTAATTCTTTTATCACGTCATGTCAAACGTTTACGTTTCAGTTCTGAGTAATTACAAATATACGTGCATGCATACATGCCAGCCAATAATGATATTTATTACAGTGGTTACGTAGCGATGCATTGTTATAATAGTGCTTTATTTATTTGTATTAGGAAAACTATTTGAGCTAAAAATATGGGGGTTTTACGGTTATGTTAGAAACATAACGCTCTACCTTCCACATGGATCAGTTGTGGCAAAATCTGAAATTTGTCTTAGCGCGAATAGTAGCTCAAGGCCAAACATAATCCCATTTGAAACAGATAGTAAGTTAATGGGGTTATATCCGCATTGTGCACATAAAGAACATTTTGTCATATAAGATGAAAAACAAATACATTAGCAGAATAACATTACCAAATAGTATTTTCCACGTACTGCACCATAATATTGAAATCAGAATCCTTATTAAAAAAAATGCTTTATTTTATATTCAAGCATTTGACCACTACAAAAGTATACATAATCCCTGAAAGTTTCAAGCTTTTATGCTTACAGTCTCTCAGATTTTGAGGCATTTGTACAATCAGCTTTTGTAGAATTTTCAGCTGAACATAACAAAGCACGAGAAAAAGGTTTGTGATACCAACCAAAATATGTGTGTGATTTTAAAACTTAAAGCCTAAAGGTAAAAAACTTAAAAAAAAAAAAAAAAAAAAAAAAGCTATATCGGGAATTATGGTATATGAGAAATGATGGTTTTTGGTATTTTGTTATTTTATATTAGAGATGGTACCTCGATACAATTGATTCCTCGACAAAATCTTTTGTGGTTTAAATTTTTAAGTTTTGTATTACTAAAAGTTGTTGCATTTAACATTAAGCTAGATAACAGACGAAAGTTGTCGAGACTTCACTTGTCTCTAAAGTCATTGCCCATAAATGCGTTTCTTGTCACCAAATGAATGCAACTGTTCATAAACTCTTGTGTATAAACGAAAACATATAAAACAATGGGAGCGGTACTCCTATAACGTGCACCGTTAAAGTGACGCTGGATGTAACTGACGCACGTGGTTCGGCCTACTCCGGTGACCAACAGAAACAAATCTTCAGATGCGAGAAAATATAGCAATAAATATAGCCAAAACTTCACTTCCCTCTGTAAATTTGTGTTTCGCAAGTGAAAACTCGCACCTTACGACTTATGGCCAAATATATTTTCATTTTTAGTGTACAACAATGATCGTGTATTTATGAATGAGTGAAAGGTGTAACAAAGAGTATAGTTAAATATGGCGCGGTGGTAGGTCACACGATAAAACTATTACTTTCATACAGTGACTGAAGTACAGAGGACTTCTGTTAAAACTTCCCTGTCGCTGTCTGAACCTGATGTCACGACATTTGAAAACTATTAGCAAATCCAAAATTGGTTTACATACCTACAGTTACCTATGCGTAAGAGTTGCCACCTCTACAACTTTTTATAAAGTGAGTAGGTATATGTTATCGTTCCACTACTATTTCATATAGTCTGTCGAACGGATATCATGGCCCTTCCGTATATAAAATATAAAAATTTCTAAGCAACGAGATACAAATTTTGATAATCATTCCAAATGTGTATCCTTATTTCATCATACACGGAGCAGATGTGTTATAGTCGACTGTAAGTAATCACGCCTGAAATTGATAAGCAATCAATGAAAGAGCAGAAACAAACAAACAAAGGAATGACGCGCCCTGATCTTGCTCTGTATTGATCTGGACCAACCCGAACAGCCTCTCGCCACTGCTGCCATCTCTCACTTCACCGCCGCGTCGCATGGGCCTGGTCACAACATTCATTGCGGTACCAGGTTCAAGCACCCTTCACGCCCAAATTATGGCCAGTATTTTACCATATTAAATCCTCAGGGCAGCTTGGAATGGGTATGCGATCTCAGTTATTTCCCTTACGAATATATATCTTCTGTAACTAAGAGACTGGAAATAAAATTGCACAGAATTTTAAAAGTCGTGAGTAACCTAAAGTTTTAATCTGCACTTAACGTACAGAATCCTGACCTAATTGGACAAGCAATTTTTTCTATAAAGGCCTGGAAATAAATATAGAGATACTTTGAGGTACTGTATAATTTTAAAATACCTTTGGGTAATTTTTGGAAATCGTAAGGAAGCTATGAGTTGGGTTAATTTTTTAATACTGTTATTATTAAAGTTATGCTTCTTGCTGAATCTGGCAGCACGCTGATACTCAAGTCTTGATTTTTATGCTAGAAGTTGAAAATAGGTACATTAAAAATGAAAATGGGCAAGCTAGTATAAATGCACAAATGTCAAAATCACACTAAAATATCTACCGATAGCAAAATTCATGATAATTGGACTCATTCATCCAAGGGTTTTAAGACTGTCTACTTATCTCTTAGAATGTAAATAATTAAAAATCAGCTATAATGCAATAACGTCCCAAATATCTATATTCCCTGATATTCGATTTGCAAATGAGGCTTAAACTTTAATTGAGAACTGCACGAAATAGAAGACAGCTTTTTTGTTGTTGAAGAATGCAAATGAAATGATCATGATTTTGCAGATGAGAAAACAGGCGACGGAAGAAACCAAATCGGATGTATATACATACATATGTGTGTGGGGGGAGGTGTGGGTGGGGGTGGGTTTGTGATAGGTAGGAGCAGCATAACACCAAAAATTAGTCACACGAAAAATTAATAATTAGGGGTTACTGTATTACATGAACATTGTGCAGAATTTGTTAAATTAGCAAAGAGAAGATAAAAAAGGACTAAATATTTCCTCTGCTTAGATGAAATGAATTTCGCTATTTCAGCCAATTTTACCGCCAAAATATAATTACCGTCTTACGCAATTTTCAAAGCTTGGCAGACTGAAGGTTAAAGAGATGAGAACTACAGCATACGGAATTATTTCACATCTATTTTCGTTTCATTTGTTTTTATTTTCTTTTTTATTTTGGACTATTGTGGGTCTAGTTTATTATTATCTGTCATTTCAGGTTTAAAAGGCTACCCGAATATGGTCGAGTAAGCCAGATTTCAGTGTCTGTCATTCTACAATTTATTCAGCATGGCCTTTAAATTGTGTGCAGTTATTTAAACGAGCTAAATATGTATTTATGCATAGAAAGGCAATTTCTTTAATGTTACATTTACTATGGAGCTGTACAGGGATGACTGTTTTCTGTTCCTAGTTCTCTGAACCTGAATAGCCTTTTGTTATTGCTGTCATTTAGAGGCCGTATCAGATGTGGTAGACCTTTGCTGAAACGTGGCATTTTGGGAAGATCCTCGGTAGATACATCATGGAAAGCCGTGGAGAATAGAATTAAGTTACCCTATGTACCTAACAAGCTACGTCATTTTATGAAGGACCGCGGCAGAATATATAGGTACTTTCATATTTTTAGCATACAGTTGCTGGGTCTCAGTGACCTACGAGATATGCACCACCTAACTCTAGCAGTGATAAATCTTAGTCCTAGGGTCAACCTAGTAACCTAGTAAGCTAGGTTGACCCATATACGATTGGAGAAATTAAAACATACGCTGTTCCGAAATACGATGGTACTACTTGTGTGTATTTGAATTTCAACAAGATGCTGAACGATTAAACAACCTGAGGGGAGTGCTTTTAGCTACTTTATGTTTATACACATGAACAACTTTAAGCTTATGGTGGCTGTTGAAAGTGGCAGCCCTTCTTTGGCGTTTTTGTTTCTTTTTGTAGAAAGATACCCCCAAAACTACTTCCTCTTCGACTCCAATAAAGTTTGATGCATGAAATACCACCTCGGGGAACTTTATGTTATGAAAATCGTTGCGCACTCTTCAAAAATCTTTAACAGTTCAAATTCTCTGGTTTCTTATTTAAAAATAATCCTCTTAAACTACTCTGCCACATATATAAATCTGAACGAAAGTTGGGGGTAGCATTATCAGGATGACCAATACCGAGTGGTTCTATATTTCATTGTCATTTATTTTAACTTGGTCCGTGAGATATATTCTAATAGTAAATTATATCAATTGTCACATGTCTTAAATTGAACAAAAGGTTTCCTAACACTTTGTAGAGGGAATTATTTAAACGAAGAGGTATTGCTGAGCTATGTGCTAAGTAACGCACCTGTACAATTTGAAGAACCTCCCACTCTTGATTATTTTCTTAATTGTTAGGTTGTAGTTTATATGAAATTCTAATAAAAGTATGTTTTTAAATTTCCTATTGTAAACATCTTTTGACGTACCATTATTTTTATTTTATAAATTACGGTAAGTATTGTAACACCTTTCACATCAGACCATGGATTTAGCAACCAGCCTGACTCAATTTTTACGCCAGTTTATATAGTACTGAAAAACCCTGGAGAGCTAAAACATTTTTATAATTTTATATGCACACTTTTTAAGTTAACGCAGTATATATCTTTCAATTCAAATGAAAAATTGCATTTGAAGTTACAAAATAATATCTAAATAGGCTTGATGCAACATACCCTTCACTTTCTCCATCCTTGGAAATTTTACATACATTTCTTATGTAATACACTCTTCCTAAAAAGGTGATTGATTAATCTGCCTAAACATACACTATTTTTACCTTGGAACTATTTAAAATTAAGGCATATATACGTGTTTAATTGCCTACAAGTCAAGAAAATGTCATTCAAATCCTCACTCGCGGTAAACAAGTTCATTTGAAGAACAAAAGAAATTCCAAGTAAATAAATAAATAAATAAATAAACAAATATAAAACGATTTTAAGCTTTCAAGCATATCCGCTAGATGACGTCCTTGGGAAAGTGTAAATTTCAACATGGAATACTTAAAAAAAAACATTTAACAGTTCCAAAAGAAGTGTGGCTACATAACATTATGCAAAATTCAATCAGAGGGCTTCAAAAACTGCTCACACAAACTTAAAGTTATATATTTAATTTACGAGATTAATACTTTAACAGAAAACATTAGTCATTTTGAGAATTTTATGAATAGATAAACAATTTTCATCCAAGAAGTATTTGGCTTGGGAGAGTTCCTTGAAAATCTTCGCCTGGAATGCATAAATAGAGTCTGGTTCAACTATGAAACTTCCCAGTTTTCGTATTTCAGTTATGTCGTTCATATACAGACACAGGGCTGCTTACAAGAATTTTATTCTATCAAAAAATGGTGTTCAGTGAGACCTTAAAGTATGTATTTAGGGTTAAGTTTCTGCATAGAAGTTTAGGAAGGAAAACAATACTTTCTCTATGTATTATAGTTTTGATGCAGGGAAAGTAAAGCTTTATAGAAACATCACAATTTATTGGTCCATCTCGAAGTTTGTGAATTGAAACACACACTGCACAGTTGGTATAAATTAACAGCTTCAAGCATTTTATACGTCATCCTTTTTTTTTTCTCGCGTGTGTTAGTTACCGTCCTTTATCATTCTAGGGAGCATTAGCATTAACCGATTAAAGTTCGAATTAGTATCTTTTACGTAAGCCCTAGTTGAATAAAACGGGTTAAAGTATTCAAAAAATCGACTTCAGTTTAAGTATTCCGTCAATAATTAAGTAACTTTTCACAATTAACAACACAAATGTCACATTTAACATTTCACTCTTCACAGAATACACTAAATCAATTATAAAATAAAGCACTGGTGAAGTTTAAATTAACATAACTGAAGACGCTAGTTTCCTTTCATTTAAAAGTAAGCACAGAAGACTTCTGAGTTTGTTTTATAGCGAAGAATACGCTGAAGATCATGAGTAGTATTAGTCCTGGTCACACCACAGGGAAGCATAGACCCTCGCTAAAAGCACATCATCGAGCTCTGTTGCTTGCCAATGCTTTAATCTCATACCAGCCTTTCCCTACCTGTTTCACTTCATCTCTG
The DNA here is from genome assembly GCA_030765055.1 of Mantis religiosa. Classification (NCBI taxonomy): domain Eukaryota; kingdom Metazoa; phylum Arthropoda; class Insecta; order Mantodea; family Mantidae; genus Mantis; species Mantis religiosa. The sequence goes on along the minus strand of CM060948.1, from coordinate 185,590,830 downwards.
ACCGTGTTATACCATGTTGCCCTAGGTCTTCTTCTGCGTCTACTCAGTCCCTGAAGGTTCCAATCAAATGCCATTTCTGTGATATCATTTTTTCTCCTCAATACAAGCCGATGCACTTCCACTTTCTTAATTTAATTTCTTTAGAGGTTTCATGCTGATCTTCTCTTTCCCATAGTTCTTTGTTGGTTATAATCTTCGGCCACCAGATACTCATGATATTTCTCAGGCAACGGTTTACGAACACTTGTAATTTCCTTACAATTTGCTTGGTCGCTTTCCAAGTTTCACAACCATATAGTAAAACTGATTTAACATTTGAATCCCACAATCCTAATTTAAGCCTTAAAGAAATTTGCTTTACCGACACATTGATTTCATTTTGATAAAGGTATATCTAGCTTTCTTTATTCTTCAGTCGAACCGCTATTCACAGAGATTACACTTCCCAGGTAAGTAAATTCATTTGACCTTCTATTTCTTCTCCTTCTAACATACAGCATAATCAGGTCTATTATCAAAACTATTTTTTTTTGTTTTAGCTTATTTAATTCCAGTCCACTGACGGATTCAAATTTATGTAGGTATTGAAGTTTAGTACTTATATCTGTGAATCTATGTGCCATTAGACAAACAACATCTGTTTTAGTTAATTGATGGAAATTAATCATTTCTCCACACTAGCCATATATAGGCTAAGGTATTTGATGGATAGAGTCAACATGAAAAATTCAATGCCATGGCCGGGATTTGAACCACGGATCTCCTGGTTTCCGTCCAGTCGCTCTTAACCTTTGAACTACCATGGTCAACGTGCCGTCCTGACATTAAATTCTCCAGTTGACTCATATGTTTCCCCGGTAGACCACTAGGGGCTCTCGCTTTAGAGATACACCGTTTGTAGCGACTTACTATCTTAAGTACTTAAGTCCCAGGAGAATTTAATGTCAGGACGGCACGTTGACCATGGTAGCTCAAAGGTTAAGAGCGACTGGACGGAAACCAGGAGATCCGTGGTTCAAATCCCGGCCATGGCATTGAATTTTTCATGTTGACTCTATCCATCAAATACCTTAGCCTATATATGGCTAGTGTGGAGAAATGATTAATTTCCATCGATTAACTAAAATAATAAGAGTTAAATGATGAAGCCTGGGACTCAAGTACTTACGATAGTAAGTCGCCACAAACTGCGTATCTCGGATGCGAGATCCCCTAGTGGTCTACCGGGGAAACATATGAGTCAACTGGAGAATTTAATGTCAGGACGGCACGTTGACCATGGTAGCTCAAAGGTTAAGAGCGACTGGACGGAAACCAGGAGATCCGTGGTTCAAATCCCGGCCATGGCATTGAATTTTTCATGTTGACTCTATCCATCAAACAACATCTGCATTATTCTAAACCTTCTATCTCGCATTTTTAACCCTCATTATATATAACGACACCTATTGCCACTTAGACTATTCATTAACATATCATCCATAACCGAAACAAAAGTGGGGATAACAAGCAACCCTATTTAAGTCCTCTTCTAGTATCTAGTAAAAGGGGCAGAAAGTTTTCAGTAATGTGAAACACAACAAATAATATTATTATAAAGGTCTTTAAGAAAATTAATAGGTTTGCTTGGGATTCTGATCTTGTTCAACCTTTTCCAAATTGATTCGATATACAGCAGATCGAAGGCCTTGACAAAGTCAACAAATATCAGGCAGAGTTGATTATTCTACTCTGAGGATTGCTCCATTATTAATCTCAAGGTGTTAATGAGATCAGTACAAGATTTCCTTGGTCTAAAGCCATGTTGTAACGTCCTCATTCAAGATCATGAGGGTATTTAAAATAGGTTTCAATATAAAATATTTGATCATCATTTTTGAAAAATTGCTTAAATTTTGGATTTATAAAAGGATATTCATTTTAAGAGTTCTTCGGAATAAGTGATCGAAATAAATTATGCTGTTTGGCTGAATGAAATTTCACATGCCACACACGAAAATGAAATCATACATGGATTTATTCTCTTTGCCGAAATACTGTCACGTCCCTCAATTAAAACGGCAACACTAATGCACTTCGGTGACCTCAAGCAGGCAGCGAGACCTTAGCAATCAACAACCTTTCATTAGGTAGCACTACCTGAAGAAACGTAAAATATGGATGACAGAGCAGTCTATTACCACTGAAGCAATCTGAATCCAAATGTGCCTTGCACATTATATTCTGACGCAACATATTCACTATGTATCGTGCAGAATTAATTCTGCTCACTATGAAACCCTGAAGAAATTAACCCGGTCCTTCAATATAGGTACATAAGAGGTGAGTCTTGTAAAGTGCTTTTGCTTCTTTTTATATGAGTTATATAAAGCACCTTTACATTCGAAAACTAAAAATAAAATAGGTATAATTATACTGTGTAAAGGTCAGTTAGCTTTGGTAATTCTTGAGTTAATATTGTGTGGGTGATTGGGTAAACTTCTGTCCTTGCAACCTGTAAATATGCTGCAAAAACAGGTGAGCTTCAGCATGCGACGTCAGAATATATGATAAAGACAATAGCATATACAATAAGAAATATTGTTCCTATTATGTCCTTATATGTTGGAACGACTATGTCCTTAAACGGGATCAATTCTACATTTGCATATACACATCAAGAACCCAATTTATTGACAACTCTTTATATTGCTTTAACGAACGAATACTACTATAGCGGTCACAAAATTATAATTAATATAACATACAACATATGTAGTTCCCACTTGAAAGTATTTTGACATATTCAAAAAGAACCCTGAAATAAAAGGCACTGAAGCGAAAAGCATCAGAGACCATTAGAGAAAGAGAACCTGACAGAAAAACTTCAGCTGGCTGTAAATACATCAGCTGTAAAAATAATTTGACACAGGCCATTCATGTGTGTACGGATGTCAACATAGCACCATAGCACAACTTTTATAGCGAGCGAAACAGTGAAGTGTGAATGGAAATAGTTCGTTACTACATTGCGTATATTACTTATTTTATACATCCAACTAATGAACGAGGTGAATAACTACCGTAATTCAAGTTCTAAATAATTTAAACAATAGCTTAAACATTTGACTTCCATTTATTGACACGTGGTATTCGGTACTTCCCCCATTGCGTTGTTTACTGCAGTGGAGCATTCCTTTACCACTCGTCCTATTAGTATTGCATGTACGTGCGTTGAGTGTGTCGGAGTGCTCAGTTCCTCAGAGTAGTGTACAGAAGTACAGTAAGCCCACGACAAGAAGGCTAAAGGGGTATGAGGGGCAGAGGAGCTTGAACTGTTTATCTGCTCCGGTAGCGGATCTGTTTACCAGGAAATGAATGAATGATAGTGCATATGAGTCATCCATGCTGCCAGATCTATTGTTTGTTGCAACGATAGGTATTATGTATGAGTGAGCTATGTGACAACACTTGGGTCAGGGTCAGGTTCGCCACGGGAATCGAACTCAGACCTCCCGAATGCGCGCTACAGATGAAAATGCCCTATAAATTCGTGAAAAAGAAAGAAAATGGCCGGAAAATGTATTTAAATGTTGAAAAAATTACTTTATTATAAAAATGTGGGAAAAAATGCATTTTGGTGACCTATATAACTATATATATCTAACGTATTTTTTCCAGAATGCACTTAATTTCCAATAAGCATCATCTGTGACTACTCAGAAAAAAGATGACTTTTCATCAAAATCCGGGGCCTATTCATTACATAATCATTTGAGTATGGAAGAGGCATAATAAGGATAATTATCACATTTTTAAAATATTATGACATATAGGTAATTAACCATAATTAAGCCAAGATTTGCTAACATCAAAGGCGTTTTTAGACGCTTTTCTATATTTCGTGTTCACATTGTACGAGTGAAATAGTTGAACACATCTCATATTCATATTTAATGGGCACTGTTTCACTATATTTCCATTTCACTGTACATTCATATTAATCGCATTTCCACTCTCATTTAATGTAAAATTTAAACAATTTCTGCGGGTTCTATTGCTTTATTTATCCTTCCTGTTTCTTTAATGGAGTGAGTGACTCCCTGGTAAACTCTGAAATTTGTATTCCGAAGGCCCCAGGTTCGATTTTTGTTGGCCCTACCTCTCGAACCTTAGAGGCCGCGCCGTGGCTGAGTGGTTAAATCGCTCGGCTCTCAGCAAGGCGATCACCGGCGATTGCAAAGTGAGATTTGTGATGGACAACACGGCGCTGGGGCGAGTTTTCTCCGGAATATACGGTTTGCCCCGCCATCTCATTCCACCGGTTCTCCATCTTCATCTTACGTATCATCAGTGGCACCACCTGCGGCGCCGCATGTCGTAATAGCGGGCGTTAAACACTACAGATTTCATTTCTCGGACCTCATTCATTTCGTAGTGCATATACGAAGTATTATAGTTTTTACAGGAAAACATATATTAAAACACATATTAATTAGTTCAATAATGGATTTCGCAGAACCATTACAGCGAAAAAAGTAGGATAAAAGCCAAAACGTGTTTTCATTACAGTAGATATGCATTTACAACGATCATTAAATCTTTACAATAGTCATACTCATACGATTTTACAACGTTCTTTGTAAAGCCACACGAGTGAATACGGCGAGTGTTTAAAACTGATGCATTTGATTATGTAACAGGCTCCAGAGAGGAAGCTTTTATTTGTTAACATACAAATGTAGTAATTTTCACACCAACGCCGTTTCTCTGCTGTTCTGAGGCAAATATTAATATGTGCTGATAGAGCTTTATGAATATAGGAAGATGATGATTTGGGCTTTAAGAAGCCACATTAAAACTACTTAACTTTATATTCCAACCAAGTTAGGAACTGTCGAAGTAATACTATTGTCACTGGTTTGCCGGAATTTTGTTCTGAATGAATTTTGTTTTATAAGAACGTCGTCTTGCCTGTGTAATATGTCAGATTATTCTAGTATAATGCTTAATCGTGTTCCAGGTAGTGAACAAAGTCTTCCCTAACTTCTATTACGTTACACCCTACTGTCAAACAAAAGCTTGCCGGATGTTAATTGGGATAATGCTCCCGTAATACACAAAGACATTTCTGATATATGAAGGTACTATCTGCAGAAAATCCAGTGACGAGGGAATTCACAGAAGATTTGTGTGTGTGTGTGTGTGTGTGTGTGTGTGTGTGTGTGTGTGTGTGTGTGTGTGTGTGTGTGTGTGAGAGAGAGAGAGAGAGAGAGAGAGAGAGAGAGAGAGAGAGAGAGAGAGAGAGAGAGAGAGAGAGAGAGAGAGAGAGAGAGAGAGAGAGAGAGAGAGAAAGAGAGAAAGAGAGAGTTTGGCGGAAAGGTAAAGCATAATAAATAGGAAGGGGAATATTACTCCTGGAATCGTGAATATGCAAGATTTCTAGCTAAAGAGTAAACACAGTGGTCTTGTTTTATGCTTGCTGTAGATTAGCAGCCCAGAGCTCATGTATGTTCTGGGAATTCACCAAGCAAGAAATTGATATTGTGTAGGCTGCAAATGCTTGCTTGCAAAGCATCGTTGGTAATGCTGAAAAAGCATTTTGTACATAGGGAGTTCTTCCCATGAAAGCTCTGGTCTAAGAACAAAAATCTGCTTTTCACTGCGTGCACCTGTGCAACTTCCGTAATACACCATCTCATGTTTCTTGAGGTATTCAATACTACCTAATTATCAACTAAGAGAATTTTGCACGCATGCGGAAAGTTTGTTCACCCGTTTTGCTCATCAGCATAATAATTCGGTACAACAAATCTGCGGTTGTAGCACCCAACAGGACAATGAGTGTCTTTATAGTAATTTGTATCAAAAAAATGCAAACGCCTCATTTTGTTAGTCGTGCTATAAAAAATTAATGCCCTATTTCACCAACAAATGTTGAGACTTAACACGAGTTTAGCAATAGTTAAAACAAAAATTGCATTTCACCAACAAGTGTTAGCCTAACACTCGTGTTAAATCTCATGATAAACTAACAATCCGAATTTCTAATGTTAAGTCCTTAACAATTGTAAATAGTCAAGATGGCGAGCATGAACTCAGCTGTTGATGTCGATTTGCTATATTTAAGACCGTCTAAATGGCATTCATAATAGAGTACGGCCTATAAGGAGAAATGATTTTGAGGAACTATCCAAAGAAAATTGTTTTACGGAGGTATAGACTGTCGAAACATGTTGCTATGAAGGTTACTGCGGAAGTACAAGAGAGGTTAGAAAATGCATTGAAAGGAATATGGCGATCTCGCCTTTGCTTCAAGTATCAATAACCTTGCGATTTTATAATTCACTGAATTATGTGGATAATACATTGTCCACCTGCCGTTTTATATTTACGTAATACTGACAAGTTGTTTGGTGCTTGTAGTAATGACACATGCATTTGAATAAAATTCGTTTCCAATATTTTCCCCACGACATCTTTCTCTTTTACATTCACTGCATCCGACCTCTTATTTTCCACGATATCCTTACACTTCGTCACCATTTCAATTAACAATTCTTTCTCTGTCGATGAGAAATTTGTCTCACGGCTTTATTTATGATTTTGTTCATCCGCCATTTTGTGCAGACGAAAATGAAAACAAAAGCGCATCGGAGTAGGTTCAGAAAATCATCCATAGCCTTCTATAGCTGTGATATTTACAAGTTTCTTGGCGTTAACACAGGTTTGTTAACATTTTAAGAAAACAGGTTGGTGAAATGCAAGAAACTTAGCCTTAGTTTTAACGCTGTGACAATTGTTACGTTACATTTGTTAACGTAGATTTTAACATGTGTTGGTGAAATCGGGCATAAGTGTCGTGATTTGTAAGTGTTATTATATTCTATTTTCATACTAAATTAGATACATCTATGCCTCAGATAATGCAAGTAACTGTTACTTTCAGTAGAAAGCGTAGTGCCACTATACTGATTTCCACTACCATATGACTTATCTTAAGAACAAAGAGATAACGCTTGAAGAATGACGTCCCACATACTAAAAACGTCAGACATTGCTTTTTTAAATTATCCGTTTGAACGTAAGGTACTAGAGCTACACAAAAACACGGTTTGATGAAAGGGATGGCTCAGGCGGTTTCTTCTGTGGCCCGCATTCGGGAGCCCCGGGTTCGATTCCCGTGGCTGCCTTCCTGATCCAATGTGTGTGTGTGTGTGTTTTTTTTTAGGTTTCCCGGGTTGCTAAGGGAATACTGGGTAGGTTAATTGCATCCCACGAATTTCCTGTCCCTCCATTTCATCTCCTTTATCATTTTATATCATCTGGTGGTCTCTTTCAGCGTAGAAGTCTCGGCGGTGCATTGCGGGATGATGTGCTCTGCGGTGAACTACTTCCTCCTCCGGTAGGTCGGTTGACGGACTCCGCGCCTCTGCTGGGACCATTTCGGAACTGCCAGCCAGGGACCATTAGGGCTCGGCTGCTGGACTTGTTGCCGTCCCGCAGTAGGGGAGCATGTTCGTTGTCCTGGCCTGTCGGGGCAAGTCTCTAAGTAAACCGTAGGGACCCTGCCTCTGCACTGTCGTGGCTCCTTAGGTCGGCCGCCCTCTGTCTCCTTCACCTCATCCTTCCTCCCGGGATGGGCCCAGCATGGTGGCCTACGTACCGAATCCCTACTGTAGTGAAGCACTATCCTAATCCTAAGGGGTAATGGTTTTAAATGAACTAGGTATTGAATACATATGCAGATATATATGCTCTAATTTGGCTGCTTTTTTCGGTATACTACAAACTGCATATTTAACAGATGCAGATGTAACATGATGTTATTCAGGCCACTACAAGTTCTGAAGAATGGTGAACAATTCATGTGGTCAATGATCAATTACATGGGAGGTAAGAACAAAAAAATGGTGTTCAGTTAATTAACTCATAGACGAGGATGACAGCAAACTACGTTTAGCCTCGCTGTTGCATACCTGGTTCGGAATATTTTACACAAAGTCGTAGTTCCTCTTGTTATCCCAAGACAGCCCTTTAAGTGGTAAATAAGATGTGTCATAAGAGCAAATTATTGGACATTAGAAATGCTAAACCACGGCTCCAAATTCTTATATTAGGTCTGTATATCATAGATATTTGTATTGCGTTTGTATTATGTACACCTGACGTAATGGGTTGACGCTGGTGATCCAGTTCCCGGCCACGGAATCCACATGCATTCAAGCCAACAACTTGTGCGGTTTTTTCTCCACTATGGTGAGTGAGTGAGTTTGTGGGTGCGTGGGTGGGTGTGTGAGTGAGTGAACGAGTGAGTGAGTAGGTGAGTGAGTGAGTGAGTGAGTGAGTGAGTGAGTGAGTGAGTGAGTGAGTGAGTGAGTGAGTGAGTGAGTGAGTGGGGTTTAAGCACCCGTTGACAGCAGGTCATTTGGGGTTGCCAGTGCATGAGCCTGGCGCCTATTCAGCACTATGATGCTTTTGAAGATCTACTAAAGGTATATATCGGTTTCTGGGTCACAAACACCAACCAGCTGGGGTGGTATAGTGCTATCCACATCATTACCCCAAATAGGATGAATGACCATTCACATTTTCATGCGTATGTGGGGGTGAGTTAGGCAACCGAGTTTGCAGACCAAGCCCACAAACATAATGGAGCTATGTTAACTTCTTAACATACCTTACGAGGTAACACGTTTGATATCGGTTACAAAACACTAGTACGATTACCCAGTACCTACAACCTTGAGGTCTGGTTTTAGGAACTATGCAACTGGAACTGCAGTTTTTTAAATCACATTTTCGGAACCCTTTGAAAATATTATTTATATTTTCCATGTTTCTAACAATTATATACAAAAGAGGTTCAAATTAATTGCTGTAGCCTTCCTTTGGTGACGAAAGGGTTTCGAGCAGAAGTACTGAAGGTATATCAATCACATTTAAGGGAGCAGATATATTTACCCAGGTCTAGCGGCTCTTTAAATAACTTGAATATACAAAGAAGGTGAATGAAAGACAGGATCATTAAGAAAATCCAACTCCCTAGGCTCCGAGTTGCCACATTATCTTATTAGAACAAAGGAAAACTAACAAAAGCGCTATTCAGGCAATTGAAATAACCGGGAATCGAACTAGGGTCGTCAAGCTTGGAAGACAAATACACTATACGGCAAAGATGGACTGGTAAAGTAAGTGACCATGAAAGGCTTACGAGAAATTTTGTCAAAACTGTGTAGTCTTGTTCGATATGTATAACGTTATCAGTTGGATAAGGACCCAGTAACATTGTTAACGGCCGTCAAGCCTTGTTGTGCTTTACTATCTCATCATACATGTATGCCAAACCCATTTGCATGGTGCATGATCAAGCATAACGCTCAGTGTTCTTGAGATACGTTCCTGGTGTGATGGAAGTTAACGAGGTTATTGCGCCAATAATAAGTCACACGCCAAACAACAGTTCGATGTAGCACACCAGTGATATAAAAGAATGTAATGGAGACACCTGGCTACAATGCGAAGAGAATCGTTTTCTGTAATGATATTTGTGTTCTATCTCCAGTTAACGAAACACTTGAGAGAAAGCTACAACGGATTCTGATTGATTACAAAAAAAAAAAAAAAAAAAAAAAAAAAACTGCCAGGAGGTGCGCCAAAACGCTAACACATGCATTATTATTACCATGACCATCATCATCACCATAATCATCATCATCATCATCTCATCATCATTATTATTAGTATTATTAGGCCTGGATATTTTTTCTGATCAGGCATAGGGCAACACTGTGAAAATTATTTCTGGCACGTAAAATTGCAAGTGAAATTAAACCAGCTTTTTATTGTTCTGTAGTTGTCCTATTCTTATATAATCTTAGCATTTTTGGCAATATAATGGAATGTGGCCTTTTTTGTGTAATTTACGTACTCCAACGTTAAGTCATATCGGACGATGAGTGGAATGGGTAAAATGACGCTCAAATGGGTCTAGGGTCCATAGAGCTGAAGAGTTACCCGACATTCGTCTTTCAGAATAAGGGAAACCCCCGGAAAAAAACCTTATCCAGGTAGCTCACCCTGACCGAGATACGACGTGAGGCAGACATGCTACCATCTAGGTTACCGAGGCGGGCGAATGTCGCTTCCCAATTTCAACCACAGATGAATATGCGCAACTAAATAGTTTACGTCTATTGCAACGTAGCCCTGTCGGGTCTATGTCAGAATTTCGTAACTTAGGAGTCCCTTTACATGCCAGTAAATCTATATATACATATGGGGCTGTCGTTTTAAGCATACTTATGCCTGATTTCACCAACAGATGTTAAAATCGACGTTAACGAATGTCACAGCGTTAACATTACTGTTAAACTTCTTGCATTTCACCAACCTGTTTTCTGAAAATGTTGACAAACGTATGCTAGCGCCAAGAGACTTGTAAATATTACAGCTATAGAAGGCTATGGATGAGTGTCGTATTATTTTCTGGGCGTACTATGATGCGCTTTTGTTTTCATGTTCGTCGGCACAGCTGAAAAAAATGACGGGTGAATAAAATCGTAAACAAAAGCCGCGAGACAAATTTCTCATCGATGCAGCAAGAATTGTGTAAGAATATCGTGGAAAATAAGAAGACGGATGCGGTGAATGTAAAAGAGAAAGATGTCACGTGGGAAAATATTGGAAACGAATTTAATTCAAATGCATGTGTCACTACTACAAGTATGAAACGTCAGCATTTCGTAAATTTAAAACGAGGAGCGAAGAAGGACGAGTGACCTGAACGTTTCTAGACGGAAGGTGGACAGTGTATTATCCACATACTTCAGTGAATTACAAGTCGCAAAGTTATTAATACTTGAAGCAAAGGCGAGATCGGCATTCTCAGTATTACGTCAATTTAAAACAAAGAGTGAAGAAGGACGAGTGACTTCAACGTTACAAGACGGCAGGTGGACAGTGTATTATCCACATAATTCAGTGAATTATAAAATCGTAAAGTTATTAATACTTGAAGCAAAGGCGAGATCGGCATATTCCTTTCGATGCATGTTCTAACCTATGTTGTATTTCCGCAGTAACCTTCATAGCAACTTGTTTCGACAGTCTATACGTCTGTAGAAAATGTTCTACTGTTACAATACAGCCTTCACAGTGAAAGATAGTGGTACAGGTGAATCCGTGTATCATGTTAAAAGTAAAAACAAGTATTTCCACGAAATTGAAAAACAAATGAATTGGTGAAATCAGTTGCAAGTAACTTAAGTCGTGTGGAAGATGAAATGGGCTAACGTGTCTTTCTTATGTTTTACAGGAACAGTGGATGTGACACAATTGCAAGATTGCTGTATTCCCTCAATGAAGAAGAGACAGAAACCCGCAATATGTGCTGCTTTGCATCTTCTGTTGACGCTAAAAGACGCGTTTTAATATTTAAGTCTGTAATAGTTGAAATAAAACACCTTCAAATTTGAAAAATTACAAAAGGCATTTCGTAATTAATTTAATTAATTATTGTAATTAAACGATAAAATATGTGATATGTGTATGGAGGGTAATTTTAAGGACATTTTTCTTTTAGATCTTTTTAATAACTTTAACGTCATTAACTCATCATTTTAAAGCCTTTTTGATTTTTTAAGTTATCCAAATCCGGCCCTGCTTTATTATATGCACAATATTTCTTTCAAAGATCGGCAAATAAACCAATTACATTGTCATTACAGCTGCAGAGGACTGCGGTATTTTAATTTTACCTTTGAATTACCCTATATTTTACAACTATTTTACTACAGTACATTAAACTACTGTAAACTGGTAATGCAGATTCGTTCATTTAAACTGCATTAAATCTCATTAAGGATACAGATAGTGGGTTTATGATACTGCGTCTCCTTTTATCCCTAGAATCAGTAATACACTATATAACCGCACCAAACAAAATAATTGTGATCATACCTTCAATAAGTATTGTCGCGAGCATTGTTGCCGCCGAGCGTATAAAGGGACAGATAGTGCGGCGCGGAGATAAGGGACAGATAGTGCAGCGCGGAGATAAAAGGCTTGCCGAAACAGATAAAGCTAGATGACTAGAAGGATCGTGTTTCGCCTGGTAATTTCCGGAACATTGAATAGAGAATATTCCACAAACGTCTAGTAATGCACGTGAGCTATAAAAAGGAGTCGTGATCCTCCAGTTAGAGACAGAGTCGAATTGGAAGAATCGTCCGCGTACAGCTGTGTTTTGAAAGTCAACCACTCTTAAGTGGTTTACCGGGAGAAACACGAGTCAGTTGGAGAATTTAGTGTCATGTGGGCATGTTGGCAATAGTAGCTCAAATGGTAAGAGCGGCTGGACGGAAACCAGAAGATACGTGGTTCAAATCCCGGCTATGGCATTGCATTTTTTAGTCTGGCTCTACCCTTTCATAGTGCGTCCTACACACGACTAGTGTGAAAGAACAATTAATTTCCAATAATAATAATAATAATAATAATAATAATAATAATAATAATAATAATAATAATAATAATAATAATAATAATAATAATAATAATAATAATAATAATAATAATAATAATAATAATAATAATAATAATAATAATAATAATAATAATAATAATAATAATAATAATAATAATAATAATAATAATAATAATAATAATAATAATAATAATAATAATAATAATAATAATAATAATAATAATAATAATAATAATAATAATAATAATAATAATAATAATAATAATAATAATAATAATAATAATAATAATAATAATAATAATAATAATAATAATAATAATAATTAATAGTCACCATCGTCATAATCTGCTTTTCTCGTCTTAAATGAAAACTCAAATCCTACATTAACAGTTAAAACTATTGGATATAAATAGTTTGATCATCAATAGACAACCATAATAGCTATAAGTTTTCACACCCTTTAAGACGTAGTTTTCACAACATATCGTTTAATTGGTTTACGTAGTGCAAATTTATTCTATGGGTAACAAGTGCATGCAGATCAATATTACATCTGGTTTTACTAATTAAGAACCTCTATCTATAACCTACCATCTAAGGAGTGAGTATCTTAATGTCTTACTATCTAGTCACTAAACAGCCTCAACTTACAAAGTTAGGCCACTACCCTCCGGGAGAAAGTGGTCTCTTTCTCTAATATAGATCGTTCGTATACTCAGCTTCTTCCTCTTCTATATTTGGTGATCGTCTTCTGCTCCTAGCTGCCTCTTTTTTTTACTGTAATTTACGTCCTCCAACGTCCAGTCATATCGGACGGTGAATGAAATGGGTGAAATGATGCTCAAATGAGCCCAGGGTCCATAGAGCTTAGATTTACCCGACATTCGTTTTTGAGGATAAGGGAAAACCCCGGAAAAACCTTATCCAGATAACTCACCCTGACCGAGTTTCGAACTCGGGACCTCTTGAACGTGAGGCAGACATGCTACCATCTACGCTACCGGGCAAAGCTGGCTCTAGTCTGTGTGGATGTCCGTAATTCTCGTCTTCTGTTAATGCTACCTGATGTTTACAACTTAACTCCTTCACGCCCATGCAACCTTCTTTGTTCTTGTTGATATTCAACAATATTCACTGTTGCATTCCATACCCTTGCGGATCTTCTCGGCGATGAAGTTATTTGTTGACCTGCTCATTTTGTCCTGAATTTGATGGTGATGATTTCTCTTGCTGTGTCCTATATTATCTCAGAATCTCAGAATCCCGGCAATCCCTTGTGACAAAGGCATAACATAACACAGTTTAACTGAGGCGGGTGCCAGGACCTGTGGGCATTCCGGACAGCGAAGCAGCAAATGAATCAGCCAAAAAGTTAAATAAATCCCATTTATGTGACCGCAACTGATCCTGGGAGCATCATACAGACTATTACGGCAAGCAATGAATATCTGAGCTCACACCGAAAATACTGGAACTCGGTAGATGGCTGCAGGTACTCCAAGGCACTTATTGCAGGCTTGGACAAAAGCAGGACTAATCACTTGCTAAGGCTAAATAGGAGTAAACTTTTCTGTCTGACAGGATTAATTACGAACACTGGACACTGCACAGAATGAATCGTGTAACGAATCGATCTGTATTAGATTAGGTAAGGAGATGAATCAGTTATTTATCTCTTATGTGACTATCCAGCTCTTGCTCGTCTAAAAGGAAAAGGTCTTTGCAGCCAATTTCCAACGATGTGTAGTGTTTAATGCCCACTTTTACTACATACGGCACAGCAGGTGATGATACTGATTACACATGAGATGAAGATGGAGCATCGGTGGAATGAGTTGACGGAAGAAACCGGAGATCTCGGAGAAAACCCGCCCCAGCGCCGTGTTGCGCACCACAAATCGCAATTTGCGGTTGCCTGAGATCAAACTCGAGGCACCTTGACTAGAGTCGAGCGGTCTAACCACTCAGCCACGGCACGGCCGTGTTTCCAAGGATGATTGATGTATCAGAGGTATCAATAAGTAGCCTGACTAAATTAATTATGAACAGAACAGCGGATAGCAATCAATTTGGGCATGTATAACAGATTTGCAAACGGATACAATGTAAGGGTATTTTAAGGTAACCCTTTTCAAGCTCAACAAATAAGAACGAGGAGAAGTAGTAGTTTCCTTATAATTGCAATCAAACGAATGACAATTGGGAAAAGACGTTAGGAGTAGAAAGGTACATTATATAGTTAGTTTGTCCAAAATAATAATCACACTATACCAAACTTGCTGAAATCCTGAAAGTTTATGGGTCCTAGGTAGCATTATGTACATATAAAAAAGTGTACCTATTTTATTTATTTTTAGAGACAGAAATTATCCTCAAGCTAATTAACATAATGCTAGCATGGGCAGGTACGAATTATGAGCGTAATTCCTGGCAATTATAATGCTGCAAATTAATACAAATTTAAAATGCGACTAGTCTAGACTCGGACCAAAATGCATTTGTATAATATTTTCGTTACAAGTTACCTTTTCAGCTTCAACACAAAATTACAGCACTTCTTCAATAGCAACACGAATTTGGGTGAGCTCTCGGAAAATTTAGATTTATCGTGCAACATTAAAGTATTGCTACTACTTCAACCATTTTCGTTGAAATATGCACAATCTAGGCAATTTTAGGAAGGGTTTAGGTCCCAACAAGAAATGTAGGCTGCTCAAGAATTATCAAACTTCCCTTTTATTTATTTTAAACTCCTTACTTACATATTTTTTCTGTGAAACTTGTATTTATACATTTAGTTTGTGGAATGCGGAGAAAGCTGTATGCTACCATAATTTTTTTAGAAATTACATGTTCACAATATTTACAATGCCTAATGTATAAGCCTACACCATTTGATATAGCATTACTTAGTTGAAAAGACATGACAGTTACCTTATTATCTTGCAAAATATACCGCAAACTTGTTTGTAAACAGGTAGTACCTTTTCTTTAGTGAACCACCCATACATTTTAAAACATTTTAAACGACGATGTTTTCTCTGTTCTGGCGCAAAAATCCTTAACATGGTTTCTTGGAAACTCCTTGGTTCCGTTTAATACGATATTTATTTGCCGCGTAAAGTAACTCATCATTCACCGAACGACCGAGGTGCTGGAGTTTACTTATACTCAAGATTTTTTTGTTTCTTTTTAGTGCCCGCCTTCATTTGGGTTTAATTGCAGTTTTTTCCGGGACTTTAAAGGTTGGCATATTGGTTTTAAGTTCGGAGAGGTTTCTGAGGTAGCATTATATTTCTCTATGTTTATAAACATAGCGTAAAACTCAATCACATCCTAATTAGTGCGGTCAAATCAAATTAAAGCTTGTTTATATGTTGGGGATAAAATTTTGAGGCCAATCAGTTCTTAGCTGGATTAAATGCGGAGCTCAGTTTTGCTGCTGTTTGCAATTCTCCCATCTTATCTTGGATGCCCATAAGCCATGCGGAGAAGCCGACATTGTCTAAACCGGCACCTTCTGGTCCTATTATCCCCAAGAGACCAAAACATGGTTTAACTTGTGATAATTTTGTGTAGAAATTTGTAGTTTGACGCATAATTTCATCCTCCATGTAAGGAAATTTTTTCTATTTTTTTAATTTACGTCCTCCAACGTTAAGTCATATCGGACGATGAATGAAATGCATGAACTGAGGCTCAAAAGAGTCCAGGGTCCATGGAGGTTACGTTACCGATATCCGCCTTTCAAGTTAAGGGAAAAATTCTTATCCAGATAACTCACCCTGGCCGAGAATCGAACTCGGGACCTCTTGAGCGTGAGGCAGGTACGCTACCATCTACGGTACTGAGGCGGGCTCAACGTGTGGAATAGACGAGGCTTCATGAAGCAGTCTCACGGGAAAGAAGCGTCCAGCAAAACAGATACATCGAAGTCCTCTATTTTGTGCACGTTGCAGCCATAGTAGCCAGCTTCTGCGGCCATACTCCAAATCTCGCAGGCGTACAGCATCAGTGGGATTATGAGCGCTTAGAAGAGGTGTAACATTAGGCGAACGGGCATCGAACCAGAACGCAACATAGGGTACAGTGAGGTAATTGCCCCCTGCACGCACGCCGAGAGGTCCTTAAAATGCTCACGAAAACTTAGACCTCTATCCAACTCTACCTCTGGATACTGAATATTTTTCCCAATTAATCCTTCTCGAAACTGTAAGGTGGGATAGTCTGCGGGGGTGTGACGCTTGGAGAGAAGTGTGAGATGGCTTTTATTAGGATTAATGGAAATACGCCAACCCTCGTACCATTCTTGGGCGAGTAGGAGGTGTCTCTGAAGTATTATATTAAAGGCTCCGAAAATGTGTTTGTCTTTGCCGATCAATAGCACATCGTCGACATGCTAGGCCATTTTGACGTGTGTGTGAGTTCGGAATCTGCCGTGTACACACTAAAAAGGGAGGAGGATAACACAGAGTCTTCAGGGATATCGCCTCTTACGGGCCTTAGTGCAGATGTTTTCCCCGCAACAGTGACTTTGAAGGTTGCAGGGTATAAGAAAGCTGTGTAAGATGTTGAGAAGCTATATTCCAGTCGGCCAATTGTTATAGGTCATTGGCGTGCCAGGAACTGATAAGGTCTTCTCGACATCCAGATGCACAACAGCAGTGAAAGCATCTTCTTGGAACCCTAGGTCAGCCGCTACACGTCCCCTAGTTGCTGCTAAGTGGTAGAGTTCCAGAACAAAATCCTAACTAGCCTTTGAGTGCTTTTAAGAGGGTGGAAAGCAGGCTATATCTTGAAACACACCGTATTCATTTTTGATCGTGCCTTCGCTTTAAAAATCTATGATGTCACTCTTTGAAGTGCGTCTACAGTTACCTAGAAATGCACATCCGCTTAGGTGTATCCAACGATGTACTGTTGTATTTCTCTGAGTTTTGGCATCTGAGTTTGTGTTAGGTGAGCTTGTTACAGTAGTTTTCACTTGGAGCTGAACCCCAGATACAGTTTAAGAAATTTGCAAAACTATTTACAAGACTTTGAACCTGTCTGCATGATATGGAGGTAAGTTCACAGATCATTGAGTAGTTAATTATTTGTGTTACCTACAACTTATTCTTTCACAGACATAGAAATGAAAAAAAAACACGTTGAAATACATTTAATTGTGGATTTAATGTTAAGCTTGCAAATGTTTAACTTGCGAAAACTCAAGAAAACAAAGACGGGCCCAATCGCACCCCCGGATCACTGTGAATGCGAGCCTTATACGATGCTGCGGTGCCATCTCGCTCCCCAGTTTAGTAGGGAGATCATCTTTATAACTTGGTTTTTCTGAAGTATTGCGATTCTAAGAGCTTGGGCCCATATTACATTAAACAAAATCAATGGCCTAGAAAGAACTACCAAAAATATCGTGTAAAGTAAAAATAATAACACCAATGTTCTATCTTTGGTAGTGAGACATTAGTTTAACCCATAGAATCACCTAAGAGCACAGAAGCGATGGAATAAATGAATAAATTTGCCTGGAGCTCGGAACGCTTAAATTTACTTTGTATTCATCTTCTCATCACAAGGAAAAAACTCAAAGGACTACCAGTAACCTGAGGGGATTAAAACCCGGGCACCGCAAGCAAACTTCATTTCCTATTTCCCTAAATTTTTATTACTCATAGTCCCTCTAGAGTTCAGCCAAACTGCATATGACATAGTAGAGAAGGAGGAATGTATGTCGCATTAACTATATTTTTAGATTATCGGAGGAACAATAATAATTCACGGTATGACAAAAAAAGAGGTCGACAGAAATAGACTGTATACAAATAACTATAAAAACATGAATGCAATAAAAAGCGGAGCATGAAACTATGCGAAGGAGACGTACACACTGAACTAATCAGTGCACTCCATATTTCTAGCTGCTTGCTCATTCCCTGTCTCCACCGTAAGTTCCAAGTTTCAAAATTGATGTAGGTTTGTGAGCATTTTGATGACACTATTTGTACTCTCATTTTGAGGAGATTCGATATTTTTACCTTCACCTCCTCTGACTACTCGAAGCTTAGGCAAATCTTCTCTTGAAATTTGGCCAACAACCTTAAAGCTTTACTTTTATGTTTTAAACCTTGGATCACCATCAGCGATTTTGCTTTAGTCTACCTCATATAGAACCATACAGTGTAACATTTTACTCTCGCCACGTATTCTATGCACACCCAAAACAGTTGTGTAGTGTCTAACAAGCATGTCGCAGTCACATTTTCGTACCAAAAGGACAATCCCTGTTTTAACAAGTGTTGTGGATGATGGTCAGTGTCAGATTATCTCTGCCTCCGTGCAAGTCTTTCTTACTTTTTCTACTACGTGTAGTAAGTGGGGGAACCATTGCATTCCACTCCAAAATTCTATTTCCAGATTTCACCGAAAATATATGTGTTGGTATCCCTGAATTAAAAAAAGGAAAAGAAAAGGTATGTGTGTTTGCCTGTCAGCATAAGTTAAAAAACGAGAAGTCGGTTAAATACCAACTGGTATTCAGCTTCTTTCAAGGAGTGTCATGAAGACTTTGGACAAAATCCACGCTGCCCAGGCTGCGCTTTTCAGAGAAGATTTTTCGAATTCCTTTATTTTTCTGAAAATGACTAACGGTTTTGACTAAAACACTACATAGATTAGAAATTATTATGAAACGAAATGCATATCCTGAATTTTCTGGAAATGTCCTGAGAAGTCATTTTTATTCTCGATGACTTTTGCATAAATGGCAATCCATAGGAGGTAGGCAAACCAGGAGATGCACAAAAATGTAGATGTCCTTAAAAATAGTTAATGCAACTTTTTGGTGGGGGAAGAATATCCCAAGTAATTTGATTTGATTTTGATTTATTTGATTTTTGAGTGGACAGTCCTCATACATTTTTCTTTATCTCTTAGCCACGCGAAGAGAAACGATCTTCAAAGCCATCGCTTAGGAACCAGCAATTTAAAGATTTGCCAATCGCTTAAAGCCTAAGTATCCTCATATTTCCCTTGCATCTATAAGAACATTAGTAATAAGGTAACGTCTGGAGCTATTTAGTTTGAATAACACGAGATGCAGATAGAATAAGCGTTTGTAAAAGTCCTATTTCCCTCACAATGTTTGCCAATTATCATTATACTGGTACACAAAGATCATATTCTTGCTTTTGATACTTTTTTAATTTCAAAACCCCTGCTCCAGCCAGGAAAAACTTTCATATGCTATTTCACGCATTTCCACATAGTTCTCTCGACGCCAATATATTTTCTGCTCTCCATATATACCCAAAGACGATTTGGAATTAAAAGTCTCCAATAATTCTTGCCGCTGAATATCTTCAATTCTTAATTTAATTTCTTTCCAATAAAAACCTTTGCTAGTGTGTGCCTCTTTCGAAATATCCCTGCGATCAGTTTTAAAGAGTTGTCTTTATTCTATTAAATGAAGTATCTCTTTCATTAAGCTTTTCCAGAAATTGCATATAAGATATATTACTCTAGATTCCTGATTTTATACCAGTGCTTAAATGGTGTTTGCAAAATGCTCGTTAAAAATATTTGCTTATTTGTTTTAAAAAAATATTTGTTCAAAACAAGTAAAGTCAAATTTCGATGTTCTTGCCAAAGTTTATTACGAATAGTTGTGTTACGTTTCATTTCCGAATGTCTCTACAAAATTTGTCTCAATTTCTGTTTCTTTTCTAGGTATTCCCGCTATTTAAGCATATTGTAAGAGGCGTGATGATTAACACAACTTAGCTACATACAAGGTGTTTCTATTGTTTATGTAATATGTCTTACTTATTGGTTTACATTTTTTATTATCTTCCAAAATGTTAATTATATGGGACCTAATAATATACACCAATACAATATATTAATTCGATTCCTGTTCTCCGTATATGAAGCCATGTTATTATTACCTAGGAAAGAAATTCCTAAAATTGAAGTTTATGGAACGAATTCCCAAGCATTTGACGAACCACACGGCAACAGCCGGAGTGCACTTTACAATATTTTGACTGCAGAAATGCACTGATCGTCAGGTTTGTGAACCTAAACATACAGGGGCATCATTTGGAATGCACTTTACAACGATAGCTAAGCGTCACTTTGTTAGCGTTTTCCAGGACAGAAACCCGGAACGGCACATAGGGATTCCATATAGCGGTGTCGTGACAGGGCGAGCTACCAGTCGCATCGTTAGGGAAAGCAATGTAGACAAACATCGCATCGCATCGCATTGCATTCCATTGCATTTAAGTGGACAGACCAACAATACTCGTATGCTGAGGAATCAACCAAAGGCAATGTTTTTCCTTACTCGCTAGCAATCACTAGGTAGCTATTAGCAGTGATTCGATTACTAAAAAGCTATGTGGGTGCATGGATTATAGAGAATGTTTGTTCCGATTCAACCTAAGGACCTATTGCATTTGTTCGATACTCAACGGCTAAGATGATTTTATAAACAAACCGGTACTGTACTCCTATTAAAATCTCAAGAAACTATCTGCATAACGAAGATATAATGTAACATGCAATTAAACATGTAACACTTATACTAGTTACCTGGATAAGGTTTTTCCGGGGTTTTCCCTTATCATTCAAGACAAATGTCGGGTAACTCTAAGTTCCGTGGACCATGGACTCATTTGAGCATCATTTCACCCAATTCATTCACCGTCCGACATGATTTAACTTTTGAGGACGTAAATTAAAAAAAAGAAACCTATCGGTCTATGATTCCTCTGCAAAATTCGACGCATTAGGTGACTCAGTTAGCAAGTTCAGCTCGTTTATTCCGAAGCTGAGGGAAATGAAATTGGTTTTGCGATGTTCTTCATACCATGAGACTGCACCACAAAACAAACTCGAAAACTAAGAATCGAAGTTCTGAACTGTAAACTACACTCAGTCTTCAACTCCAGGTAGGCGCAAATATATCTGTTTGTTCTGATGTTTTAATTACCTCCTGTTTGCTTTAAAGAGAACTTGCTGTTGCCTGTTTGTATTAACCTGAAGAGAATTGTAACGTTGGTCGGAAAGAACTCAACTTAAAGTTTTCCGCCGCCGCCGCCACCGCCACCGCCACCACAGGGTCAAATATATACCAGGTGAGTCACCTGTCCCGATTTATTTTTTAATATGCAACGTGTTAAGCAACATATGTGACTTACCCATTCCTGAATGTCTCCTAATGGATGATTTGTACAACAGTTTATAGAGAAGATGTAGATAACTCAGTACATAAGTGTAGTAAGGGGCAGAAATCAATCACTAAGTATGTCGATTCCAAAAACATCATACACAGATAAGTTGCAGTAATAATTTTAGAGAGTTTACAAACTTTTATTTATTAGCGTACATTCACACACACACACACCTTAAAACACGCCCCTGAAGAAACAGCATATCACATGCATCAGTTGACAATAACATTGGAACACAAGATGGCAGATCTACACAGTGGGATCAATTCAGTCAACACGTGTTTTCTTTGTACAACCATGTCAAAAATGTTAAAAATTAGGTAGATAGTTTTCGCTTCTGTCACAAACTACGGCAGTTTTTAGCACATACAGGTATTGTAATGGCGGATATAGTATTTTTATTTGTATTAAAGCTACCAAAACGAGTTCAAAACACTGTATGAAGCTGTAGAAAGCGTGTAAAGATTCGAGAAGGGTCTTAGGTCCGCGGTTATTTAATTCGTATAGAAACCTTCCCTCACAACGTAGCGTTGGCTAAATGGTATCATTCAGGTTACTTCACCACTATGCCCGTTCAACTTGGGTTCAAATCCTTCGTGGTTAGCTCAAAAAATTTATTACCCTTTGTTTTATTTCTTGGGGCCTATAATTTGATATTATAATACAAGTATAACATTATAGGCGTTTACAAAATGAAATAATAGCCATGTTTTCCACTGGCAGACTGTTATAAATGTGTCGTTGATAGTAGATATTTTATTATGGTTGGTATTTTGCTTGATCCATTCAACTAAGTTTCAAACATTTAACAAATGCAAAACGAAACATAAGATATAAGCATGAAACAAAATGTATTAGATTTAATGTCGTCGACATTCTGCTAAAAATGAAAGCCAACTGCGTAATATGGTTTACAACACATATACGGTACAGATTATAAAGGTCACAAAGTTGAACATGGCCCTTAATAAAAGGAAAAGATAGCCCGTGGTTACCCTTCAAAGATCAAGGGCTTCAACTACCTGCCGCTAGGGTGAACTCGGCCCAACTTACATGGCGAGCAAATCCCTATTGGTCCCTAATTATTGGATTGTAATTCTTGTGGCTTTGGCTCACAAGTGAACCGGTAGCAACAATAAATGAATTAGTAACTAAAATACAGAAAATACAGGCAATAAAGAGTGGGAGAAAGGATAAAAAAAGAGAAACTATGTGAGGAAGTTTTGAGCCTAGCCTTCGTATCACCATATGCCAACAATCTAACCCACTCCGCCAGCTTCCACGTACTCTCTCCTGCCCTTTGGGAAAGCATTTAGCACCTTGCTAGTATAATATGCATGAAAAACCGTTTATTTAAGCCTTTCGCAACTTCTTGGTGCTCATTCAGGGCTGTGAGTGTTAATGTTGGGTGCGTAGAGTATCGAATAGCAGAGCAGAGCTGCAATAGCGGGTTTTATGCTAAAAGGGTCAATGTTTTCACATTAGACTATATGCTGACTTAATTCGCTGTAGCTTGCAGCTTAATTTGCCATTTCATGCTGACTACTGCCGAGTCCAACGGGAGGAATTCTTAATCTTTTAAACAGTCTACGATTGTAAACTTAGACCTGTTGGAAATTCTTTCGGAACGGAACAGGGTTTTATATTCCTGCATCTGTACGCAAAACTGTTGCTGTATAAACACACTTTATATAGATATTAGTTATCTGTTTGAATCTGATGGTAAGTATATTGAGTGGGCCTAGTGTTGATACCTTTCTGTGATTGCAAAATGGACAAACAGGACATGCAGGAGTGAGTGAATGTGCGGGGTTTAAGGGCATCTGACAGCTAGGTCAGTTGGGCCCGAGATCAAACTTAAAACAAAAAAAAAAAAAAACTTAAAAAATGTAATATTAAACATATTAGAAAATATGTTGAAGCATGAAATCAGCACCAAAACATAAAAGGTAAAAAAAGAACTATAGAAAACTACACAAGAATCCTTAAAATCTAAACCATACCTAAAACGAAAATACATGAGATACCTGTATATTAAAACCGTGTCCACGACTACGGACGGTCTTTAGTTTCTTTTATATCAAAGCTGACTTGGAACCAACAACTCTCACAGTGTCGTCCTCTTGTGACTCCTCTGATATTTGAGTAAGAAGATCCCCTGCGGCTTATGGAGCGAGACCAGGACTTCAAAGAGGGAGTGCGACAACGCGATCAATCTTTATTCTGGAACGATTTATTACAGGCAGCACATGTTTGCTTTTGTTTGTTCATGACCTGGGGGCTGGAGTCCGTTCGTGGAAATATAGCTCGGTCCAATGAGGGAGTACATTCTGGGAAGTGGATTTGTGTGCAAATATCTGCAAGACACACATGGTGTTTGCAAGCTTAAGCTATGATTCCTTGGTGGCGTGGCGTTAATGCGCGACGTCTGGGGCA
The DNA here is from genome assembly GCA_030765055.1 of Mantis religiosa. NCBI lineage: Eukaryota > Metazoa > Arthropoda > Insecta > Mantodea > Mantidae > Mantis > Mantis religiosa. The sequence continues at coordinate 185,566,692 of CM060948.1, read as the reverse complement.
TATGCAGTGTAGTTTTCACACTAGCGCCGCTATCTACTGTGATGTTTTGATTCGACTGGGCCGGGCACATGTATGAGCGCCCCAACAGCTTGGCCTTTAAGGATCTGAGCGCAACGTTGGCCACGAACCCTAGCAAGCGCAACGATAGGAACTCAGCGCGGTAGTACTTCAGTAGAACCTATAACAAAAGGTGCCGTTTCTCTAGAAATGTTATCCATGGAGATCTTATTTTCCTGTAGCTAACTCATGAAAATGTTGAAATGAGTTATGAAATTATGAATCTTTCTCAGGATGCTGGAACGGTAACAGAGAGATTTAACTCTTGAATCGTTTCGATCGTCCAAATCGTGTCGATTTGGATATTTCTAGGAAGCTTCTGTGCCCTGAAGAGGCATTAACTTCATTTAGGAATATTATGACAATAGCATAATTAATAGAATATGGCCCCCAATGTTCCTGGATCACATATCATCCTCTCATTTATTTATTTTTCATGTTTAACAATCATATTAAACGTTTGAATCCGTTTGACAAAATAGGTTACATTTTCCACATGTTCTATGAAAGTATGAACAAATTTTTATTGTTATTTATATTCTTTTTCAAACGCTTTCCCAAAATTCGTTCCAACCAATCTACTACTAAAGCATCACAAATGAACAGAGTCAGGGTTAACATGGCATTCTCGTATCTTGTTTAATTCTCCACTGTAGAGGGGATTAAATAGCACACTTTATAATAATAATAATAATAATAATAATAATAATAATAATAATAATAATAATAATAATAATAATAATAATAATAATAATAATAATAACAATAACAATAACAATAACAATAACAATAACAATAACAATAACAATAACAATAACAATAACAATAACAATAACAATAACAATAACAATAACAATAACAATAACAATAACAATAACAATAACAATAACAATAACAATAATAATAACAATAATAATAACAATAATAATAATAATAATAATAATAATAATAATAATAATAATAATAATAATAATAATAATAATAATAATAATAATAATAATAATAATAATAATAATAATAATAATAATAATAATAATAATAATAATAATAATAATAATAATAATAATAATAATAATAATAATAATAATAATAATAATAATAATAATAATAATAATAATAATAATAATAATAATAATAATAATAATAATAATAATAATAATAATAATAATAATAATAATAATAATAATAATAATAATAATAATAATAATAATAATAATAATAATAATAATAATAATAATAATAATAATAATAATAATAATAATAATAATAATAATAATAATAATAATAATTTGGTGTTTATATTTTATTTTATAAGGTGTTCACATTATTGTCAAACAGTCAGATTTAAGAAGATGTGGTGTTGATGACGATGAATAATGTAGAATGCGTTAATTTTTACGCCCAAAATCGCGTTTGACGATACAATGAGCCTTCGTATATCTAGTGTCCTCTCTCCTATACTGTATCATTTACCGAACGCACAAAGAATTATTACGTCTCTGCGCTATGGAAATGCCCATGAAACATGTCTTTCCTCCCAAAGAGGGGCAGTTTGTTCACCACATGATTGACCTAGATATGCCTGCAATGTTTGTCCAAACAGAGAAGAGCCCATCATTTATTTGCCTGCAATGCTTATCTAACCATACTGGCTTCTGTGAGCCATATTCTGTAGAATATGGAGGACTTTATTGTGACTTTTCCGTATCATACGATGATACCATATTTCACAAATTATCCCAACAAATGACGTCATTTCAATTTCAAGGAGTGGATACTAAATTGTAATATGGATGCCTTAATGTTATCCAAGCTGTGAACCAACCTTCTGCAAAATTTCCTCTACAATATTCTATATCTCACTGGTAACATATTATATTCACCATGTGATTCTATGCGAAATGCTGTGGCCACGTGGCATGGAAGCAAACGACTGAAGACTTAGTTATTGGGCGGTTTATATGAAGCAGCGAAATTTCACCTATGCATTTGTCAGGGTATAAAACCACTACCAATTCCAATAGACAAATCGAAATAAAATATTATATATTGTAACGGCAACGGGCATTAAAAGTTTCGGCACAAATAGATAACAGACGGATAGTGTTTCACGGAGATAAAGAGCTTGCATAAGCAGATAAACATAGCACCGGAGATAAAGGTCTGCGAAACAAGCAAACTGAGATAAATGGAAATTTCGGGTGACATCTTGATTGGTAGAGATTATTCGGTTTCTTTATTGTTCTGGAACAGTCTGAAATTATCAGATGAGGTATTTAAGGGAGCGACGACTCGCCAAGAGTCAGTCGTAAGCAGTAAACAGCTGAGCTGATGTTGTAAACAGATGTAATCAGAACGCTGTTTGTTATTTTCATCGACCTTGGTAGATTATGTTGTGTATGTGACATAATGTTGTTACGTGAGAATTGAACAGTGTATTCTACGCAAATGAACATCTGGAATATCTGCAACCCGGACTTTTAAGTCTACGAACCCACAAAGTCACAATATTTTTGTCATCAACAACAAGAATAGCCGAGAACGTTCAGATGGTTCAAATCCCACCGTGATCGCTCCTTCATTAACGAGCATTTTCTGGTTTTGTTCAGTCCTCAAAACTAGTACATATTGAGGAACTACACTAAACTTAGGCGGAACATTTTCTCCCCTAATTTCCTTTTCCAGTTACTAAATTTCATATACCACCACTGTCACCGTCTGTGGTGGCGTATGGAGTAAGAGTGGGGTTAAATAATATTTAAACTCTATGTATATATATATCTGATATATATTCTCTTTTGTATTTCAATTTTTTATATTTTTGAACGTAACTTATTTTATCCGACTTGATATTTGTTCATTCCATTTTTGGTTCATTGCTCTCTTTTTTGTTTTTGATTGTAAAATATTTAGTTCTCTGTTAAAATTCTCATTACTTTTGAATATAGTTGAGAGGGTATATCGGGCAGCTACTATTAAATTTTTTATCTGAGCCACTTCATATTAAACTGTATATCTTAATAAACAGTTTGTTAGGAGTCCAAGTTTCTGAACTAAATAACTGCTTAAGTTTTAGTTAACTTTACTGCGGTTTCTTTCCTGGATTATCTTACCATTAATCCTATATTCAGAAATAAATTCTACTTTCTGGCACCACTTATGGTACTATGGTTTACTAAGAGTATTCCTTAATAATCGAAGTCCAATACTTGTCATTTGTGTGTGTTGTACAGGGAAGCACACTGCACATTACAGAGGGTGTCCAGTACATTTGAAACTGCAAAGTATATATCAGTCTGCAATCCGCAGAATAAAAAAGTATCCGGAACTAAAAATGTGCCTCCTTCTACTGCCATTAGCAATAATCTAAATGACGTCACATTCACAAGAAGCATACCATTTAAAGCATGTAGTGATGCGTCCACAAGATCATATGCTGAAGTAACACAGAAACAAGCGAATGACAACAATGTAGACACACTCATAAACAAAACAGATACGCCATTGTCAATTCTACAACCATTAATTCTAACAGTAATTCAGATAATTCCTATGTTATTAAACCTTTAATGTGTTCTAATGGCAGAGATATTCGCATATGCACATGGAACTGTAAACGAATTAATAAGAAATGCCATGAGTTGTTTCATTTTCTTAACAAATATGAAATAGATACACTAATAGCCAATAAAACAATATTAGCACCATGAATATACTTAAAACACCCACGTTACAAAATATATAGAGCTGCTCAACCAAGTCACAACAGGAAAGGAGGCTCAACAATATTTATTAAAACATTCATATCACACAGTGAAACGCTACATATGAATTAATTCGAATATCAGATCACCCGAATTCAACTGAACTTATAATGATGATGACGACGATGATGACGAATATGATTATGATGATGATGATGATGATGATGATGATGATGATGATAAACAAACACAAATTGCATCATTTTATTCAGCCACAGAGGTCATTTTACTAGTAAACATCCGAGGTGGGGCTCCAATACTACAAATACTAGAGGAACACTACTTCATAGTACTATTTATCAATTTAATTCGGAAGCTATATTTTCCATTGAAGCTACTTTCTATCTCTTAGATGGAGGCACACGTAATGTTTTAAATTTCCTTATATGCTTATTTCCTTAGATGCACTCAACATGTTTCAAACCTTCGGTACTGTATGACAGAAGCTGTGACCACTATTCTGTTATTACCTTTATGTGTCTAAATGGAATAATTAAAATTAGCCCTTCAATAACGTTAAAGGAGAATAAAATAGAGAAAAATTTCTTCGTTTTCCACCACACAACTGGTTGATGGCGGTGGGGGATGGCGGCGGCGGTGCTGGTCGTGGTCGAGGTTGGGTTTAACACTCACGAAACAGATAAATGTATTTTGGGGATTACTAGAAATTTGAGGATAATTCACAACAAGCCTTCTCTAACTTAACTTTATACCACTTCAACTTTTTCCCGCTATTTAACTTTGACATTGCAAATCTAGGAATAAAACACAAATAATAAATGTTGAGAAGGCATTAAAATATATACGAAAAGTACTGGCTCAATATTCCAATATCTATAATCTTAGAATCTTTAAGTTACTACGAAGCTGCAAATCATGCGTTTCTCTTATAATTATGATATCTGTCATGCAGTGAATTACAGTATTAAATACTACTCACCGCTGCTGTTCGCTCTAGTTCAACTTACCTGCAAATAAAACAAAAGAATTAGAAAACTGAAATTAAACAAAAGTTTAACAACTAAAATACGTGCTAACATAAGCTAATACCCGAATTATGGATATTCCTATCAGGCATTAAAATATTTGCTTCTTGTTACTGCTAAAAGGTCTGTTTTTTAACAGAGCGACTGACGCAGTCATTCCTTAGTTCCATAAGTAACGCTCTGGTTGCATTACGCTAAGTATGTATTTGATATAAAAATTTACTTTAGTATTTCTGTAGCAACGTCTTGAAGAATAAATGTTGTTGGAAATCAGATTTAAATATGCTATTGGGACTCTGTGATACAGTTTTGAAAGGTAACTGCACAAAATGGCGTTTGTTATAAAACCAATAGTGGTCAGATGCAACACATATGTATCGGAGTTAACAATAAGTTACGAATTCACATGTGCATTATGAAAATTAGAGAAGAAATCTTCCGATGCCCTTGATGATACATGCAATGAAGATGGAGTACTGGTGGAATGAGATGGCGAGGGAAACCGGAGATCCCGGAGAAAACCCACCCCAGCGCTGTGTTGTCCATCACAAATCTCGCTTTGCGGTTGCTTGGGATCAAACCCGGGCCGCCTTGAAGCTAAGTAAGAACAAATCAGTAGTGTCATTATGATTTGTTTAAACAACAGTTGTGGAACTTGGCAATATGGGGGACTAAAACATAGCCTAAGCTTTGACATCTGCTTGCTTATCAAACATCTTTCCAGACGGGCTAGCAAACCTAACTTTATGTTCAGCATCAGATATGAGTGACGAGATGCATATACTGGTGTCTCATGGTCAGATTATTGCACACAGTTTTACTATGATGCTTCACTTTTGACAAGCGATGCCCAAACTTATGCGAAAGAGAGAAAGGCGGATTACTTTTCGCCGCGTCATTACGCATTCATCTGACTTAAAAAAAATGAATAGAGGAAATTCTTCATGCACAAAACGCAGAAGGTAATATAGAACGACGCGTGATGTCGTGAGTACATGAGAGTCAAGTTTGGACATCACTTCTCTGGACCAAAGATGATGCAAGAAACCTTTGATACGGAACGCAAACAGTGACATTTCTTCGTTCGTCAGCGTCATTTTGGAAGAAGCTTCTGAACAACATACCACCGCTTATGATGCTGTATGAAAACATGAGAAAATCAACAGCATAACAACGTCATATTTGCCTTATGCATTCTGTAATTCCCTAATAAGCGCATGCAATAGTTTTAAGGAACAGTCACATCATAGTGGAAGTAAATGTAATAAAACATCCAAGCCGATGTCTTTCAGAAAACTATCTTTATTAAGGTCATTAATTGCTGTTGGTTACTGCAACCTATTTCTGAAATTCTGAACCCGAAACATTCTTATTTACCCAGTTCTCATGCCGACTATTCCTCACAGTTATTTCACAATCATTCATAGTAAAAAGCTTGCCAGTTTCTTCAATTTTTTCCTAGTGATAAATATTTGTCACAAAGAGTTTCAATGCACATTTTGGCAGGCAATGATAATGTGGCAGAGATAAGACTCAACTTTTTATAACTGTCGACAAAGGAGCGCAGTTTTAATATTGCAAAGCGTAAAATTTAAAACCTAAATAGATATGAAATATATTGTCAATATTTCGAATGGATTAATGCCAAAAATAAACAAGTGTTGCGCATTACAGCATGTTTTACGCAGATTACATTTTATCGTTAGTACATTTGTTCTGTTCTTAACTTGGCTACGTTTATACAAGATATTCCCAGAACCGTGTATATTTCTTTATATATACACCTTTTATTTGTGATTTCCTTATCCCAGAATATATTATGCTTCAATTAAATCCCTTCAGGTTATTTTTAAGAATGCTGAACAAAATACATATCTTTTTTACTGAAATGGTAGTCTGGGTAGAAGAATTCTGTAAAATGTTCATCTCGGATGCTACAGCTACTTGAGTTCGTTGTCCTTTCAATACGAGTTGACTGATACACCCGTACAAATACACGAACTGATGCTTTTTCTAAAATAAATTGCTTTTATTTTCCCTGCTGCGAGTGATTAGAGTAAATATTGCACTCTACCCAAAAATTCGATACCAATATTTTACCAAAACTGCACGTTTTGAGGACCTCTGAACAAAATAACATTTTAGAAGAATGCGAGTACGTGAACAATATAACTCAAAAACAAAAGTTTAGTTGAGTATGAAACTTTGGATTTCACTTCAGAAAATTCTAAGGTTAGAAGATGTTAAAAAATTTCTCCCAACCCAAACATTCCTTAAGAAAACTTTTGGTTATTGTCTTATCTCCTCAAAAATAGCACTGATGGTTTTTATTTAAATCGTATGTTTAAGGTATTTATATAATAAAATGTATAACTTGAATTTTCTGCTGACTGTAAACTCTTCTATATTATGAATAAGTTTTATATAACCACTAAACCGTAATAGGTCGACTAAGTTTTACGATAAAGAATATGCATATATCGTTAAAATAACCTCTGTACCAAATAAAAGTTCTTGTGGCGTTTACCATTTGCGAGGTTTTATTTTTATTTATTTCGAGTTCTAAATATTTATGAGTTTTTCAGCTGTAAGTCATTATTCGCCTTTGTTTTGTGGTCATGCAAAAAGTAAGGATTTTCAAAGCAAATTACACGGTGACCCTATATCAAATTTCTCACCATTCCTTCACCTTACCTTATTTTTCTTGCACCTATAGCGAAGGGTTAAACGAGTAATGAAAGTGTATGTCGGTTTACAAGAAATAGAAACAAAAAGAACAAGCTTTTCTATAAGTAGTTTGTAGAAGAGTGACATAAGATGTGCCACACGCATTTTTATATTCTTTTTTTTATTTAGGAGACTTCAAAATGCACATTTCGGGTCAGATACTGTTGCTCTATGCCAGAGAATTAAAAACCATTTAAAAACATTTTTAAAGCATATTTCTAATGGTCTGCTATCAAATGACGTGTTCTGAATAAGATACCTATAGAGAAATATGTTTGTCATTTTCCTGTATTTGATACATTATCAAAAATTTTACGTTTTTAACAAATACAGCGAAGGTTTCTTGCAGTCAGTACAACTGCCAGTGGTCTAACCAGGAAGGGCTGTATTCTTTCATCTTTGTATTCATTTCCAATTATTATATCCGAGAAAAGATACGCTATTACATTTTCTTTTGGTCCTGACCCAAGCAGTAGTGTGCTGTTGAACTTAGCCCGTCTCAGTAGCGTAGATGGTAGCATGTCTTCCTCACGCTCAAGAGGTCCCGAGTTCAAATCTCGGTCAGGGTGAGTTACATGGATAAGGTTTTCTCCAGGGTTTCCCTTATCCTGAAAGACGAATGTCGGGTAACTCTAAGCTCTAAGGACCCTGGACTCCTTTGAGCATCATTTCACCCATTCATTCACCGTCCGATATAACTTTAACGTTGGAGGACGTAACTTAC
>CM060948.1:185365934-185553434 GCA_030765055.1 Mantis religiosa | reverse complement strand
AACAGGTTGAGATTGCGTGTGCATTAGTCGAATTTTAAACGTAAAGGAGGAATATGGTGCCCCAAATTATTTTATACAGAATTCTACGCATTTATTTCTATTCGCATTCACTTAAGCGATTGACAGGCATGTGAACCATATACCAGAATTCTAGTGGATAATGCCCTAGTAGTTGTGAAAGTATATGATTAAGCTCAAATCATGAAGTGATACTTAATAATAAGTTTGCGAACGCAATCAACAGTTCCCTTACTACTATACAATATGCTTAAAACATAACCACCGCATTCTTGCATATTAAAATATAAGATTAATGGCAAACGTCTGCAGAATTCATAGAAATTTCCGCAACAAAACACATTCTATGAATTTTGTTTGATCAAATCTTAAAGTTGTCGTTTTCTTGCCATCCGAAACAAATTATGGGCGATGTCACTGAATAGCGATACGTTTATGGGTGCTTAGAGAACCTAATTGTGTAGTTCGAGGGACTTACATCGATGGCTACCCTATCCAGAGCTTCGCGTTTGACTAGTTCATATAACGCATTCCCGCGGCACGATGTTGTCCACAGTCCAGGTAAAAGCTCTGTAGGTCCACTCGTTCCCTAGTAATTCTCATGGCATTTTGTCAATGGAGGAAACTTACATCACCATGTACCAGATAAGTTCGGCACCGTTTTGATGGATAAAGTTTCTCTGTTGCATTTAAATATACAGAATATACAATTATAAAACGACCTTTGATCATTACTGTAGGTATTATTGCATTTGCTGGATTGGGTGTATTTAAGGCGTTCTTAAACATTGTGTATCTCGTATGTGATAGACGTTACTCATATGATTAGGGTATTCATCACTTTAAAAACCAAGGGACTGATGGTGTGGAAGTATACTTACTGTGAAATGGGTAACATACTCGTAGTAATCTAACAAGAGATTCTGGGACACATCCAGTAACAAAAATATATAACTGTCCAGTAACTGAACTCTAGACAAAGCTAGATGACCCAGGCAGGCCACGAGTGCTTTACTTAATAAAACAGTAGTGTTTAGCGCCCAATCAATGGAACCACCACAGAACGATCAATGCATTCATTTGGTTCTGATATTCATATAGCATTTCCTTGGGGTCAAATCTGTATCTATAACACCATAACTAACACTGTATGTTTATGAAAAGCACGACTGTTCATTCTCAAGAAACTGCATCCTGAATATTCAGAATTGTTTTTGCTTAAGTATAGATTGGTAATACCTTATCGGCAACTCACTTTAGCCCTATATTCCACTCTATATTTGCAACTGTAACGGGCTGCCAACTGAATGCAAGTAGTGCATTTTACAGATCGCACATTGCACTGTCCTACTTTTTAAATAGTATACGCGCAAAAGGAAAGGGGGAGAGAATTATGACAATAATGTTCTGTATTACGACTGACAACTGAATATGTACCACTGGTTCCCGGACAGCGAGGGTTCAAGCCCGGTGGAGAGCAATGTTTTCTTTTTCTTCCGGCTGTAAAGATATTCAGCATGACTTACTTTGGAAGTGAATTCCGTGCGGTAGATTTACGGCACACTATTTCTCCACGTGACCACACCCTGTAGGATGCCACCAGACGGATTCTTCGCGAACCAACAGTGATTCCTGCACTCTCCAACGGGACCAATCTTGTTACGGACGTCGCAGCTAAGTGTGACATACTGGCTGCACATCACGAACAAACGTTTGCTCTTACCATCACATCACCCTGCTCTGCAGCTGTAGAAAATGAACTCTGTGCCGAACGCCAACGAGCTACAGTTCCACACCGAATTTCTTTCACTAGTCCTCGAGAAATATTCTATCTGATTCGCCGTCTTCCTAACAAAAAATCGCCTGGACACGATCTCCTGTCCAACATAGTTTTGAAGAATCTTACAAGGAAAGCGCTTGCCTACTTATCTTCTCTCCTAAATTTCTGTCTACAAGCCATTTACTTCCCTTCCACGTGAAAATTTGCTCATACCACAAACCTCATAAGCCTAAACATCTGCCAGGAAGCTATCGTCCTATCAGTCTTCTACCCATACTGACGAAACTCTTTGAGAAGGTAATCCATCGCCGTCTACTGCAGTACCTCACAAATAATCACATTATTCCTTATTTTCAATTCGGGTTTCAGCCGAAACACTCCACTGGCCATCAACTACTGAGGTTAACTCACCGCATGGTCAGTAGCTTAGAGTATCGTCAACCTACTCTAGCTGTTTTCCTTGATGCAGAGCAGGTATTTGATAAGGTATGGCATTCTGGCTTGCTACTTAAACTCTATCGCACTGGTCTCCCGGACTACTTAATCCATATTACTACCAGTTTTCTTACCGATCGTACTTTCGCGGTGCGCATTGGAGATGCTCTTTCCAGTAAGCGTCCGCTTCCACAAGGTCCTATACAGGCACCGACGCGTTTTAGTATTTACAGCTCTGATATTCCAGACATGGCCCCAACCTCAACTGCCCTGTATATTGACGACACAGTGTTATTTTACTCTCACTCCAATCTACATTCTGCTGTACAAACCTTACAACTGTCTCTTGATCGCCTCACTCAATAGTTTCGAAGATGGTGCATCTCCCTCAATACTCAGAACACTAAAGCCAAGATTTGTACTTTACGCCGCTATAATCTAAATCCGCCTATACGCCTTCTGACCGATCATGTGCCGTGACTCCCTTCACCTACACCAGTCGTACCTTGGAGTGTTACTGGACACACGGCTTACGTGGAAGCCTCATACTGATCGCACCAGTTAGTTACTAACACTCCCCACATGGCAACCTTGGCCTTCGGGGTAACCTTACCCCACCAAGTGATGACCGGACCCATTTCTCAGGTGGAGGCACCCAGAGGGCGGTGTCCATTACCTCCGATGACAGGGTGATAGTGAAGATGGCGGTGAGGTGAGAGGACCTACAGTTTTTACCGTGGACTCCGAACCACGTTGGGCATAGGGGATACTTCACGTGTGCTAGACAGAGGTGAAGGCGTGGATAGGGCCGACTTAAAATCGCCAACCCCAGAGCCGGGAATCGAACTCGGGACCCTTAGAACGGGAGCCGCGAACGAAACCACCGCGCTACCCCGGCGCCCATACTGATCGCACCATTACCATGGCATCCGATCGTCTTTCACAACCCTCTCCTTTATTTCACAAACACACTTCACTTGGTTTAGAATCTTCACTATTCCTGTACAAATCTCTGGTTCGATCTCTTATTACCTATGCCTGCCAGGTCCGGCGGGCTGGAGTATTTGTCACCTGCGGCGTCTACAGGTCGTCCAGAGTCGATTCCTGCGAATCGCCACCAATGCTCCTTGGTTTGTCCGCAACCAGCAGTTGCATCACGAAATGGAACTTCTTCCTCTCCAGCATTTCATCCAACAGACTGCTCGACGCTTCTTCTACAATCTACGCCACGTTCCAGGAGCTGTGACGTATAACATCGGCGTCCGAAGTCACCGGCCAACGCGACTGAAGCGACGACTACCACAGGACCTGCTTTACAGTGATGACACAGCTACTTCTGAATGATCTACTGTTCCACATTTGCTTTCCTATTCTTTTCTGCGGTATAAATTCTCACTACTTAAGTATGTATACCATTTTATTAGTTCAGCATCACCTTTGTATTAGCGCAGTAACACATTCGTATTAGTTCAGAGTAGGCAGACTGCCCTACCTGTACAATGTTAATATTATATAATCATTTTGTATCTGTTCCCTCAGATCTGCAAAGCATGTATTATTGCTGACCGATCTAATAAATAAATAAAAGATTTACGGCACGTAAAGTCTGATAAACGGGCTCCGGGCAAAATTAAGTGGTCTTTGAGAATGGGCCGCTCCTTAACCTCAGTTAAGTGGCGCCCTTAAACAAATAAAAAAATTCAATCACTATAAATTATGAAAATAGATTATTTAAAGTAAAAGTTAGGTATAAATAATCGCTTCGTAATAGCAATGATAACTGCTATGTAATAATAATGCATACCGAATAAATTGTGCACAAAGAAACTACACCGCCTTAATGCTGACTAAAAATGCATAATAAGAAGCTGAAATTAATGATCCTGTGACAAAAGTTAAGCCTGACACCAAATTAAATCGACCCCCGGAGTTCGATATAAAACAGCATTTTCCCCTTTAGCAACAGGTAATTCTAATAATCTATTCAGGGTTACTATATCAAAATATACTACTTCAGAATTACGAAATCTGTAAATGTAAATTACATAAGCAACTGGAATATTCAGTGTGTTGTCTCAGAGCAGTTTAATGTGTATCATCTGAAAATTCGGCAGTTATTTTATTCACGTAACTCGAAAAGTTGCAGCCTCTCTACTGTTAAAGATATTGGAAATTAATTGTTCTTTCATACTAGCCGTGTGTAGGACGAATCGTGGAAAGGTAGAGTCAGACTAAAAAATTCAATGCCATAGCCGGGATTTGAACCACGGATCTTCTGGTCTCCGTCCGGCTACTCTTAAACATTGAGCTACTATAGCCAACGTGCCAACACGGCATAAAATTATCCAACTGTCTCGTGTTTTTCCCGATAAAATATTAGTTCTTATAAACAAGTGAGACAACTATCTTAATAGCGACTTACTGTGCTATAATTGGAGAATTTCTGTAGAATTTAATGTCATGCTAGCACGTTGGCCATATTAGCTCAAAGATTAAGAGCAGCCGAACGGAAATCGGAAGATCCGTGGTTCAAATCCCGGCTATGATATTGAATTTTTCTACCTGACTACCTTTCCTTAAAGATATTGTTAAATGTTTTACTGAATATTAGTTATTTAATTATTCATAATTGATAAATAGACCGCGCCATGGCTGAGTGGTTAGCCCACTTAGCTCTCACCAAGGCGACGCGGGTTCGATCACGTGCGACCGCAAATTGGGATTTGTGCTGGACAACATGGCGCTGGGGTGGCTTTCCTCCGGGTCCTCCGATTTTCCCCTCCATTATTCACCAATTGCTCCATCAATCATTCATCTCAGGCGTTGGGTCGACCCCTCAACCCTGATTTCATCTCACGTCAGATGCTTCGGCTCCCTCTCTCTGAGGGAACCCAAGCGCCTCCTAACGTCAGCATTGACGAGAAAAGGAGAAAAAAGTAATTGAAAACGCTAAAAGACATAGAAACCTAAATTTTCAATAACTTTTTATAGAAATGTCTAGTATTTACATGTTTAATGCTAGGTTTCCTATTTCAGTTTATATATTTTTGTGGAAAGTAACACTCATGTCGTTAAAATAGCCTGAATAAACATACTGATAAGCAATGATTAGTAAATGATCAGTATCACGTTAGTATCATTAGTATCAATTAGTTAAATGATTAGTATCATGTTTATATTACAGTATGGAACGAATTAAAACTAGAAAGATTATGATATTTTCAATATTATATATAAAGTATTCCTACATATCTCAAAATTCAGAAAGCAAATGACGAAAATATGCAAAAATAAATTACAATTAAGTAAAATTTAGCACTACAGCCGTCTTAATAGATTTACTGCAAACATGTTTTTATCTCACTATATTACAAATAATATGGGATCTTATGTGAATTGTAATGAAAGATCTTTCTCATAATGAGATCATGAATGTAATTTAAAACTCATAATATTCTGCAACAAACGCTGTAACTCCAGCAGATATTATGTGTAAAGTATTTTTGCTAAATGGGTCGAGCAGTTCTTCCTCTTCTATCAGCAAATTCCAATTCCAGTTATGCAGTTCCAGAGTAACAGTTCACCAAACTCTACACTTCTCAACGATTCTACTTCCAAGATCCTAAACGGGGACTTCACAGAAATCAGAGTTGAACATAGCTGATCTCTTGCAATACGAAAGGGCAGATCGCCGAGATGACGTACCAATCTTACGTTTGACTTACTGCGACGATGAATATGTTTACCGTGAGCTAAGCGAGTTTCAGATGTAGCGCAGATTACGTAGGTATACTCAACAGGACATCACGAATTCTAGCGTGCCTGATAGAGTTATTTACGTCCTCCAAGTTAAATCATATAGGACGATGAATAGAATTGGTGAAATGGTGCTTTAATGAGATCAGGGACCACAGTGCTTAGAGATGCACACTATTCATCTTTCAGCATAATGATTGAAAAATAAAAACTGGAAAAAGAACCTTATCCAGGTAACTCACCCTGACCGAGATTGAAACTCGGGATCCGTTAAACGTGAGACAGACACGCTATCACCTACGCTACAGAGGCGGGCAGCGCAGGGGAGCATCGTAGGGAACGAAGAATCACAAGTTGATATGAAAGAATCCGAAACAGTTAAGGAACAGCGAACCAAAAATATCATATGCTTAGGCGTAAATACTCGCGAAAATATTTAAGTATTATTCTGGAAGGCTTCTATGGAAGTTACGCCCTTGGAACTTTAATAATGGCCGGAAATGTTATTGAAAGATAACTATTTTAGCCTCCTAACCAGATTAGTGAATTCACCTCCCTACAATGAGCCTAATCACCGCACAGCTGTGAACTCTGGAAAAAACTAAACCTACTAGTCAGATTTTTCTTACAATATCATTGAACCCAAGTTTTAAATTTGAGTTTTCCGAATGACCAGTTATACACGCTGGGCGTTAACCACGGAAAAGAATATGCTTTTTATTGCGTGTATGTTAAAATAAATTAATAAATGAAAAAATCAAGTGCCGAAAATCACTGTTTAAGTCAACCTGTTTTCCCCACATCCCTTTTTCCCCGGAATTTGCTAATTTGCTAATTATCTGAAACTTATTGGGCAAAATTGCTGCAATTTTTAGCCAAAAAATGAACTAAATACGCTTTATTTTAGTTAAACTGTTTCAAGTATCAGGTATATCTATGTTTTAACTTTGAAACCCATTATTTACAGTACACTTTAAATTATAAAATATATCATATTAAAGAATAGCAACTTTGCTTTTGATAGAAAATTGAGTTATTTTGGTTAGTCAACCACAAATGTACCACAAATTTAATTATTAACATAATTAAAGCTACCATTGGGAAAACAGGACATTTCGACATGAAATAATATTTTAAGAGTTAACGCATATTGAAATATATAAAAAAAAAAAAAAAACATAGTTGCAAATTACTGAGAAAGAATATGAGAAAGGGTAATTTATAGATAAAAACAGTTCATATTAACAGTGCAGAATAAAAGCGCAAATAGATTATTAAGAAAATACCACACTGTTTCGACATACCTACAGAAGCTGCCACATTTAGAAATGGTAGCAGCGTTTAGAGTAGAACGTCCCCTAAAAGATAAAATAAAGTCTACTACAATCCAACAGATGCAGTACCGCTTCTAAAAATATATTCAGAATACGAGTATGAGCGCCAAATGATAAAATATATATATATATATTAAATATATATTAAATATATATTAAATTAAAACGGTGTTCTAATTTATAAGAGTGGACATAAAATTGAAAAAGTAGTTTCTGCTATTTTGAACATTCAGGTCTGCCCTTAATTGCCACAAACTCTGAAGGCGATTATACGTAATTTTAATGGGTTAAAAGTACTCGGTTTCGATCCCTGGTGAGCATATATAGTATTAATGGTGAACAAAGGGTTGAGTTTTCTCCGAATTCTCCGGTTTCCTGCATCATTTTTCCACTAACTGCGTCATTATAACGTTTCTTATTATCAACTTCAGCTGCAGTTCATATCATTCTCCTCACTGCCGGTACTGGCCCTGCTTACCCGAGACTCGAGGCGCTAACCACATCCCACCCGTACTCTGCGACCCACTCATGTATCCCATAGTAGGCAGAGATGGGATAGTGCGGTGGTAGACTTTGGCTGTGCATGAACTGTTGTGGACATTTGAGAGTTTCAAAGTACGTAGTTAGTTCATATATTCCTTTCCATTGCAGGGAACTGGAACTGGATTATATCGAAGGGAACTCGGCACGGCAACCAGACTTGGCGACACTTCTACCTTGAAAGAGACTACCACATTAAAGATGATATGAAATAATAATGGAGATGAAATGGACAAATGAAATACGGGGGGTGTAATTAACCTATCCAGTACGCACCTGGCGACCAGAGAAATCCCCCGAGAAAACTCATGGGTCACGTACGTTAGCCACGGGAATCGAAAGCGAGTCTCTCGAATGCGGGCCACGACGAATCCGCCTGTGCCATCCCACTCGGATCTATCGCAGGGAGTTGAAACGGTTTATGTAAACCAGCATAGGACGCTTCCAAGTCCTAAGGCTCATCATCAGTGGAATGTCAATGTTTGGTGCAGTATCATTGGTAACCATATTTTATGACCATATTTTTATTAGGGAACATTAAACGGACAGCGATCTGCATCCGTTCTGCAACACACACTATCCCTCCTCATGGATTGGACACGCGCCTATCAATGTGGTTCCAGCATGATGGATGTCCCGCACATCATGCACAAGTTTCTAGAGACGTTGTGGATGCGAAGTTTTCAAATAGGTGGATAGGACGGGGAGGTCCTGTGCAATGGCCAGGTCGGTCCCCATATTTGACGCCATATTTGACTTCTTTGTCTGGGTCACAGTGAAAGAGTGTATCAAGAACCGCCAACGACAGTAGAAGATATGCAACATCGCATTACTGCGGCATGTGCGCCAATATCTGTAGAAGCACTGCAATCCATGCAACACTCTCTTGTTACCAGTTTCCAAAAGTGCATTATGCAAAAGGAGGGCACTTCGAACTTGTGTTGAAATAACCTGGTTTCATCGGACAAGACCCTACTGGTGATTTGTGGCTGCATTTTACGCGCCAGATGTAATGAACAACAACGAAGTTTCTGAGCGCTATAGGTCACTAGTAAATGTGTTTAGAAAAGCGGAACCAAGTGCGTTATCACTAATTTAGCTCTAGTTGTCATTTTGATAGAAGAAACATACAAGTCCCATTTAAAAAACATGCAAATTGGTGTTGGAAGTGTTAGTTGTTTACCTTTATGGACTGTGCACACCTTCTCACTGTGTGGACCCTGATGTAAGTAAATTCCTGGCCAATTGCAATTGACATATTTTGGTTCATTTCGGAGATATTTGAGGTTGCAGAGTTACGTGGGACACACTGTATAATGCGTTCCAAATATTTTAGAACCGGATCTGCACGATGTGCGGTGCAGTTGCTTTGGCGTAAGAGAGCGGCATGTGGGAAAGTATGATTTACAGTTTCGTAAAGCAGTTCTGCTTTTCAGTAACAATTTCTAAACTACAGTGAGAATAATGACTAATACGATTCTAATTTTTTTATACTTTGGATGTTTATTTGAGATTCATATGTGCGCACAGGATCATCTTAGGTTGACGGATATCACTTAAAGAGATGTTAACAGGTGATCCAATCTAAGGTCGTGGAACGGAAAGTGCTCTAAGAAGCGAAGATAACGACGTAGGGTGCTCATAGAGCAAACACTTGAAGATATTGATCAATATTTGGAAAATTTCTCTAAGAATCCTCTCAGCAAACAGGAATCTCTAAGAGTTTCGCACAGATGGCTAAGAAGGGTTTAAAAGCCTGTAAATGTACAGAGGTGCAAGCATTTAAACCGAGAGATCTTATGTGTGCGATTACCTATTTTTATGAATGGGTTTTTAAAATCTTGAATGAAGAAGACACTGATCTTAATTTCCCCACTTCCCAACGAAGTTTCGTTTCTTTTAAGTATATACCTGAATTCTTAAAGCCACGGGCATTGTAGTACCGAAAAATGTAATTTGAGGAACCTGTTTACTCACTCTAATTTTCTAAACATAAGGCTCTCGTACCGCCATGCCCATGGAAATCGGGAACTCTATCTGCCAATTGAGACTCCCACCTCAACAACGGTGCTGCGATATATGAGTGACCTAGCAGTAGCCACGTGATTCGGTGCGTAACTCCCTTTAGCAACAGCACTCTTAATCACAGACTTAATGAATGTGGTATCAGTTCAATTGGATAAACACTGAAAAATCTCTAGTTAAACTTGAAACTTAAAAACATATATGGCTTACTCATGTATTTCTGCTAGTATCCGTTTCCAAGTTAGCTCCAAAAGTTATGTACCATCTTATAAAAGCTTTGTTTTCTACCAACTCCACATCAATCAAGATACACTTATGAAAAAATATATTCACCTCACAGTGTAGGTGTAAAGGAAATATGGGACATTGAAGCCACGCTAAAAATCATTAGATCTGTGTCAGTAGATGCTGAAGTTCCAACTGAAATTCCAAACTCTGCATAAAATCCCGATAAACAAATATGTTACTTAACACTTCAAAAAAGTATGAAGCATTTGAGCATCAACATACAATATCCAGGATAACTGGAATACTATAAAATTTATTTTATTGTGCCTTAAAACGCTTTACAGTTTTCGTGTAAGAAGTGGTTTAATAATAATACTAAACTATACAAAACTTCACTGTGGCGAAAACATTTAAAGTAAATCGTAGACTATTCAAATTACATACACATTTTATTAGTAAAGCAGGTATACCTATATTGTTTTAATTAAAGTCATTAGAGCTATTTCTAAAAACAAACATTTAAGATAAGGTTTCCCTATGAACGGATGGGAAAACTATCTTGCAAACCTTCCCGTCATATAATTCTAGAACACTGAACTTGAATAATAAGTTCGGTAGTTTTTCTGAAACTTCGTTTTTCAGTTATTTTGATCAATATCTGTCGGTCCCTGACTTATTCTCTTGCTGTTTCTTTCTTACGTGCGAGGCGTGCCGGATTCGATTTATGGAGTTGTCGCCGGTGTTTCTTCTTACTGGTGCATTCTTCGGCATAGCCTCCTGGAAGCGTCCTGTTCAATGGCGATCCTCAGTTTTCGTTTTTTAAAAGGAAAGTTGATGTCGGACGGTGGAAAAGAACCGGACAATTACGCATAATGTATTATTTAGCAGAATTTTACTCCCACCTTTATTTGGCATGTTCATAATACTAATCACAGTAGGCTAAACACGCACGCGCGCGCGCGCGCGCACACACACACACACACACACACACAAAGCCATCAGCACACTGACCTATCAATCATATTTAGAACTCAAGAAGTGATGTTTTTGCCTTTATTGGTTTCATAATTGGTTTCAGAGCAAATATTCAGTGCACACACTTTTGCTTTCCAACATTTTGAGGATTAGTTGCATGTTTGTGACATTTCTTTGATTTTAGTATCACATAACCGATTGACAGTTATTCTCCAACGTTTATGATATTCTGTCCCCCCCCCCCCCCCCGAGAATTTGTTGCAACGCTTGGCATGTTCCTTATGGGTGGCATTGCTACAACTTACATCCACTGATTGAATATATTGTCACATGATCATCGGAGTAGCGAAAAGCCAGTGGGGGAGTGAAGGAGAAAGATAGCGCCCAGGCCACGCCCACGGAGCGGAAGAGCGCTTGTTACTTGCCTGGAGAGAAAGAGCCGGAAAGATGTGTGAGCAGTTCGCTCTCCTTCGCCTGCCGTCACGAAAGATCATGTTAGTTTGGTAACTTTCGAGAAACGAGTGGTTATAAAAGCATCACAGCTAGCTGCTAGTTGTGCCCTGGTCGCTGTGGAGCTCTAACAACCACCACACCAATCTTGTACCGGCGCGTACAAATGTTTTCCTATGCGTGCAAGACTGACCTTCGGGAGGGAGGCGGCTTTCTTATCAGTTAGTTGCGCCAGGACCGTTCCGTTTCCGTATACCTGACCAGCGAGTTCGGCGCACAGGTATTTAAGCTTCAATGGAAAATTAAAACAGTTTTGACACATGAAACGTAGGTGGTTTTGTATAACTCTCTAGTATCAACTTAGGTATTTATCAATCCTTTTTTAATGACATTATTTCTTCTCTCTCCCTCACTCTCGCACACATCTCAACAATTCTTATCTCCCTTTCTTCTTTTCAAATGCAATTCCGATACTCAAAGTACCAGTTTTGTCTGGAAAGAAATATTTCTACCTTTCACAGGTTAGCGATAGTTCATATAATATTAAATTTCGTGGTATTTAAAATTAAGTGTATCTTCTTCCGAAAATAAATACATTAATTATTCCGTTTGTTGGAACAGCTTATATGAATATATTTCTAAAATTAATATAGCCAACAAATTAAAAAACAATACATGATTATTATTATTACTATTATTATTATTGTTGTTGTTATTGTTATTGTTATTATTATTATTATTATTATTATTATTATTATTATTATTATTATTATTATTATTATTATTATTATTATTATTATTATTATTATTATTATTATTATTATTATTATTATTATTATTATTATTATTATTATTATTATTATTATTATTATTATTATTATTATTATTATTATTATTATTATTATTATTATTATTATTATTATTATTATTATTATTATTATTATTGTTGTTGTTGTTGTTGTTGCTGCTGCCTTGTAAACAGCTTAAAGGCCGGATTATACGCTATTGCATTCGTCGTCTCCCGCCTCAGTGGTCGCTGGATGGGAACGTTGGCAGTGTTGATGAGCAGGTTAACCTGGCCTTTCCTCTCACCAGGCTAACCTAACCGATCATAGACATTTGCACCCCTTGCTTCTCCAACCCCCTCGTCCATCGGAATACATTTGCACATCTGTGCACAATGCCTTAATCTTCCTGCACTGTGATTTCGTCCCTATGTTCCGGATTAGGTATGCCAGCTTAAATATTTTGCTGCTACTGCTGCTGTACAGTTTCTGGTTTTCCTACTAGGCCGCGACACTATTGAAAACTGTCATAGTAAAAGTTAAGTATTTTATTTTCTAATTCTACCAAATTTATTTTCCCATATTTTAATCATCCATTTGTTCGAATTATGGAAGTATGAAATAGCTTTTGCATGTAACTTTATAAGTTAATGACAAAAGAGGACGGAAAACCTCCAGGTAAAAGCTCGTGGTGGATTAAACTGACTCTTTTCAAATGGAAACAACAAGATACTACGTGGAATAGAGTATTTAGGAGCACATTTCCAAATGAATAACATTTACCTCGTGGTAAAAGAATGCATTCCGGAGTATCATAACTGTATGAGTCAATAATTCCAAGTATATAAAGCAACGCAGTATATACCTAGACAAGGTGTTCAGGTGGAATATTGTAATCTCTGACGTATAACAGTTGGTAACAAATAAAAAGCCTTTTGGTTTTGCTTAAATCCATATTGAGCGATGTTCCCATGCAGAGCTGAAGGCGTTTGCAAGAAGCAAGTTTTCACATGAAAATTTTGGTTCTCACATTTTTTTTTGACTAAATGCCTGAAATTATACAACCTTACGAAAGTACTACTATCTTTGATTGAGTAATTCCAAGTTTAAGTGATTTAGGTACATGTTTGCTGAAGACATGTCACAATGTGTGTTTTCAGACATGCATGCTTTATATTAAACGTACAGGATCATATCAACAAATTTGAATGTAAGTGTAGTTTTCTTATACCTTCACCCATGCATTTCATATTGCAACTGGGAAAAAATGAACGAAGTAATGGTAATCGTCTAAAGTATTTTAGAAAGTATATAGACTTCTATTTGGGCATAGATGGATATGGTATTTTCAAGAAAATGTGTCCTACCCAAACCATCCTTTACATGCAGATAATCCAAACAATGTTGATTTTCTCAAAAAGTACTCTAAAGAATCTTTAATAAAATATATGTGTAAGATATTTTCATAAAAAATGGAAGGCATAACCTGAAGTTGCACTTAAATGTTCTCAGAGACCCTCTTCATTCTGGGCGATATTTGATAAAATCGTACTATAAAAACATCTCCTTAAAAGATCTGCTTAAAACACCTAGCTTTCTGTGGAATGAACTATTCCGAAGATATTTGTTTTATTTGTTTTAATTTTTAATACTTACACTTTTCACAAATTGGAAACCGTTATTCATTTGTTATCCCTCAGTCATGCAAACAGAGCGGAATTTAAGACATCAATAGCGACCAACTTTAAAACATTTGACGATCTCTTAAAGCTTACTGTATTCCCCTTGTGCTTACAGGAAAATTAGCAATAAGCTAATTTGTGCAAATATTTGTGTCGGTTAACAAGAAACTTCCAGGAATAAGCGTTTGTAACAACAGTTGTACAAGAGAAGAGAAAATCCTGTGAGTGCAACACATCTGATTATTAAACAAGCATTTTCTGGTCTCAGAGCTTCCATGATATGGTTAGTGTAAATAATTCATCACAAAATATAAAAATTATCTCAAAAATTTTGGTTACAATTGCAATATACGTATGTATAGACAAAATAAGTCTCAATGCAACATAATAAGCCATATATTAACGTTCATAACTAACACATGAATGTAATTTTTACTTATCTGTACCTAGTTATCTACAGGAAAAGTTATACAAATAATCTTCAAGAGCTCCAGAATGAATTCATCCGAGTGCTCACTGAAAACAAGATAGAGTTGCAGAAGGTATTTCGGAATTTTCTAGACAGTAGAAAATTTACCGTCTTTTCAAGATATGTTTTGATAAAATGTTACGGACATTGTTATGTTTTCTTATTATCTTCTAGGTACATTATTTGTTTGCGACTATAGGCCCATTCTTCGCCATTTACCGCACATGGACTTCCCTATCTAGCAAGAGCTCGCTCACCTCGCCTCAATGAACACTACGGTACGTCCCGCTAAAACTGTGGCAGGCTTTAAATGGTGCACATTTTATAAAGCCATGAAATTAAAACTTGTAATATTGTAAATCAGTGGTATAACATCTCGGGTATTCGAGATCGTCTTAAGGGTAACAACGACAAGTGTGAAATGACAAATATCAAATTACATTAAAGTAATTAAATATAGTATTTCTGCGGCTTACTCGACAGCTGAATACTGTAACATGCAACTAGAGCCAGAATAAACCGGAACTGTGTTGTTGTCACCGTTAGTTTTACATAGAATTACGCATAGGACCGCCAAAGTGATCTACTTGCTTTTGAATGACTGATGTTAATAATTTCAACCTTTTCAGAGAGCGGATTTCAAAGGACTTCAAAATATGCATTTCCAATGAAACGTCGATATCGAATATAATAACTGTTCCCTTACTTATAATTAGGTGGCCAGGAGAATAGAAAATGAGATGGATTTGAAATACTAGAGAGAATGTTTTCGAGCGTTTAAATCAAAGGCATATGTGTTACGAAACTTTTATTGTATGTGGCTATCCTAAGATATTTGTTTGAGACCGTTTCCTGTGTCCAACTTTCCTAAACCTTTCCTTAATCTGATGAGAAAATATCAGTTAAGTTTTGACTGACTTACAACTTAGAACTCATTTCTGATTTCATTTAACAGACTTAAAAGCTAAGTAAGTGCTACAAAGAAACTTCTAAATTGAGAAAGTATTTCAAAGACATTAAAAGGTGTTGGCCCTCAAAGCTCCTATGCTGTGATTTAATTTTTACAGTTTGAGGAACTTAGCTTCATAGCTGCACAAGCATTCTACAAACTGTTAACACGGGGTTGGAGGAGCATGGGTATCATGGTAGATCTCAACACTGCTCATAAGTTGAAAAGTTGCCCCAGTCCGTATTTTCATACCCTTACTTAGAATGGATCCCCGCAACTCCGGGTGAATCTGCTGCTATTTATGTAAAACTGTAACTCTTCAAAATTGGAATTCCAACAACTGTGACATGGGACACAAACGGTCACTAGTTCATGGAACTAGTTAGATCTGCCCATAGGTTGGATTATGAGCGAATAAATTAAAGGCTGCTTTAAAAAAAGTATTTTATTACTCCTTAAGAATAGATGTTATACATAGGGCTACAACATCTATAGCTGCTTCTGAATCAATAAATACGTTTTGGCAACAATCTATTTTTATGAGTACTACGCAGCAGCTGCGAGCAATTCTACAACTGATTCATAAATTGTGCTAGTGGTCACATTGAAATAGGTTCCAGATTTGAAATTATGGATACTAAGGCCAATGGAATTGAATACTTCGCTGTCCAACCGTATCAAATAAATTAAGCCCTAGAAATTAGCATTTACGCCTTGGCATCATTTCGAATCAGTTTTATTTTAAAATGTAGCCGTATTGCATGAAAATATTCGTGCAATAACACAGATTGTTGAAGAAAACAGTAGATATAACTGTTTGTTACAGTCCGCATACAGGCATACCGGAAACCTGGCCAACGTCAAAAACTGTGCAGTTACTAAGTTCTTACTAAGAAATTGTAATTAGAGGCGGGAATAAAAAATTATTTTCAACCTTTACCAAATGGCCTGGTAAATGCGCACATGAACATGTTGCATGCAGTGGACGGCCGAAGTCCTGCACTATTAAAATTATTAAGAAATTACTCCACAGGTGCAAGAAGATCGCATAATGAATGCATCCGAAATTGTGAAGCCCAAAGCATTTCCAGCAAACTTTTGCTTTAAATTTTGATAGAGAAATTGCACGTGAAAACATAAACTGCAGGATGGATGCTTCAACTAGTTGATAAAAAGCAGTTCATAGTGAAAATTTTCCAGAAAATTATGGCTACTCTTTAATGCGGTCCACCGAATATTTCGTCGATTTGTAACAAGTTGTAACATGGGTAAAGTACTACAAATCACCGCGTTAAGCAAAATAATCACATAGATTCTTTTGTCACCAAAGAAAGTAAAACTTGTAAAATCGGCCGTTAAGTTTATGGCATGGAGTGTTAATTGGTCATCTTCCCCTTAGACATTCTTTTGTTCTCTTAGCTCAGAAGGTGGCTTATTGGAAAGGAACTTTCGTTCGTTGAGGAAACTTCAGATATCAGCTAAGCCATGTTTTTCAGTTATGAAAGAGCCAGATTTTCATGACAGTATAAAGTCCAAATCTTTAGCATCATTTTGGGCTTCATTTCAATAACTTCTAAAATGACCTTTATCATATAGACAATATAAACATCCGCATTTATAAACTAGGTCTGGTACTCCAGCCAAAACAAGTATCAAAACAGAAATCTATAAATAAAATAAAGAGATGGGGGAACGAAAATCTTGCGCGTGAGCAACGTTGATCGCCGGTGAATGTAACGGAATGAAAAAGAAAGCAAAATATTTCACAAGTGTCACACGTGACAGAAGGCAAAAGGGTCCAAACAGCTCATTTTGACGTTGCAGTGTCCTTGTAAAAGAGCAAGCGGAAACGTGTTTCTTTTATTCTTTTGCTCGCCAGTGTCTTTTCAGGAATCACCTCCGGCTACTTGGCACCTTTCTTGTTAAAACAGCCCTAGAACCCCAAAAGGAAATTGTTTCCGCTTTTTCCAGCAAAATCTAAGCTTGGGTTAGTAAATTCGGTAGAATATTTCCCTTCTGTCCAGTGGGCTCCTTTATTTAGGGTATCTACTTGTATATAATGCACTCAAAGGAAAACTTGTTTTCTTTGCTAAATACGACAAATAAACAGGTTTAGTAAAGCACATTCACTCTCCGGTAGGAAAGAAGCTAAATACGGATGTATAATAAAGTCATTCTTATGGAGAGTGTGCTTTTATTGTGTGTATTACAGTATAATTAGAAATGCCAAGTGTTCTTTACAGTATAGTGTGCAGACAAAATAATGTGGAAAGGTAAGAATTACTGCTATTTATTTTACGTCGTCATTGATGCTGTATAAGAAAGAAAAGAACTTCAGTGGCGATAACTGAAACCACACAAAATGATGTTTACAGCTTAACAAGGAGGCAAATGGTTATCTGCTAAATTTGAAAATATGGCAATGTTACGCTTGTAATGACGCGTCAAATTGACGATGTCCTCTAAATTCAATTTAACTCCCAAAAGCGTTTGCCTCCTCCATGCGTGCTAGGAAATAGCCTTACGGAGTCTACTTAGTGCTGGATAAAATATTTATTCCTCCAAGAACATAATTAAAAGTTACTTTAAACATTTATTTTGTTACACTGAAATGAGTGTCTATTCTCTTCTTATAAACGTTTATTCATTTATTACCTCGATATTATCTGAGGCAAACATTTGCAGAATCTGCTTTATTACTTATTTTTGTAGCTACAATGGGAATGAGAGATTACAGTAGACTAAAGTGATAGTCACAGAGCTGTTCGCTATGTGCTGGCTTTGAAATCCCATTCTCATTTCATTCTTAAAAGGTACAAAAAAACGAATGATTTCCCATTTGAAAAGGGTGTACGTATTCGAAAATTCAAACAAGTAGCAAGGATTATCTCGGAAATTATTAATACCACAAAACGTGTACTTGATATCAATAGTGTGTTTTAATGAAATCTAGATTTTTGTGTAATAAGATACTGTCTGTATCTCTTACGGTTACCAGAATGAAGAGCATTTCAAAACATTCCCAAAAATTCAAAATACACATATTTGTCACAAAAATATCTTAAGCATCTTATTTTGATTAAAACTGTTAAGAATTTCTGAAAATGTAACTTTTTTTTTGCTTTAAAATGTATTTAAAGCTAGTATAGGTGAGGTATACCCAATATATTGTGTATATACCAAGTGAGTCAGTGAATAGGATACCTCACATTATTCAAAGTAATTGTTTTGGATCATCATATCAATTGTTTACATTTCAGTTTCAGTTTGGAAAAATCAAGTTTTAGTTGTCTAACACAAAATAAGAACAGATGGAAGATAAAGAACAAATATTTCTGTGTGCTTTATCATTTCACAGTTTATGTTCTGGTTTATTTTGGTTGGATTCTAGATTTCCGTCTTCGGTGCCCGTCCAGTTGAAGATCCATATACTTTAACAGGTCAAATTTTAACAGTTCTATACTTCCTTTATTATATTCTTAACCCGGAGTAGTTAAATTTAATGATCATGAGTTGTTACCAAGCCAGCGTTTTGTAGAAAGGTGATTTAGTGAGTCGCTTAAATCGGTGTTATGCATAACTCAATTAACAGTGCATACTAAACCAGTAGCCTACTTTTCATCATTGTTTCATCTGTCTTGACACAGGAGTCTCTTGAATTTTGCATTCATTTATCAAGGGAGGCGCAGTCAAGATCAATCGAGAACTACAGTTCAACAACTCACTGGGGGAACTGCTAAGCAATAACGGGGTCTTGACTTCTTCCATTTTTATCTAGTAAGTACAACAACCCACAATAATGCAAAACTTGGAAGTTTGAAATCATCAAGAAGGTATCAAAAGTTCATACGTACGTTTTGATCATACTTCGATACGCCGATATCGAGAATATCGAGGTATCGACTGTATCGTGGTCTGATGTCTAAGACTAGCGATTGCAGTGATGAACAAATGATAGTGGACAAGATATGTTTGCTCTTCCTTAGTCGACAGCTTGTAAAGGAACTTCAGCATTTTATCCTGAACCTTTCATATGTGTTCAGTTGGTTTAGTGGTTTAGTGACTGAACCAAATACATATACATAGCAAAGTCGTAAATTTGTCCTTGTGCTGAAGTCGACCGATCGGGGAATTGTACAAAACTTAGTAGACAACATACTGATTTATTTTTTCCCCAACAAGATAGCTGCGCGGTAGTTTCTAAGGCCGAATTTGATTCCTGTTGGGTCTGCCACTCTGGCCTTGGAGATTTTTCGCAGTTTTTCCTGGTGGACCAAATATCACTGCGTTAGATATATAATACCTCGACTTTTCTTGTTACCATAGGGATTTTCCTGTCCTTTTATTTCCTTAGCATATTTCAGGGCTCGATCAGGCAAGTATTGAAGGTCGAAACGGGTGTGAGTTGCTTTATAGAACGATCTGTTATAGCAAATGTGACGCAACCTCAGAGGCATCTCTGTAAGAGAGGTAAACCCGTGCCGAATGCTGTGTATGAGCCTGCCACCAAAGATATTTTCGACCCCGCGTCCTTCACTTCACCCCTTCATCTGGAAAGTTTCTATAAAGCACATTAGTCGACCGTGCGCTTAAGTCTCCTCCCTTACTGAAAACCAGTATGCTGATTTGATTTGTGTTCGCCCTAGTTTACATTTGTTTATATCTATGATGGCACAAAATTTTATGTTTGCATGTGAAGTGATTTACAAGGTATAATTTTAAAAGCAACTTCAAGAATTATTAAATGTGCTTCCTTTTGCTATGAAGTTTAATATTCAGAGTCTAAAATGCAACATAAGTAATTTTACACTTTTATTCCTTTCCTATATTCGTTAGGTATTTTATGAAAACCAATTTCTACAAATTTGGACTTGTCAGCTGAGAAAAGGATGGCATGAGTCGTAAAGCGGGGTTGAAGATTAAAATACGTTATGATAAAAATGGCAGCACTTAAAGCAATTGCAGCGTAAACGTGGTTTATACCACGTATACAATTTTCTAAGTATAATAAGATTCTAAGAATACTAGGGGCAAGTTTTATCCTCTCTACTACCTCCATCGTTGCGTAGGTCTTAATGATATCCTACGGAAGATCACGATCAACATGGTTCTTATGCGCCTTGAAGCAGTATTATCCGCCTCTACAAGTATAGAAGTAGGATAGAGGAGCAAAGATGATACACGAAAATGAAATACGAATTTCTTAAGATGGAAATAGTATTGAACGGTTAGGAAAAGAAAAGCTGAATTATAGACATCTGGGTAAGAAAGGGTAAGGAATGTACAGGAAACGTTATACAGTAGTAAAGTGGAGACCCATTAAGTGTCATCTTGAACAAAAGAGTTTGTGTACATGAGGGAAAAACCTGAAAACTGGCTATACAATTGGGATGCACACCATAATCATTAGAATAGAACCTCTTAAGGTGCAAAGAGCACGCTAGGCAAGTGGAACTTTCACTTATTGTGAGATCCAATGAATCTCGTAGAGGCAGATGTAAAACCAATACAATAATTAATAAATCGCGTGCCTAGAAAAGAGGCACGTTTTAAATGGAAAATGGGCGTACAATAGAAAATTGTGTAGGCCGTGAGCGAACTTCAAGTCATAGGAAAGAACATCACTTTTAACTATATCGTTTAGCCGGAAGCAGGGTAGTTCGTGAGTCGCACAGTAGTCGCCGAGCGGGTCGTTTTGATCCTTCCACCCTCTGCGTGTGTTTACGAGTGCTACGTTCGTGTTACTTTATTTCAGCATATTTACTGTTCACATACATATATAGTGAATGTGATTGTGCTTCGTGTGTGTAGTGAATTATTTACCACTACGTAACACTTATTCGACAATGGCTCAACAGTCGGAAACTACAGGCCAAATTGTTCGATCAGCAATGCTTACTGTATATCAAAATGATTCTACTTCACAAGCTAATTGTACTTCAACGATGCCTACTGGTCATAATGGTCATTCTATACTATCACCACAACAATCTACGTTCGCTTCTCCTCCAGTATTAACGAACAATTCTGGTTCGTCTACCGATACTACAGTGAATAAATCTTCGACCCTTCCAGCTATCTCCAACTCAGGTATCACACACAATTAATAATTCTGTTTCACATCATGATAATGACAACATGACATACTCTGCCCCAATGGTTCAATCTAATGGGGCATCTAATGTGCGCCATTCAACCGCTCAGTCAGCCGATCATACTAAACGGCTCTGTACTGCTCCACCTTCGTCGTCGCCTGACATGCCACGTTATGCATATACGATCCCTAACTCCAACGGTTTCCAGGCTTTCGGTGATAACCCTGATGCTGATATTTCAGATTCAACTTCTGTTGCCGCCAAAGAGAAAATTCCACCTATATGCCTACGTAACGTTTACAATTATCAGCTACTATTGCAACATGTCAAAAAATGTGTACAATCCGATTTTCTCACTGAGCTCAGGAGCTCTATTCTTAATATTTATGCCACTACGTCTACTGATTTCCGCTATCTTTCATCTTACTTCACCTCCATTAATCAAGAATATTATACCTACCGAAATCCGGCTGATAAACTATTTTCTGTAGTCATCCACAATCTTCCTTGCTCTCTCACCAATCAGGAAGTGTATGATGAGCTTTGTGCACTGCAATATCCTGTTAAACGGGTCACACGTTTACTTGGCAGAAACAGAGAGCCCGTACTCTTGTGTGCTGTCGAATTAGCAAATAACGATGAAGGCAAAAACATTCTAAATCTTACTCGACTGTTATATATTGTCGTGAAGGTCGAACATCGCCGCCGCAATACTGATATACCACAGTGTACACGCTGCCAAAACTTTGGACACACCAAAAACTGCTGCAAGCTGAGTCCTCGATGTGTGAGATGTTTGGGCGCACACCATTATTCTGAATGCAAGAAACCTTCCACCACACCAGCCAAATGTGTTAACTGTGAACAAGAACATCCGGCTAATTATCGCGGTTGTCCTCACTATGTGGCGCTGAAGGAGCGCCTCCTTCGACGACCTCAGCAAACGAGCTTCTCACCAGCACCGACACCTTCGTCGTCACATACAGTGCCTACACCAGAGCGACGTCCACAGCAGCAACCTCAGCATCAGCATACACCAGTCTTTCACTGAATGACGGCTCCTGGTGCGAAGCAGCGGACCTACTCTCAGGTAACGTTCTCTTCTCCTTCTCCTCCTCCGAATGGTCCCTCTGCTGCTCAGCCGATGGAATCTGCTTCGACGCCATCTCTGAATTCTCTCTCTGATCTGGTCTTACAGTTATTCTCCTATTTTCGCACTTTGCTCAGCCCCATAATACTACAACTAACGCAGCTACTTTGTTCTCTTCTTCTTTCCACATTTCCCAATGGCAACGCGTAATCTGATCAGTCTGAAAATACTAACCCTCCTTAACTGGAATATCAATGGTCTCCATGCAAAACGCGCATCTTTCGTCGCTTTTCTTACCATGCATAACATAGATATTGCTTGCGTCACTGAAACGCACTTTCTTCCGAACGAGGCCTTCTCAGTTCCTGGCTATAAAATCTATCGCCAAGACCGTGTAGCTGAAACAGCTTCCGGAGGTTTTGCAATTATGATAAAATGCACTCTTAGTCACAGTGTCATATTTCTACCAGCTGTTCCTGCACTTGAAGTAGTGGGCCTTAAACCTTCTAGTACGGATGGTACTGATATTATTGTTATGAGTGCTTATAAACCTCCCAATCATAGATTAAATACGCGATATCATTCGTTATTCCCTCCGGATTGTAGCACTCTCCTTTTAGGAGACCTTAATTGCAAACATTCTTCCTGGGGGTGTAGATCTACGAATCCCAATGGTCGCCTTCTCTTTAATATGTTACATATTCATGAGCTTACTGTCTCAACTCCATCGGACCCTATTTATTACCCTAATAATCCTCTGCACACTCCTGAAATACTTTATATTAATCTTCATAGGAATCTTTCTCTTCCAACATACGTATCTGCTTTAGCCGAGCTTGATTCTGACCACTGTCCTGTTGTGACTACATTTCAACTCTCGCCTGCCTCATTGTCTCCAGTTCCTAGACCAATCAATGGTCTTGTGAACTGGGAAGCTTTTCAATCTCGGCTAGATGCTACCTTAACTTCTTCTTATTCTCTGGCGACTACTAAGGACATTGATACTGCATTAGAGCACATCACCACTACTGTGTGCCACTGTGTACGGCTTTCTACGTCACGCTCTACATGGCGCAACTCTCCGCGTTCTTTGCCAATATCCATTCTCCGTCTTATTCAGGAGAAAAATGCTATTCATCGGCGATGGCAACGAGAACGTCAACCCTGGTTACGAATGAGACTTAACAATTTGATACGCCTTGTCAAGTTTCAGCTGGAACGCCATCGTCTACAAACCTATCAACATCATGTGGCGACTATTTCTATACGAGACCACACCCTGTGGGATGCCACCAGACGGATTCTTCGCGAACCAACAGTGATTCCTGCACTCTCCAATGGACCAATCTTGTTACGGACGTCACCGCTAAGTGTGACATACTGACTGCACATTACGAACAAACGTTTGCTCTTCCCATCGCATCTCCCTGCTTTGCAGCTGTAGAAAATGAACTCTGTGCTCAACGCCAACGAGCTACAGTTCCACACCGAATTTCTTTCACTAGTCCTCGGGAACTAGTCCATCTAATTCGCCGTCTTCCTAACAAAACGTCGCCTGGACATGACCTCCTGCCCAACATAGTTTTGAAGAACCTCACAAGGAAAGCGCTTGCCTACTTATCTTCAGTTACGAATTTCTGTCTCCAAACAGGTTACTTCCCTTCCGCGTGGAAATTTGCTCATATCATTGTGTTCCACAAACCTCATAAGCCTAAACATCTGCCAGGAAGCTATCGTCCAATCAGTCTTCTACCCACACTGTCTTAACTCTTTGAGAAGGTCATCCATCGCCGTCTCGTGCAGCACCTCAACAATAATCACATTATTCCTTCTTTTCAATTAGGGTTTCGCCCGAAACACTCTACTGCTCATCAACCATTGAGGTTAACTCAACACAGTCACTGGCTTCGAGCATCGTCAACATACGCTAGCTATTTTCCTTGATGTAGCACAGGCATTTGATAAGGTATGGCATTTTGGCTGCTACTTAAACTCTATCGCATTGGTCCTCCCGGACTACTTAATCCATATTTTACCAGTTTTCTCACCGATCGAACTTTTGCGGTGCGCACTGGAGGCACTCTTTCAACTAAGCGTCCTATTACAGCAGGCGTTCCATAAGGTTCAACACTGGCACCAACGCTGTTTAGTATGTACACCTCCGATATTCCAGACATGGCTCCAACCTCAATTTCCCTGTATGCTGACGACACAGTGTTATTTTACTCTCACTCCGATCTACATTCTGCTGTTCGAACCGTACAGCTCTCTCTTGATAGCCTCGGGCCCAAATGACCTCGTTGTCGACGGACCCAAAAAACACCACCAATCAATCAATCAATCTTGATCGCCTCACTCAATGGTGTCGGAATTGGTGCATATCCCTCAATACCCAGAAAATTGAAGCCAAGATTTTTACTTTACGCCGCTATAATCCACCTCCATCTATACGCCTTCTGACTGATCATGTGCCGTGGCGCACTTCAGCTACACCAGACAAGTACCTTGGAGTGTTACTGGACACTCGGCTTATGTGGAAGCCTCATATTGACCGCACCATTACCCTTGCAGCCGCTCGCATTTCACAACTATCTCCATTATTTCACAAACACACTTCACTTGGTTTAGAATTTTCACTGCTCCTATACAAACCTCTGGTTCGACCTCTTATTACTTATGCCTACCTGTCTGGGGGGGCTTCTAGTACTTGTCACCTGAGGCGTCTACAGGTCATCCAAAGTCGATTCCTGCGAATCACCACCAATGCTCCTTGGTTTGTCCGCAACCAGCAGCTGCATCACGAGCTGGGACTTCTTCCTCTCCACCATTTCATCCGACAGACTGCTCGACGCTTCTTCTACAATCTAAGCCACGTCCCAGGAGCTGTGACGTATAACATCGACGTCCGAAGTCGCCGGCCAACGCGACTGAAGCGACAACTTCCACAGGACCTGCTTTAAGTGGTGACACTTCTACTTCTGAATGATCTACTGTTTCAATTTATATTTTCTATTCTTCTTTCCTACGATGTAAATACTCACTATTGAAGTATGTATACCATTTTATCAGTTCAGTGTCACCTTTATATTAGTGCAGTTGCACATTTGTTTTAGTTTCGAGGAGGCACATTGTCCTACCTCTACAATATCATTACTCTGTGATTATTTTGTATATGTTCTCTCAGATCTGCAGGGCATATATTATTGCTGACCGATCTAATAAAAAAGGGGGGGTAGTTGGTGCGTACGCTAAATGATAACACTGTACAAAGTTGTGTGGGACATATCACATTTTTATGCGTAGGGAATAAGTGGATAATTAGATCAAATATGCAGGTAGGAAACGGAAGTGCTGACGAGTGAGCTAACAGATAACGGATAGAAAGTTTATAAAGTATGGTACCCCGGTTTTTCTCTTATTGGAAGAAGGAAGTAAGTAATAAGAAATTATTTGCTCTGTTTCAAAATAAACCGCCTAGGAAGGAGAAAAAGATTTAATTCACCAACAAATACACCCTGAGATATACACCCTCCTTTCCAGGACCTCTTTCGGAACATATCCCAAACTTACATCCTAAACTGCCTGACCCAGTATAAAACCAGCCCACTACAACCTCCAATATGCATCGGGGAGATTACTATTATCCCAGTACAAATATTAATCCTTTTTTTAATCCCCGACCTGCAGGCTCGAATATCTCGGTGGATAAACAAGGTAAATACACAGATAAAGATATTAATGCGCTTAAAAAGAGAAATATCCTGTTATATGCACAGTAAAATTAGCAAGAGTTATTCATACTCACCTATGGGATCAAATATTCCTCAGTTTACATCGGAAGACACATACTAGCTTCTAAAACTACGCCTACAGTTTGGGAAACTCTGGCAATTAAATTACTTTAGAGAAAACTCTCATGTGTAATATGTTCAAAGAACAAACTATGTGTCTTGATGTTTGTCCAGGTTTACCTTTTTTTCTTTTCCGCTGTTCTTTTCAGGTTTGGTATTTCAAAAATCGTTTAAACATTTAATAGGTACACCTATTTTTTATGACATTCAATTTAAACTGACAACGTGATAAATTTGTGATACGTTATTGAAGAAGTCAAACGAAAATAATGATTCTCTTTAAAGTTTTTTTCCTCCATTATATGAAAACCCACTTTCACCGCAATGCCAGCTTTATATTACATTTACAAAAGGCTGATGCGTTGTAGTGTAATTTCCCCAAACATGGTTCTATAAATTAGCATAATGAAACCCGATTAATTTATCCACTTATTTACATACTTAATTTCAGAAACATAATAGCATGTTAAAGGAATTTTCAGATAGTTTTAAAACAAAATCACCATGCGCCGGATTGAAAATTCCAGGCTTCTGCACTAGAAAAAAAAAAAACGAAAACCTCTTAGCACTTGTATAACCAATAAGTCTCCATGGACCCCTGACTCATTTGAGCACCACTTCAGCCATTTCATTCATCGTCCAATATGACTTAACGTTGGAGGACGTAAATTACAAACAAAAACGAAACAAACCAAACAAAAAACTATAAGAATTTTAAAATAGAAATAAATAACAAATAATGTATTGGAAATAGTTAATGCGTAGAACAATATATTTGACATAAACTGCGTTATATCGAAATTTATATTTTTGCGTAATGTTTTGCGCCCCTCATAGGATTACCATTTATTCAAAGTGGTGCATACTTCACACATCATTTCTAGATAACTACACATTTATTTGCAGATATATTAAGCGCATGGGTAAGAATGTAATCTCATTGGGGCCACTCTGAAGAGAAAAAAAATCAACAAAAAATTTGAAATAAAAGTGGAATTTGAAATCACACACACGCACACGCACTCGCACTCGCACTCACACTCACAGAGAGAGAGAGAGAGAGAGAGAGAGAGAGAGAGAGAGAGAGAGAGAGAGAGAGAGAGAGAGAGAGAGAACGCGCATACGCACGCGCACTACTCTGACTTTTTCTAATATATAGGCTCATTCAGGGAGCCTCAAAACCTATCATTGGTTACATCTATGTATAACATATCTTTATGGAATAAAATACTTCCTCTATCTACTACACGTAAGTAGTAGGAAAAAAAGTAAAATATTCCAAACGATTTTGAGCTTAAGTGCTCAGTGAACTGTGAATTGGAAATACTAAGGAAAAGAAGGAGTCTACTTATTTTAGACTACTTTTTCTCTACTCCATTGGACATCATGTACCATACAAGTCATTTCAAAACTAGATATTAGATAGGGGATAATTAAATACCATCTGTTCAACTGATATTAAATTTTCTATTTATATTAAACATGATTGATGTTTTTACAATATTCAGCAATAAGGGTATATTTATTCTTATTCAAATTCTTTAGAAAACACATGGCATGGCTGTTAGTTAATTCACCACATTTATTTCCAGTTATATTCTATAAAAAACTGTATAGGACCTTAAGACAGATTTGGAATGTTATATTAACTTGAATGTACACATTCTTCAGAATACTTATCGGCCGATTTCGATAGACAAAATTCCTATCCCTTAAATTTTTTGGCTTTGTTAAATTCATCTGTTAAAGGGTTTAACTGGGCCGGAATGAAATCATAAAAGTACAACTCCATTTTTAAATATTCGCCCTACAATACTATAACACAGACAGTTCATTTGCAAATGTAGAAGTGCATGCAGTTTTAACTGATATACAGTAATATAAATGACATTTTCAAACTTACTCTCCATACTATGTATTTAGAGTAACTAATAGTGTCGCAGTTAGGGATTTTTTATTGTAACTGAGAGGAGTGTATACGCAACAGTTGGCTTAGTTAATGCGACTAACCAGTGAGGTGAGAGGCAAGCTGGCGATTCTCGCAACTTCTCCTTAGAGTGTGAACGGACTTTAGGAACTTCTCCTCATCAACAGTCAAGATCGCAAAATGAATGCATCTAAAATACAACGGCTGTCGATGGTGGGGAATTCCCGCAAGGTCGCCGGACAGGCGAAACGCCATGTGCTCCGTTAGGTTTTAAATGAAGAAGCTTGTAAACACATTAATTGTATATGCTTATGTGCTATGTATCACTTGACAGAGCGTTGAGGTATATTGACCTTCAGTTGACCAGCGCTGCGATCGTTCCTTATCAGGTCTTATCTGGTCGATTAGAAGAGTGAAGTATTAGTAAGTTGACGTACAGTAAGTTACGAAACAGAAATAGAGCAATCGGAAGCAGCGTGTGTCTATTTCTCGCGCCTGCCGATGTATGACACATTGCTGTCCAGAAGACATATTTATAGCTGAATAGAGTATACGTACACTGAACTCGCCTTGTATGCGCGATAAGCTGATAACCAATAAGTCTCCATGGACCCCTTACTCATTTGAGCCCCACTTCAACCATTTCATTCATCGTCCAATATGACTTAACGTTGGAGGACGTAAATTACAAACAAAAACGAAACAAACCAAACAAAAAACTATAAGAATTTTAAAATACAAATAAATAACAAATAATGTATTGGAAATGCTTAATGCATGAAACATATATTTGACATAAACTGCGTTATATCGAGATCTATATTTTTGCGTAATGTCTCTGTGTTGCGGATTTTTTTCGATACGCCTTCTCGCTTTGCCATGTAATACTGCTTTAAGTTGAGCAGTAAGAGCTATGATTACCTTACGTTCTACGCCGTGGGCTAGAGCGTGTGCTTTGGTTCCCTGCGTCCAGAATGCGGCCGAGATCGATCCCACCCCTGGGGGTTGTTGGTTTTAAGTCCCGGGTATAGGACCGGTGTTCACTTAGCATCGTGAGGAAATTGAGCAGCTACGCTAGGCAGCGAACCCTGGTCTAGAAAGCCAACTTTCCGGCTGGGGGTGCCGAGATGCTGACCACATCTCCCCCCCCCCGTATCGGTTGGATGATCGCCCACCTCTGCCTAGCGTATGTGGGCGTGAGGCCGGCAGTCGGTTGGCAGGCTCAGGTCTGCTTTGGGCTATTACGCCATGGGTTACATTTATGGTTACCTTTCGCTCTATTTCCAATGGTAACTGTGTATGAAGGTTTTTAAACTACTATGTTGCAGCTGTATTAATATATATATATATATATATATTTTATTTCTTTAATAATTCTTTTCTTACTATGGCACATTTTAGTGTAGTTAAGTAGTGCTTTGCTAAACTTAAGCCTCCATGGAATCGCTACAAGGTACTCCAATAACTGCTCAGTGTATTCAAATGAAGTGGAAGTATTAACTAACTTTAGTTCAGTCTTCTACATAGTGTTGTTTTGATGCGATTAACACAATGCACCCTCGATGCAACTTTAGGTTTGATCCATGTAGTAGTAGGCGCAATGAACTTGCAGAATTAATTAGTATTACCTGCGACCTTAGCTTGATATGGTTGTATTTGTATGCTCTGTGTCCATATCTTGATTTGTTATGTCATCTGCTGAACGTTTTTGAATTTTAATGCAATATTTTTATGTTTTAAAATGTTATTTACCAGCTGTTTACAAACGCTCAGCGCGATTGTTAGTACAGCATTACCGGAATACTGCATGTATGGTTTTAATGTTTTGATAGGTTATTCATATCGAAAGTATTAAGGGTATGAGTGCGCAGATTTCAATTTCCTGACGTTAAACTGAATTATGAGTTCCTGTACCATTTTCCTCTAAAGTACATGGTTGCATAAACAAAAGATAAAATTGATCCAAACATTCACCTTTACTGTGACCACACCTTTATCGTCTACTCTTGCAATTGGACGAAGAGGTAGAGCTACAAAAGATGGGTTATGTGTGTCTTTCCAACGTGTTGATAAAATGATTAGTTCAGCCACAAAATGGTGTTGAAGAACTAGATTTCAGCGCATCTATTGCAATAGTCATGAGTATACGCTTGGCAACCCAGCAACATCGGCGTGCGTTTACAAGGAAGGTCAGGAATGTACACTGTAGAACTACCTGCCGCGACACTTTGTACCACAACAGGTCCTGTCAGTGTTTCAGCTGCGTCTAATGCATTTAGAACTAGGGAAGTCTTTACAAATCAAGAGCATGCTTCTTGCCTATGGTGAAGCTAACTGAAACATTAATGAAGCGGAAAACCTCCGATAAGTTTACCAATAGAAGAACTCCAAATCCAAGAGTTATACCAAAGTGTCCAATGGAGCATACTTTCAACATCTACTGTAAATAAACATCATGTTGATGTTGCAGTTATTGCTAATATGTGGCTCTGGTTTAATTTTACGCGTTTAGTCCTGAATAAGATATTTCGGTAATTCTTGTTCTAATTTTTCTTTAAACTTCTCAATACCTTCCGGCTCCAATTTAGTCTGCCCATATTTTCGTAGTTCTTCCCTGGTTTCTTGCACCTTTGGGTTTATAGTTTATGCCTAATTTATGTAGGTATTCTATTATTACTCATCCTTTGAATATGTTTTTTTCCACTGACTCTATTGTTAGCAATAACATGATTTATTCCTGCTACTTCTAATTCTTTCCTGGTATCTTGACTGTGTTTTCTTTTTCTTTTTTTGTCATTTTGTGTAAGGCCAGCTATTTCTCTTATAAATTTCATTTCTAATATCTGCATTCTAGCACTATTTCTTTTTGTTAATATCCGTATATGAAAGTCGTGTTGCCAGCTGCGTTATTAATAGTTAAATTTGTTTTCCTTGATCAGCTTATACGTAGTTTTTACCAGTTTTTAGTTTTGGTCTCGTGAATAAGATTGAATAGGTTCAAAGAAAAGCATCCCCCCCCCCCCCCCCATTGCTGGCAGTATCAGGTAGCTGATAAACAGACAGGCACATGACGAACCGGCTTTCAAGCGCTGGCGTAGTTTAGATTTTCACCCGTCATAGGTGTGAACGCATGACTGACAAAAAGCCACAGCCAAATATTGAGCTCTGGAATCCTACTCTGTTGCCAGTATGTGCAGATAAGGTATTCAGTAATATTCAAATATCTCCTTTATTTTTCAAGACACCCAAATTGTTACAGGACTTTATTATTCGCCATATTTGGATCTCCCAGCTCGCGAAATCTGCGCACTCATACACCTAACACACTGTACTTTCACATACTTTAATTATCGTGTTTTGAGTTACTACTTTCTGTTTCTTGTGTGATTTGTTGGGGGTTTTATATCACAATGTTTGCAGAATAAAGAAGTGATGCAACACCAGTAGATGTATAGTCACTACAATGTGTATTCCAATTGACCAGCTTTCAACTTCAAAGTTACATTAGTGCTGTTTAAGCAAAATCTGAAAGACTTTTGTGTTGTGTTGTCATTTTTTTAATTTACGTCCTCGAACGTTACGTCATATCGGACGATGAATGGAACTTTGCCTTCTATAGAATGTTTTAAATTATCTTTGCCTTTTCCATCCTGTTATTTTTATGTAAACGTGAAGTGAATTATGTGCAAATGACAACAAGCTTTGCTCTCAATATATTAGTCATGTGTATAATGCATTTGTTTCCCAAATATTGCTCTTGTTATGCTTTTAAATTCATTGACTTGTTTAATTCATTTACCTATTTATTATTAAGTTGCGTTACACCTACAGCATCTTCCTTTCTTACGTATTTTTTTTTTTTTTTTTTCATGAAATGACATACATTTTATACATTTGACCTTGGTAGAAAGCTTGATTTACCATACACAATTATTGCTGTACGTATATCTTGCTAAACGGGGATCCAGCGTGTCCTGTCTGGATGAGTTCGCCTTTGAAATGGCCGGTTTGGTTTCCTGCGTTGCCTGCACCATTTTGTGGCAAAGTGCCACATTGGAAGGAGGGTCAACCCAAGGTACTGTCCCCCGATTTCCACCTTCTGCTTTAACAGCTTTATCAGCATCAGTGCCTACTGGTTGTTTGGACAACCCTAAAATGCAGAAACTCAGCAATTTTGTCAGTCATTGGTGAAGTTATGGGGGCCGCCGGAGGTATCAGTTTACTTAGAAATTACCGCCGTGTTTATTCAAATATATCTCTCTCACTCTCCCTCTGTCTGTCTGTCCTTTGTGCAGCAACGTTGTGCCTATCCAATATACATTTTGTGTGATGTTTACTTCAGACTTACTGAAGACTTAAAACGCATTGTTTTGTGATGTGTAGGACTACAAACTCCTGAAAACCTTTGTCAGTCATTGGTGAAGTTATGGAGGCTGCCGGAGGTATCAGTTTACTTAGAAATTACCGCCGTGTTTATTCAAATGTGTCTCTCTCACTCTCCCTCTGTCTGTCTGTCTGTCTGTCTGTCTGTCTGTCTGTCTGTCTGTCTGTCTGTCTGTCTGTCTGTCTGTCCTTTATGCAGCAACGTTGTGCCTATCCAATATCCATTTTGTGCGATGCTTACTTCAGACTTACTGAGGACTTAAAAAGCATTGTTTTGTGATGTGTAGGACTACAAACTCCTGAAAAGCTTAGAAATGTCTGTTATTGTGATTTTTCTTCTATTTATTGATATCAACAGCACGTTCCATTGCTTACAACACTGCAATACTACATTCTATGCTTAAATTGCTTTATTTGAATGTTTATAATTTGCTTGCCTTACTATGACATCAGTCTTTCCAGTTACAACAACAACAATAATAATAATAATGATAATAATATTAATAATAATAATAATTAAAAATAATAATAATAATAATAATAATAATAATAATAATAATAATAATAATAATAATAATAATAATAATAATAATAATAATAATAATAATAATAATAATAATAATAATAATAATAATAATAATAATAATAATAATAATAATAATAATAATAATAATAATAATAATAATAATAATAATAATAATAATAATAATAATAATAATAATAATAATAATAATAATAATAATAATAATAATAATAATAATAATAATAATAATAATAATAATAATAATAATAATAATAATAATAATAATAATAATAATAATAATAATAATAATAATAATAATAATAATAATAATAATAATAATAATAATAATAATAATAATAATAATAATAATAATAATAATAATAATAATAATAATAATAATAATAATAATAATAATAATAATAATAATAATAATAATAATAAT
The DNA here is from genome assembly GCA_030765055.1 of Mantis religiosa. Taxonomy (NCBI): domain Eukaryota; kingdom Metazoa; phylum Arthropoda; class Insecta; order Mantodea; family Mantidae; genus Mantis; species Mantis religiosa. The sequence continues at coordinate 185,519,697 of CM060948.1, read as the reverse complement.
AATAATAATAATAATAATAATAATAATAACGCGGCAGTACAGTCCATATCGGGCCAGGACCTGCCAACCTGACTGCCGGCCTCACGCCCACATATGCAAGGTAGAGGTGCACGATCATCCAATCGTACAATAATAAAACTTTTATGTATTACTGCTTGTCAGTGCACCAGACTATTCTAATTATGGTAAAGTTAGTTATTTTCAGTATTTACGTGTTTCTGAGATTACTGCTTGTAGCCGTACATTCACATTTCTTACTAACAATATGGTGTGTACCTATCGAGATCCTATTCTTAATACTAAGTACATCGAACAGTTACTCTACATGCATTTACTCCTACTCCTACTCCTCCTCCCACTCCTCCCACTACCACTACCACTACTAGTCTTATCATCATTATTAACGAAACATTTGCATTATATGCATTATGTTTCTTTAAATAGTTTACACATTTCTTAAACAGCATTCGCATTACCACAAAAGGCAATATTACTTGTTAATATTTTCCAGAAAAACTGAACTGATTTATTTCCTTTAAACGGAATAGAGTATTTGTCATTGTATGCACATCTTAGTTACGCGTTTACTGGAAGCAACATGGAATGAGAATCAAAAATCATATCTTGTTACAAATGGTAAAATGCACTTTAGAAGATTAGTGAAAACTAGAGTATAAGAAAGAGAAGTTAAAAAGTGGGAATAAGGGTACCGCTGAGAAAAAAAGGGATAAAGGTAACAAGAGTGGGGGGGGGGGGGAAGGTGCTACATAAATGCTTCCTTTCTCAACCACAGAGAAAATCTCACATTGTGGTAACTTTCCGATGAATTTCTAATTTACCGCAAGATGAAAGATGTGCACCTAATAATCTGAACGAGCTACTCACAGACAATAGGGAGATGTTTATTTGTGTGTGCTTTTGTCAAAGTATGATATTTGCCTGAGCGCAAATGTTCTTAAGATTGCAGGTGCTTTTAATGTAATAATTTTCCGTGTCATAATTCATTATTTATTACGAAATTATTTAAAATGCACACGAATTTAACTGTTTGTGTCCGTTGTTAGTAGCATTCTTCTTTCGTGCTCCGTAAACATTGTTGATTTCAAAGAAAGGAAAGGATACAGAATTTGACGCAAGCAACGAGAATAATTTATGCGAAGAGGAGCTTGCAATGCCTCTCTTTTGTGTGCTAATTGGTGTGGAAGCCTGCCGACCGTTACTCTGAAGAAGTTACACCTTCTGGAACAAATGTGCCACGCTGGAAAACTTGCCAAACACCAAAACTCGGGTTATTCGGTGACAATAAAGATTTGACTCCATCCGTTCCATTCAGTGTTAATGCCACATTTCATTAGTTGAGACACTATTCAAGAGTGGCCCATTCTGTTTCGAAGGATCTGAATGAATACCGAAGTCTGGTCGAAGCAGTCTCAAGATACATCTCGCTAACAAGGTCTCTGCTCATTTTTGTCATCGTCTGTACATATACGGTCGGTATTGCTGGGAGGAAATAGAAAATAGAATATTGTTGAGATCTTCCCTGATTTTTGAGTCTGAACAGCATAAAATCGACTACTCGTTTAATGTTAACTATTGTTCATGTTTCACGATAGTAAGGATGGATAACTGCATTTCAGTATTATTTACTCAATTCGGAAGCTAGAGAAAACCTTTCTTTTGCCGAGAGGCAATTTTAAACAAAGCAGTTTTTATGAGACTACGTAATGCAATTTCTGGAAGTTCGCAATTATATCGGTGCATCGTGTGATGATGCCCGCCTCGGTAGCGTGGTGGTAGAGTGTCTGCCTCAAGTTCAAGAGGTCCCGAGTTCGAATCTCGGTCAGGGTGAGTTACCTGGATAAGGTTTCCTCCGGGTTTTCCCTTATCCTGAAAGACGAATGTCGGGTAACTCTAAGCTCAATGGACCCTGGACTCTTTTGAACATCATTTCACCCATTCCATTCATCCTCCGATATGACTTAACGTTGGAGGACGTAGATTACAAAAAGAAAAAAAAAATCGAGTGATGGTCATTCGGAGCACATTTTGCTGGGACGATATTGGTAAACAAGGCAACAAATGATCATATCGCTTAGGCTTACACGTTCTGCAAACGGTGTGAGAAATAGTTCTACCCGTCAACTAAAAACATGCACATTCTAAACAAACGTTTCCCATGGATAACGAGTATGTCTACACAGCAGAAGTCTGTCACTTGCCCAATTCGCCTTCTTGCATGTCGTCATGATTCTTCGTTAGGTTTACAACGAATATTCAATGGGGACGCTTCCCTCCTGCGCTCTCTCCCTGCCTTCAGGTACGCGCAAAATACTAAATTACTGATAACGAAAGTCCCATTAAAGGAATTAATAAGCGTCGTCTTAATTCTTACATTAATTCACGTGATGTTAACATGTTCCACAAAGGAATCTTGTACAATCCCCTTGCTCATGTGTATCGGAAAAGCTCAATAGCATAGTTAAATATCATTTTCAAGTGTATGTTGTCCTCTATTGGGACTCATAGCCATGGATGATCACATGTCTCGCACCATATTACTCATAACTGTTGTATTGCAATAGAACGTAATCTCTAAAATCAGAACATTACTTTTAGAAGTATTTACGAAATAGTCAATGGCTGCTTTAGTTCAAAATTGGAGCACTTTATTGGAAGCGTAAACCTGGAACAATGATTATTTTGGCACGGTTCCGTTCTGCAAGGCACAGCTGTAAAACTGGGTATATAATTACTTTCGGGACAGTTCTATTCTCGTTCCAAAATGTCTAGGGCAGTAGATGACAGACTCCTGGAGTATGGACAAAATCAATATTTGAAGTTTCTCTTTCTGTAGCCATAAATTACACAACCTGTAGCTGCTCTATGTATGTTTCTTGTCAGAAATGTTTTTAATACCAAAATGCCTTATACCATACTTCTACATTAAAAAAATAGAACTCTACGTTTACTAAATTTCTATGTATCACAACTTAGATTACAATAGCGCGTATATCCATTGAAACGTCAAATGTCTGTAATTTTAAACAGAATTTATTGCTCACATCAAGGTCCAGTCAGCATATTTTTAAGATTGGATGTATTACGTGATATGTATTTGTTGTGGACCTATTTCGGTCGACTTTTTCTCTATCTATGTTATGGAGGACTAAGATAAGAATAGGTACCTACCGGTTTGATATAGCACCCGTGCTTTTTCCTGAGCGCTTACCCTAGTGGGGTGTCTTCAAGGGATCAAGCCGGGTTCATCTCACCGGTCCGAAAATGTGTCAGAGAATTAGCCTAAGCTCTTGTTTGGTAGTGCGAGACACACTGGCACAAAAATCTGCAGAGCTCGAGCACCACCAGGGACTGACAAACCAGAGAAACTAGACCTGGACCAAAGGACAGGAATAACCTGGATTTTTAGTTCTTGCAACAAATAATAACAAATGGTTCGAAAATACTCACAACACGGTAGCATGTGCTGGTGACCGTATGTGGCGAGGAACTAAAGACTATTTGCCACACACACACACACACACACACACACACACACACACACACACACACACACACACATACACAAGGCACTGGCAGGCTGTTTACAGCCAGAAGGTTTTTGCTGCGTGTCCACCCAGGTTTTGGGTTTAACCGCAGGTTGGAAACTTTGGTGAATGCAGAACGGAGTGGGACTTTTCGATTGAGGAAAGATTGCGAGGTAGCTTGATTGCTCCTTGCTAGCTGCTCGCCTGCTTCATTTCAACAAACATTCGTTGACTTCTCTTCCGTTTTCAGCGCCAAGTTTCGGTAGTGCCGTCTTGTTTATTTCCTTGAACTACTTACATTAGCGCTGCTGTGCACATATTTGAACTTACAGAATATTACTATTCAACAAGAACCATCTTTTCTCGTGAGGTTAACTTTATGTGCATTGTGATTAACATTAACTACAGTAATATGTAAATGTGTACTGAACATATACTGTATATGTGCGACATATTTTAAATCCACTGCCAAAATAATTAGTGTACTCAGTTTAAGGTGCAGTTATAGTCATAGTATTTAGACATGGAGTGCGTTTGCATCTGTGCTTTGCTTACAGGAAATATAACAATATGCTACAAAAGTATATTACGACACATTTGCTTCTTTGAGGAACGAGGGCGAACTTCCTTGAAAAATGTTCAAGTTTCTGCAAAGCATTTATTGAAGAAAGGAAGAAAGAAGGAAAAAAAGAAAGAATAGAAAATATTAAGATAAAGAAGGAAAGAGGTAGGGAGGGTGCAAGGAAGGAGAAGGGAACGTCAGTGCCACGGAATTGATAAGGAAATGGCCAAAAAGTATCCTCTCGCGCCCTGTAGCACCCCAAGTTAGCTAAGGATGGACAATGAAAATAGGTTTGTTGCTCTCCCCTACCTATCCATTTTGGAAGAGATACGTTCGGAAGCATAAAAGAAAGCCAGAAAGTTATCAGGTTTTGTAAAATCCTTCAATATTGCATTTAGAATTTTTAACTTAATATTTTAATATCCCGCTATGATACCAAGCGAGCATCAACTTTTGTAACGTAACGCAACAGGAAAGAAAGCTGAGATTCGTTTGTTATATCAGTAGGTTCTACTCTTATCCATGCAACAATGCAACTTCTTTGATTTCCTATTTTATTTTGTTTAATAGAACAGTTGAGGACGAAGCAATTAGTTATTCTGTATTTCATGAGAATTCCCACTATATAAAGTAGAGCTCTTTAAGTAATTCTGTGATGCTTAATCATAGCTGTAATGCAGTCATTCAAAATAATTTCGTCTAATGACTGACTCAGTATTTTTTGTTTGGCTCCTAAAGCATAGCTCTTGCTCTGCTAAAACTATACATCTATTAAGCAACTTATTATAATAAGTTTGCTTTGATATATTCATTGTGTGTTTAACGACTGATTTGGAGGCAACACTTAGGCACTCCTCTACTCTCATACTAGGAACTTTTAGAAATTCTATTTTTAATTAACATGTTTTACTCTCTGTTTATGTCGTTTCTTTAGGACATAATATCTGTTAACATCATTGATGCCGTCTGTAATGTAACTACTATTTCTATTGAAAGTAAATGGCCAGGACTCGCAAAAGTTAAAGGCATGTGAACGCTGGCCAATGCTCAAGCGGAGCGCTGTTGCCAAACGTAATGCATCTACCGCTGAGTTTCTGTACATAAGAGCAGTTTTACCCGCCAACAAAGGCTGTGCCTATTTTTGCCATAATTAAACAACGCACTAAATATTCCTAATAAATTAAAATCGTACCTTAACACACATCACAGCAATCCAGTAACTCGCTTTCCAACTTTGAGGGCCTTTCCCGGAGATTGAAATATAGGCACGCTCCCTTTTTCTAAGGATGAAGCTGCTTCACTACAAATGTGTGACACTGTGTGTGCACTACCTATACCACAAGCTTTCAAGTTAATTGCGGTTTTTTTAAATCTACAATTGCTCTATATTCTGGATTGGAGAGCTTTCGTAAAAACTTGTTCAAATTAAATATAATTGTTCTGGCCTGAGAATGAATCGCTTCACGTTTTTTGATAGAAAAAACACTTGTTCCAGCTTCGAGGGACATGTTCACGCATTCGGATCGCAAACAATGGAGCAAAGGAGTCTGTATAATAATAATTTAATGTAATATTAACAATATTTCAGCTCGAGTTCAAGACACGACGAACGATGACGTTCACTTTAACAAAATAACACACTACTACTCTGAAAACGAACTGAACATTGTCAGTTGTCATTTGTTTCAAACTGCGTGACTTTGTTTTCATAACAGGTGCACTATTTATTTATGCTTGAGATATTGTGAGGAAAGAATGGTGTTGTTTTTCAGGCTTATCTGTGTTGAATGGATGGATGTTGGGTAACCATCACCATGTGAAGATAAAACGTGCATCGCTGTGTTCTAAGCATCGTATAGACACTAGCCCACCTCGGTAGCGTAGAAGGTAGCATGTCTGCCTCACGTTCAAGAGGTCCCGAGTTCGAATCTCGGTCAGGGCGAGTTACCTGGATACGGTTTTTTCCGGGGTTTTCCCTTATCCTGAACGACGAATGTCGGGTAACTCTAAGCTCTATGGACCCTGGGCTCATTCGAGCATCATTTCACCCATTTCATTCATTGTCCGATATGACTTAACGTTGGAGGACGTAAATCACACAAAAAAAAAAAAAAAAAACGTAGGGACAGGAGTTTTGTACGGTCATGTTCAGAAAATAAAATTCTTTCTTATTATAACATTGGCATTTGTATATTTCAAATATTTATCCGTAACATTTAACCATAACCATGAGAAGGTAAAACGTGCATCGCTTGTGTTCTAAATATATCGTAGAGACATGATTTTGCACGGTCATGATCAGAAAGTAAAATTCTTTCTTATTATAAGGTTGACATCTATCATTTTCAAATATTTATCCGTAACATTTAACCATAACATGTGAAGGTAAAACGTGCATCGCTCGTGTTCTAAGTATCGTAGACACAGGATTTTTGTACGGCGACGATCAGAAAATAAAATTCTTTCTTATTATACGATTCCCATCTATAATCTTCAAACATATATATGAGCGTCATTGATAAATATAATGTTCCCAGTTCAGTTCGCGTGAGATACGTGCACCATATTCCGCAGCGGTGGTAGGAGGGGCAAACTTAGAATTCGCTGGAGTCTGCAGTACAGCCCGCCTCCATATGCCTTTTAACTTTTAAGAAGATTATTGAATTTCCATGCTGTCGAAATCGACGTGGTGGCCTGTTGTCATTACGTGCTCCACTAATGCTGATTTTTCGGCTTGATTTAGTTTTAAGTTGCGTATATGCTCCTTTTACGTGTACGTAAACAAACCCAAAGAAACGAATGACAAAGGAAATGGCAACAGAACTCATTTATAAAAGCATCAAGAAACAATGACACCGGCACCGACTTTGGTTGGTGGACAGGCAGATAATCATGATTAAAGGGTCGTAGCCACAAGGGGCACCGCTGATATATAAAGAGGAACAACAACGCAAAGATCGGACAAGAGCTAAGAAGAAGCTCAAGAAAAGACAGCGAAACGTCGGCAAGTCTAACAAAGATACTCATCAAGACACAGGCCGTGAAAGGCTGCGCAACCACGGAGTAGGTATGTTTCTGTTTGTCTTTTTGATTACCTATCGAACAAACTATAGTAGCTATTTTGCTACCGGCGCTTAGCTGATGTCATCCAAAACACAGAAGCTTCTGAAAACTATTAAACCAGCGTAACTCTTGCTAAAGGTTTATCTGTGTTAATATAGATTGTTAATCCAACATAGTGAACCGTGATTGTGACATATTAATCTCCTCGTACACAACTTAAACTTTGTAATTAGTTCTGGGTCTGCATACATCTCTGTACTTGATGCGAAATGTGCCTTCTGAATCAGATTCTCGACACCTAAAACTTTGGCGAAGTACTTCATATCCTGAAAAGTCCATTCGCTGTCGTGTTCCAACTTCCGAAACGCTTTTCTGTAGCACTCGAACTTTCTATTTCCGCTTTATATATGGGAAAGCTCCCTTCTTCTGTTTTAAAAGCCAGGAAGTGCATCCGTTGTGACGCTCAAATCTACTTTTCCTTCACTCAAAACGAGTCGAAGGGCTAGCAGTTGTTTGGCTCGAGAGCTACAGACACAACTGAATCAAACTATTGGTTTTACCGAGGATATGGAACGTGTATAACTGCAGAATAAGCGCTGTCGGTAAGCCACTATATTAACAGCAACGCTAAGGCAGAAGTGATAGTCATAACGTAAAACTGAGTTACCACAGCAAAAATATTTCTATACACAATAGAGTAATGGGGATATCTATTGCAGATAACATAAGCTATCAACTGGAGATGAGAATGGAGGATTTTTAGCGTGGTTGCGTTTACACACCACTTCCACCTCAAATATTTGAAGTATACAATGAAAATCGGATGTTACACTCACATTACTTTCTATGTATCTCTTTTCATTGGTATATCGTTTCAGCAAACTATTTTTTTTCGAAACATTAATTTTCTGTATATTTTATCTTAATCTAGCTCAAATCTCTGCACAAACAGTTTAATTGTATGTTTAGCAGAAGCTACAAGGTAGATTATTCACTGAAGTAATAATCAAATGCTTAAACTTGGTTCGCTGTAGGCTTTAAATTTAATTGGGCACTCTTTCCATAAACATCATCGAATGGTTACAGCACTTCAAAAGCGGTAAACGAGCTTATCAAACCAGTAGGATATCTGGGTAATGATTGATGCCACCAACAACTTATTTCAAGTAAATTACAGTATTTTAAAGAGATCTAGTGTTTTCTGTGCAGTAACATTTCGTCAATCATAGAATCAGATATATAAATATATATAACAAAATCCATTGCAAACGAAGAGGACTTCACAGGCTTTTCACGAAAAGCTAAAAAATAATGCATATATTATATATGTATATATCTAATATGCTGTATTTCAATCATTTTTAATATGAAAAATAATGAAAAATGTTAATTGTTAAAGAGCAATTTGGAGTCAGGAATTTATTTGAAACCACTTGTGTTACATCTTTGGAAGATAGTGAACTATAAACACTAAGTTTGGTGTACAATATGCGGTTTCTTAATTACACTGTTCACATACAGTGCATATGAGCAAGGACCATTTTCTGACACTACCGTATCTGCATTCAGAAACCTCAAAAAATGTATTTGAGGTTAAACCTCGGTTTCAAAGTTTTAAGAGAAAGTTTGATAGTTATAAAATTGCCTCAATGTGTGGCAGGGAAAGAAAAATGTAATTACAGAAATTTACAGAAAGAGAACACAAGAAATTGATTTCTTTTTGCTTGTATGCAAAGTAGCGATACATGACCCATTCAACGTTATACTCGTACCCATCCAGTATTCGACTAAGTATTTAAAACTCATAGCATTTACTATTAAGGTGCTTTGTTGTGAGGAGGATGTAAATGAAAATTGAATAGCACTGATCTGTAGACAAACTTGATTTTATTAGGTTCGAAGGGAACACTTTGAGGTTAAGTTGAATAAATTATAATAGAAATACAAAATCTCTGACAATTACGATCTGGACATGAAAGGAGATCTTCATAAACCATATTACGTTATATACTTCGCTTATCCATACGCAACAGCGAGGTATTTATTTGGACTGGATTGGATGACGGTACGGAGGGGATTCGGAAGTGCTACCAGTCTTGTTCTACTGTACCTATGCCACAAATGGGCACCAACGGAAGGAAGGATGAGACGAGAGGAAACAGTGAGCGGCCGGCCCAAGAGACACGACAGCGCCGAGGATCCCTACAATTCACCAATTGGAAACTTCCCAGCAAACCAGCATAACCAGCAGCTCACCCGACTGCGGACCGGAAACGGACCCACCAAACCGGGCTGGGAGACCGGAGACCATCCAACCGAAGGAGGTAGGTTTTCTCAGAGCATATCATCCTACCATGCACCGCCGACACTTCTACCCTGGAAGAGACCACCAGAGCAAATAGGATGTCAAATGGTAATAAGGATGAAATGGAGGGATAGGAGATTTGGGGATGTAATTAACCCATCCAGGAGTCCCCTGGCGATCCGGGACAACCCCCCATGGGTAAGGAAGGTCGGCCACGGATGTCGAATCCGGGTCTCCCAAATGTGAGCCACAGACGTAACCGCCTGGGCTGTCCCACTCGGTAACGTGATATTGACTAATACGCAAATATTACTTGTTGCATTTAAATTGACAAAAGTGTGCTGAGCCAGAAGAGCCTCCTAAACTTGATATAAGTTTGAATGTAGTTGCATAAACAGGAGTTGTAATGCGTGAAAAGTATTCAGGATATGTTTATCGGTCGTCGAAGCTTGATGTACGAAAGATACAGGTGTCAAATTATTATACGGGTATTTAATGCATATGTCATTGATCGTACATACAAAATTAACGTAAGTTAAATGTGAAGAAAGCAACATAAAAATAAAAAGTACAAAAATTCTCTCCGATTACCTGAATAAATATGACTTCGCATAATCAGAACATTGCTCGTATTATACCAGTTCTTCTGATCACGTAGAAATCAAAACTGCCACTGTTATTACTGGATTTAACTGTGCACATTTCACATATTTATTTCACTGAATTATGTACCAAGTCTTTATACCACAAAAATTGAATACTTCTTTCAAACTCGTCAGTTATTTTCTTTGACCTCCACCTCCCAGATTATATCATCCTGAGCTTTCTTTTCTGTCTAAGGCAGGTGCGCGCGTGCGCGCACACACACAAAAGTGTTACGGGTATGAGTGCGCAGACTTCAAAGGCAACTTGCTGAAGTTAAGCTGAAACATAAGTTCATGCACCATTTTCCTCTAAAGTGCATTGTTTCAGAAATAAAATTGATCAAAGTTTTGATCGCAGATATGATATTACACGTTTATAATTTACTTTTGCAATCAGGATAACGAAATAGAGCTAGAAAATATGAGTTATTTGTTTATTTACTATATGTTGCTAAAAGGACTCGTTTAGCCACCAAATGATAAGAAAGAACTATGTGTATTGCAATAAAGTCGCGAGCTTACGCTTGGCAACCCCGCAGCACCGTCGTACGTTTAGAGCTCAAGATGAATGTAAGCTGTAAAACTACCTGTCGCGGTACAAAAGCAGGTTCTGTTAGAGCAGGGTCGGGAAGCAAGGCTCTGTATGTGTGAATTTACTCTCCCTCTACTCCCATTACTCTCTTGACCCAGATAGACAGAGGTAACTACACCGGATATAGTCGCGTGGTGTCTTTGCAGTGCTGGATTGCATTGCGAAATGAGAGAACGAGGAAATTTTAATCGGGACCTTTTGGTTCTTCAGGATGGTAAAGAACAGTTTTGACATTTCCTACTAACGTTGGATACATTACGAATTTCACACTAACAAGGAATTTCAATGCAGCTCATGCTGGAGCCTATAAATCTTCAAAGCAGCAGACTATTCCGGAGTTCAGGAAAACATGGTTTGGATTTGTACTGGACATGTTTGGTACTACTTATCAACTGTATAGCATAGTGGCAATGAACAAGAATCTACTCCAGCAGTGTTTCGGATGAACATCTTCAATGTGTATTACATTTAAGTTCATCTAGTTTGCAGCCGAGCACTGAAACATCAGTATTTGATAAGAAGAAAGCAAGAATACCAATCATGTAAATTATGGCTACGTCACTACTTAACAAAGTGCATTTTAACGAATTCCAATACACTTTGTAGATAGATTGTGACGTTTATTTTTAAGAATACAGTATAGAAGGTATTTAAAGTCTTTAGCATCATATGGGAAATATTTATCACTGCATAAAAACACTGTATAATAAAAAAATGTAATAAACATGTAAATTCTATAGAATTGTTGTTTACCAGTTTGTTTGACTGTCAGCAAAGCGGTGAGAGGGCGGTTTCTCACACAAGCTAAAATGAGTTGTCTATGTAGCACTGTTGTTACGTCGTCCTTCTCCCCCCCCCTTTTTTTTTTTTTTTTTTTTTTTTTTTGCTTGTTCCATTCCATAGCCTTTAACTGCTATGGTCATATCGGCGGCCGTTCTCCTTTGGAACATACCGAAGGTGTTTACTCGTTATCTTTGGTTTTTTGATCTTAGATCGCACACACACACACATTCACACTCCCATTCATACTTTCATACTTCCAGACTCTGGGGAAGATGGGGAAAAATCCCCACCCCCACCACCGGTAATCGAACCCGGGACCCCTAGCACGACAGGCAGGTGCTCTACCGACTGAGCTACGGGGCCAGCCAAATTCTTATTCTCTAGTGTCACTAACACTTCATACTCTTCTAACCAAATCTTGCGTTCAGAAGTATGCATTTGATTACGTCCGTAAGGCATTTCATCCAAAACCCGCATGATCGCCAATGTGTCACAAGTCACATGTTTGTTTACGAGGCAGATAGAAGGAAAACGGAAGGAATGGTTGTAGAGGTAAAGCATTTCGCACTTCGGGTGTTCATCTTGCCGGTCCGTGTTAAAGCTTCAGATTAATCTAATACGTTGAGTCTTCGCAAATCGAGATTACGGCTCTTGTCATGGCAATATCGACTAGTATATTCATGAATCGCAACAGTTTGGATAAGTTTTCCAAAAGAATTCCAAACCCACGAGTTATAGCAAAGAATCCAAGGGAGCACATTTTGAGCTTATACTATAGACATCACGTTGATAACAATCGTAGCTTCACGGGTGACCAGCGTATCAAGCCGTGTTAAAAATCTTTAAAATATGAAGCAACGATTAATAATGAAAGTTTAAAGTCGTACAACAGTTTGATGTTGTAGTTATTGAACATTAATGAATTTCCTCTTTAGCAAATATGTGGCTTTAATTTCCTTTTACACGATACACCTGAGTGAGGCATTTCCATAATTAATAGTTGAATTTGTTAACCTTGATCAAATCATGTGTAGCTTTTACGCAGCTTTTAGTTTAGCTGTGCTGAATGCGATTCTTCTCCTTCTCCTCCTCCTCCTCCTCCTCCTCCTCCTCCTCCTCCTCCTCCTCCTCCTCCTCCTCCTCCTCCTCCTCCTCCTTCGTCTCCTCTTGGTTTAGGACACAGCCCTGTTCACTTATTGCCCTCTAACCCTCATGCCATTTTAGGCATCGGATAAGGGAGCCACAGCTAATGATCAGAGAGAGAAACCCAGGGATGGGTGATCAGCCCGATAACGGAATGAGAGTGAGAGAAATGAGGGCGAAGTGAATGAAAGGAAAGATGATAATGGAGCAATTGGTGGAATGATGGCGGGAGAACCGGCGATTTCGGAGAAAACCCACCCCAGCGCCGTGTCCACTACATATCTCAGTTTGCGGTCGCCTGGGATCCGATCCACACCGTCTTGGTGAGAGTCAAGCGATGTAACCGCTCAGCCACGGCGAATACGACTGAATAGCTTAAAAGAAAAACATCTCACCCCTCGGTACTGGCATTAGTTAATAAACACACAGGCACGTGGCGAACCACTTTCGAGCGCTGGCCTTTCACCCGTTGCAGGTGTAAGCGCAAGCCTGACCCAAAAACAAAAACCTTTAATTCGCAAGACTTTCTTTATTTTAACCTATTTTGAAACAAGGAAAGCATGCATTTGGATTCCTATCCAAATCCTATCCAAAAGATAAATAGTTAAGGAAAGACATTTCAGTAATACATTAAAATTGTGCAGCGGGGGATATATAAACATTTTTTTTATTTCCAACAACAGATCTAGCGCCCTTTCCTCTACTGCATTGTATACTATTACTTCCCATTTTCACCAATCTCTTTCTTTCCACAGCCCACACGTCCATAACATTGTCATATCATTCGTATCATTAAACATTCTGTGCGACGATGCAATTCAGTGCATGCATTTTTTTTTCGCGTGTGATGCATTTAAATTTACAACCCAAACATATTTTATTCATACGAGAGATTTGTAAACTGCTCAACTTTAAAAGCAGAAGATTTTTGGCTGTGCTTCTATTAAGAGAAATTTTGATTTTTAAGCATAATTAGGAAAAGCCAACAACCAGAAGCAGTGGACGTTTCTCGCTAATTGTGTATGAGAAACTGATGGCTCATATGACACCCATAAACCAAAATACGATCTTTACCTGGTAAGCAAACTCGCGGTAAAACTGTTTTTTTTTTCCTTCAACAAAAAATCTACCAATTTCATGATCCATTACCTCAGACAGCATTTAAGATACAAGAAACTGAAAATGTGTCATGACGTATGTAGATGCATGGGCTCTAAGCTCGCTGATCTACTCGTATACATTTAGTTCGTTTATTCGGAAAGACAGGAATTATTCGTACACTATTTTTTTCTTCTTCAAGTTTATCAGATATATATGTTTTAAATACAATCAACAGTATTTTTCACACTAAAGTAGATCTACATCACTTAATTTTGTTCTTATCGTCCTCTAATTTAATTTGGTTGACTTCCATAATTTCTGAGAAAGCGGATCATTTACACCACAAAACTTTACTCGGAGTAAAACGTACTCAAAGAAAAATGGAGCAAAAAACTGTAAAAATAAATCGTATTGATTACTAAAAGACCTACAAATTAATATATTTAACTAAGCGATTACGTTACATAAAGGCCCTAACCTTATCCTTGAACATAGATAATGAGTTTCCAAGCTCAAGTACAATCTAGTTCCCTCACGCTAGAGTAAGTGAGGACTACGAAATATAAAAATATATGATTTATAACATTATTAATATAGTGTGTGTATGTGTGTGTGTCCATTTATTCCCACTTAACCTGCAGCTCCGGACCACACCTTGATATTGCCCGCCTCGGTAGCGTAGATGGTAGCCTGTTTGCCTCCCGTTCAACAGGTCCCGAGTTCGAATATCAGCCAGGGTGATTAACCTGAGAAAGGTTTCTTCCGGGGATTTCCTTATCCTGATAGACAAATGTCGGGTAACTCTAAGTTCTAAGGATCCTGGACTTATTTGAGCATCAGTTCACCCATTTCATTCATATAACTCGATATAACTTAACATTGGAGGACGCAAATTAAAAGAAAGGCACTTGATAAGAGCAAAGTGATCTTGAACAAGTAGGTAATCCAGGCAAACCCAATAAAACTTTGATATTACAATGTCACAACAGCTAGTGATGGGCAGAAACATGAATGATTTTAAGAATTGAATACACTGTATTCGAATACTTTGAAGAATCAAAACTTTCATTCGAATGCAAGTTCTCGGCTGAAGTCATTCGGATGACGTCACGTAGTTCGAATCGAGAACCTTGCCTGCATTCGAATGCAAGTTCTCGGATGATGTCACATGCGGCGAATCGAGAACACTTGCTTGTATTCGAAATAAGTTCTCGGATGATGTCACTTGCAGCGAATCGATTTCATTTGCTGGTATTCGAAATCAAGATCTGGCTATCTGGCGTTCCGCTGCGTGGAAGGACGCGGGTTCGAGTGCAACCTTACGTATAGTATTTATTTATACTGTGTATATGTGTAAAATGCAGAAAAACAACATAAAAATAAAAACGTGGAAAATAAGGAAAATTGAATATTTTATTTAGAAAGATCGAGAACATTTACTTGTTTTCAAAAACAAGTTCTCGGATACTGCAAACGAAAACATTTGCGTTTATTCGATGCAAGTGTACGAAGTCACTAGAACAGAGGTCTCTGGCATTCCTCTGCGTAGAGGGTCACGGGTTCGAGTCCCGCCTTGGGCATGGTGTTTATGTGTATTGCGTATATGTAAAAAATACAGAAAAACAACATATGAATAAAAACGACGAAAACATGGAAAGTGATAATAAATAATAAGTAATAGTAAAAATAACGTTGATGGTGTTTTGTTACTGTTTCCATAGGCAGGAAGTATAGGATATCATAAACAATTGGCATACGCGATCTTGAATCGTTTATTTCTGTTCTAATTCATTGTTGCAATGCTCATGACTAGGGCCCGGAAGTTGTTGACCGAAACTCTCTAAAAATGAGCTATAAAATGCCCTTAAAATATAAAAAAATGCACATAAAAGTTAAAAAAAAAAAGATGACCTAACAAATATTAACAATTTCTTTCATAATAACACATTTATAACTGTTACAGACAAATAATGAGTATATGGTTCGAATAACCACATTTTAAAGTAAACTTTCTTAGTAAATGACACAATTATTGCTACTAAATAATAAATAAATTCAAAATTCATCAGGTCATTTTCAATTTTATAAAATATGAAAAAATAAGTTACTGTACCCATTTCTTCAAGGCGGCTTATGGTATCCATCAAAACTGTAAAATTTGATTCAATGAAAGCTAATTTACGTTGGATTTGAGTGTCAGAAAACAGATTCTGTGCACTCTCGATTGCCCTAGAATCTACTCTATCTAAGCTATTCACCACTTCTCGCACTATTTGAAAATTGTCACAGCGAAGTTAACCATGTACCCCAGCGTGTTAAAATTGGTGCCGGGGGCAAAGCTATATTAGAGGATTTATCTTTTAAATACATATTTCGGGTTGGCGCTTTCGAAAATATTTTCTTTACTGTGGAAATTAGTGTATCTACATCTGGAAATGTTGATGTGACCTGTTCTGCCATGATGAATTCGATGAAAAGCATGGGCCAAACCTGTGACATACACCGTCTTACTGTAAAATAATTGAATCGATTTTGCCGCCTTTACCATGTAAGGCGCAGTAGTAGCTTCTAACATACCAATGGCCACATAACACCGCTCTGAATTGGTTCTTTTATCAATTGATACATAATTTTTTTCCCCATTCACACATTCACATATTCGGTTTAATGTGTCTTCATAACATTTTTGTAGGTAGCTTTTACGCAAGGTTTGGAATTGTATGATCATTTGGAATTGTATGACCAGTGTGACGTTCAAGAAAATCTTGTAATTTGGAATTAATTTTCCTAGAGGAATATTTGCACTAACAAACACTTCACATAATTCTTTATAAAAGGAAGACGACTTGTTATTTGACGTTGAAGCCGTTTCTTTTAACAGTTACTGAGACTCTTGTCCTTTTTCTTTCACATTTTGAAGAGCAGGCAAATGTTTTTCTGTGGATGCAATCCACACGTATTGCATGATGTAATCGGCGATTCCTCGAATTGATGCGTCTAAATTCACCTGCACTGTTAGGACGCTGACCTGTGTTAATTACATTACCACACTTACAAAATTACTATTTCATATAAAATATATAAATGAACTTTTAATTACAAATGATTTTAAAATCCCCCAAAAAGCCCATGGGTCAGGGTCAGGTCCGCCACGGGATTCAAACCCGGGCCTCCCGATGCCGGCTACAGATGAAAATGCCCTATAAATTGGTGAAAAGAAAGAAAATGACCGGAAAATGCATTTAATGTTAAAAATTGCTTAATTTTAAAAATGTGGAAAAAACGCATTTTGATGACATATAAAAATCATATTTATCTAACGTATTTGTTCCAGAATGCACTTAATTTCCAATAAGCATCGTCTGTGACTACTCAGAGAAAAGATGACTTTTCATCAAAATCCGGGTCCTACTCATGACTAATTAATTGCTTTGCTGTGTATGTGGTCACTATGATCCGGTGTTTCTGATCAGGAAAACATTTTATTTCAAGCCAAGAAATGTTAGGCATAGTTTAAAGCAGTGCCAAAGCATACGGCAATAAAGCATAAAAGAATGTGACAGCACGTACTAATATGTTAAAAATGGTCATTATTGACCACTTGCTTATGCTTATTAATTATTCTATTAATATTAGGAAGTAAGACATAGCACAGTAATACGTTATTTTCATTGTCCAACTAACATTGATAGGACTTTAAATATAACTACGCTATTATTTATATGATATCATGTGCTTGGAAATCAAATAGTATGTCCACATTATAAATTTGAATTTAATTTTGAATTTACAACAGTTATTCATTAGTTATAGTTGCATATCTCGTAATGCACAGTCCTTTCTCCCACGATTTTGTGATTTAAATATATGATCACGTATTCAGATAATTGTTTGGGGACAGTCCGATAACCTTGGGATGTAAGCAGGTAACCTTGGAATGTAAGCAGGTTATTTTCCGTAAACAGTATATTTTATCTATACAGTAAACATGTCCCGCCCTATGTCTTATCTACAGTGTATATTTGTCAACCAGTTCACTTCTCGCCCCTTCGCTGTCTAGCCTTTAAGATGTGATTCTGTTGGCACCAATCAGAATCTGTGAAAATTAATCGATATCTGCATTCAAATTCCACCTCAGTGCACCTGCACCTAACGAGAACTATCTCATACTATGTAACAAGTTTTATGTACATTTGCCAGTCTCAAATTTGCAAATTGTTTTATTTCTCAGCTGCATAATTTCATAAGGAACCTAGTTTTGTATTTATTTATTTTTAAATACTTTAACATCCTTTAACCGGATTATCATATTGTGCAGTAAATGAAACGAGTGATATTCACAAATCAGTCCAGGGCCACTAGAATTTAAGTTTAATCCGACATTCGTCTTCTTAAGATAAGGGTAAGTCCTATTCAGTAAACTTATCTAGATCTCGATTGGAACTCACTTTAGCGGTGCTCAACTTTCGCTCATATGAGCGGAGGTTGGACTTTGTCACTTCACCCCTCTTCCTCATGAAAGCATTTCCTCTTCACTCGCTTGCCCTATATAATAGAACGTTGCGTCTTATCTTCGCAGACAGTGGGTGGAGGTAAGTCCTCCTTCCCCTCACGCGGCAAGGTTGGCCACTACCTCCTCACTGGGAGTCAGACACGCTACCATCACATTATGGAGGCGGGCTACAGTTTAAATCATTTATAGCCAAACAGGTTGTTTGATGACAGTCGTGCTTTATATCAATGCTGCAACTGTGAGAACCAAAGAGACTCATGTCAGTGTACGGCATCAATGTTTAGTACCTCTAACGCGTGCTTAGTAAGCACAAACGTGTTATATTCCATTTAAAAATCTGATATCGAGATGTCGCCAAGAATGCAAGTTTTGAGGAAACCAGAACAAAGAAGGAAAATTAAAAAAGAACGTCGGCACGCGCGCTCCAGTGTGTATGTTTTTTGTGTTTGCTAATAGCATATTACAGAACCCAAATATTGGAGGAATACAAAATGTAGCATTTAATTTCATTATCTTTCACGGATGCGAAGCGAAGGTTTTCAATAAAATCGTCCAAAAATGGCTTCAATAATTTTAATTAAAACACCACATATGTAAGATAGCCTATTGTGAATTTTCTGAGGATAAACTCTGAAGTCCACTTTACTGGAAGGAAGTTTATATAGCTATTCTAAACTTAAGAAATTAACGAAAAGGTAGTGTAGAACTCGTAAAAGTATACAATTAATGTCAATTACAATAATGTATTAAAAGGTTAACCAATTCCGATATATTATTTGTTGGTGATTAGAATCCTCAGATACTTACTTAAAGGTATGTAATTTTAACTTGTAAGTTCCTATTCCCTTTTTTACTCACGGAAAACCAATACTTTAAATGCATCAATCAGTGGTTCGCTTTCTAAATATCTGATTATTGGTTATACCAGTTTATCCCAGCTATAAGAACAAAAACTGTGCAACTAAATGCCTTTCTACAGACTTAATCTAAAGAACCAAGGCAATATATTTTTATAAGAAGAATTTTGTAGAAGCATGGGTGGAGGAAGTAGTTTTTGTTGTTGTCGTTGTAATTTTACGTCCTCCAAGGTTAAGTCATATTGAACGGTGACTGAAATGGGTGAAATTATGCTCAAATGTATCCAGGGTCCATGGAGCTTAGAGCTACCCGACATTCGTCTTTAAGGATAAAGGAAAACCCCGGAAAAAGCGTATTTAGACAACTTATCCTGAGCGAGATTCGAACACAGGAACTCTTGAACGTCAGGCAGACATGCTACCATCTACTCTAGAGGTACGGGCAGGAGAGAAAGTCATGTGAATGTAACATAATACATTTGTTTTTAATGTTTATTAAAATGATAAAAACACATCCCTGATTAACTATTAAAAGTAAATAATTACACGTAGAACTTTTTGGATGCCCCCCCCCCCCCCGGAAATTCTAAATACGTGCCTGGTAAAGAGAATTCCAACCTGTAAAAGTTTGTTCTGTGTTACTATTAATTACTATCTTAAACAGGAATTCTCTTTGGATGAGCAAAGTTTAATAGTTTAGCCGAAAAACTAAATAAAGGAAGTCGGTTTCCTTATGCAGTAAAGAATTTTTAGACCCACGCAAGGACTTATCTCTAGAGAGATTCGGCAAAAGTATAATTAGATCCGGAATTGCAGAGCAACATTAGTCCAAACACGAGTTCTCATTGCCATGCACAAATTAATTGTGTGACGGGCTGTAACCAACCCTTAACGTAGATTATAATTAGCTGATGTAAGTCCCTAGCTTTCTCCTCAAGAGACTCTACACTCTCTGTCTCTCAAGAAAGGAAGGGTGGTAAAGTACCAGGTTAGCCCCAGGAATTCCACTCTTTCTTAAGGTAGAGCCGTACCCGCTGGGACTCCTTGGTACAGGTACTTATACTTTTATGTCGGAACCTTTTATGTCTTTACATCCCTCACATTCTTTCTTAAAGAGAAATGCACGCCAGTGTTTTCCTTTCTCATTCATTTATTCATATTTTTGACAGCCAAATTGAGTCCTTTTATTTTTTCTTCGTAGCTGTTCTATGTTTTTCAGTCTTTGCAGACAGTGTTCAGATTTTTCATACATAATTGAGTAATCAATATTTTTCTGATGTCACTATAACATAACACATGCTTCAGTTTTCTGTAAGTTTCAACAAGGTTATTTAATAATAATAATAATAATAATAATAATAATAATAATAATAATAATAATAATAATAATAATAATAATAATAATAATAATAATAATAATAATAATAATAATAATAATAATAATAATAATAATAATAATAATAATAATAATAATAATAATAATAATAATAATAATAATAATAATAATAATAATAATAATAATAATAATAATAATAATAATAATAATAATAATAATAATAATAATAATAATAATAATAATAATAATAATAATAATAATAATAATAATAATAATAATAATAATAATAATAATAATAATAATAATAATAATAATAATAATAATAATAATAATAATAATAATAATAATAATAATAATAATAATAATAATAATAATAATAATAATAATAATAATAATAATAATAATAATAATAATAATAATAATAATAATAATAATAATAATAATAATAATAATAATAATAATAATAATAATAATAATAATAATAATAATAATAATAATAATAATAAACAACTTAGCTCTTTAGCAAAATACCGCCCTGCTTCAAACCACAGAAACATAAAGCCACGTCAAATATCCATGTGGGTGGTTTACAACCACGTTCTTTCCCTGACGCCGTGCGCTATTTTATTTATAAAATGAGGCCATAGAGCAAGGATGGCCGAAAGCTCGACAACTTCATAAACATCGCACGGCTGGAAACCCGAGAAGCTCTAATTAATATTTGCTGCCATTTTTTTTTTTTTTATTTATTCCATTTATACCCCGCCTTTAACTGCAATGGTCATATCGGCGGCCATTCTCCTTTGGAACATATCGAAAGCCTTAACTCGTATTCGCTGAGTTTTAATCATAATATCACGTACACATTCGCACTCTCATTCATACTTTAAGACTCTGGGGAAGATGAGGAATTATCTTGGCCGGAGAAAAATCCCAACCCTCACCGCCGGGAATCGAACCCGGCAGGCAGATGCTCTACCGACTGAGCTACGGGGCCAGCCTGCTATTTATTCTCATAGCTTGTAATTGGTATAACGAGAAAGTGCGTATTTTCATACAAATACAATATGCGCCAAAATATAGAGTGCTGGGAATTATGTTACTCTTATTGTCATTACCTTACGAATAGAGATGATAGTGTAAATGTTCAAAATGTGCTGCATTACGCTGTAGGCAGTATTCATAACGATCACGCGGATTTTCCAACATATTCCGGAACGCAAGTTGCTGCAGAGTCCCAAACAACGAGACAAACTTCTGACGTATTGCAGACAGTTTTGGGTTGATCTGGACAATTGAAAACTTTCTCCTTTAAGCATCAGGTGTTTTGCGATCGGGGGAATGTGATGGGTAAGGGAACTCAGCTTCGCGGAAAATTACTCGTCCTGGAAAGGTTTCTTGCAGCATAGCCATAGACAGTCGAGCGGTGTGGCAGGTCGCCCCCTCTTGTTGGAACCACTGACTATTCATCTGCATGTTCCAGGCACGACACAACACGTTCATGTTTTATCTAGAGACGTGTTGGAGAACATGCCATAACAGTCTGGAATCATGAATAGTCGTGTATAAAAAGAAGCCATGGCTAGCTTATCGAGTAGTCATAAACAGAGTAGTAAACAGAGCCGTAACAAGAGTCATAACTACCACTACTGCTACTACTAATGATAATAACAGTTTCACACACATTGTTACTTCTTCTACTACATACCTAGTGGGTGGAAGTTCTATTGCATTCAGCCTAAAACTTTCATGTTCAGGCCTGCTGAACCGAAAAACGGCGTTTTTATAAGCTGCGTTTGTTTGTTTGTTTGTTTGTTTGTTTTTGTGTGTAAACAACATAACTCAAAACCGAAAATTCAGATAATTTCAGTATTCTTCACAGATATCACACAAAGATTTTCAAGGAAAAGGATTTTCATGTAAAACATTTCGATGTTTTTTATTTTCGAAAAATGGGCCTATTTCCATTAAAAGCATGTATTAAGATTTTAGTTAATTGATGCAAAATAATAAGAGTTAAATAATGAAGCCTGGGACTCAAGTACTTACGATAGTAAGTCGCCACAAGCGGTGTATCTCGGATGCGAGAGCCCCTAGTGGTTTACCGGGGAAATTTACGAGTCAAATGGAAGGTTTAGTGTCAAAACGGCACGTTGACCATGGTAGCTCAATGGGTTAGAGCGACTGGATGGAAACCAGGAGATCCGTGGTTCAAATCCCGGCCATGGCATTGCATTTTTCATATTGACTCTCTATCCATGTATTAAGATTCTTGCGTGACATACAAGATACATATCTGGAAATATCGTGTGTGGTTCACTTCATTCAGAAGTAATACTCTAATAGTTTGCATAAACTGGTAAACCATACGAGAAAAGACAAAATCTTATTACACAAAAAGTGCACAATTGTTTTAAAGAAAACTGGTATCTGAAGTTATCGTCCTTTCATATTTTAAAGTACTCCCGAGTTTCAGTTGTTTCTGACGCTCATTTAAAGAACACGAACAATTTACAGCGACCGGGTTTTAAAACAGTTGACTATTACTATTCCCTCTATACGTATAACGAAATGTTTAATGACTTTCATAAAAAACAACTTATTTTTATGTTATAAATCACATTTGCCGATATTTCTTAATGGGTTATAACAAATAATCTACTTTTGAGCCCCTCTTCCTAGCCTTCATGTCTGTGAAGGTGGCTTTTCAATTTCCATTTTAGATTCGGAGATATCTGAGGTATGTTTCACATGATTCGCCAGGTATATTCATAGAAAATTTTCAAAATAAATTATACGGAAGCACTCGCTTTTGAACCGTAAGACCGATTACGAAAGAGCCATTGTTTAAATGGCGTAAAGATCAGTTTGAATACAACTATTAATCTGAAAGTGGGAATGAATTGTAAATTAAATTCCGGTACATTAATCACCACGCTGCTGCGATAAGAAGTCGCTGTACAAAAGGGGACCTTCTTCGAGGTACATGATATAACTCGGCGAAATAGTGCGGTCTTCCACAATTCTCGGCAATTAAAGCGAGTGTGCAACTCATTAAAACTTAACTAGATTGCAACGCAAGTTAAAGCGAACTGCCTTTACAGTAGAGTCGTCAGCATTCTAGCTTTTTAACCAAGAAGACCCGGGCTGGATTCCATGTAAGGGTGTGGGAATTTTCCGTTAATTACAATAACTTATTTTCGCAGAGCTCGGAAATGTGAATGTGATTGTACCTTCTAAAAATCAGTAAAACAAAAACAAAAACCTACGAGCTACTTCTTTGTAAAATCGTCAACCTTCAATATGACCACAAAAGTTAAAGGGATATACAATATATAACAATAATAAGCATAATAAGCCCATAACCGCAAAATATGAATGCTAAATTTGTTCTTACTTTTACTAATATTTGTGTGTGTGTGTGTGTGTGTGTGTGGGGGGGGGGGGTGGGGAGAAACTGGTCAGTATCATTGGAGAAATGCACTTCACCACGAAAAATATGTCAATTGAAGAATTTGATGTCGAGCTGAGATATTACAATGGGAGCAACGGCACGGAAAGCAACAAATCAGCGGCTGAGATCCAGGCCATGCCATTGAATGATTCTACCTTACCAACTTAAATCTACACACTGCATGAGCTGACGAACAATTACAAGTGACACCATTTGCACACAGAAGCCATCATACTTACAGTATTATCAATTTGTAGAAAAAACTTCCCTTAAACCTGTAATAAAGCTCCAGGTGCTCCAAAATGTGCAGGATTTAGAACAATTTTTTCTAACGTTGTGCAGAATTCACAGTACAGAATGGCACATAGAGTACTCTTTTAGAACTATATTTAAAATATACACATCACTTACCAAATTAAAATGACTATTACGGTTAATAAAACTGCATGATGGCATTCCCAAGTGCTCCAATATCATAACTTAATCTGAACTGAAAAATTCATTGACACGGCTGGGACTCTAACCACCGACCTTCGGTATAGGTCCCGATAGTAGCATCGTAGCTTTTAAGTCTGATTCAACTTATCAAGTTACTGCCTATGGCCAGTGAAAAACCACATTCATCAAGTATAAATCTGACTGGCCAGAAAATTTCTAGTGAGCGTTGTCTCATATTGGAGGTATTTTAAAAATACTGGAAACAACGCGTTAGTGTTACGACAATGCAAAAGAAGTATAGAACTAAAATAAAATAGAAAATAAAATAGAACTAAGAAATATAGAACTAAAATAACCTTATGTTCTATTCGCAAGAACTTCTCCACGCATATTACTTACAACTGTTACTATTTAGGTACTACTTCTGCAAACTATCACTACAAAAGTTTATTTTCTATCTACTTCATGTTAATCCAGATGACCTTTAAAATTAGTTTCAACGCACATTTTGTAATAGGTAGAAGGAGGCCAGAGAAAATCGAATGGACATTCTTATGGCTAAGAGGTTTTGCAACTTGTTGTCTTTGAAATTTCATGCTGTTTCCATGGTGTCGTAAGAAACAATCGAGTAGCAACAGCACTATTACAATGAAGTATTATTAAATTAAGTCAATATTCTCTAGTGTGAAGAACTGAAAGCTTAAATAAGAACGGATTTCACTGTTCTGGCGCATCCTACCAAAAAAAAGTGGATTAAAGTTGTCTACATTTTACGAGTACTAAGCTCTTGTCTTCTGTTACAGTTTACCACTTAAACAAATGTTTTCTCAATTGTTTCCGACTGAAGAGAGCTAAAAGACTACTTTCTGGACGGCCTTTGTTTTATTTTATCAAAAAAATATATATCTATGTATATAGATATATATTTTTCTCTTTTTCTTATTTAACCGATTTTTCATTATTTCCGTTTGCCTTATCTATTTTCCTAATTTCAGAAATATTCACTATACACATAAACACCCATGCCCAAAGCGGGACGCCTTCGTAAGAGTTGAACTTGAACTCCTGTCGTAGTATATGTCCGCAGAAATACGACTACTGCGTATGCATCTTGACTAGCGTTATAAAAGGCATGCAATCTGGAAATCAGCCATCTCTGGAAGCTTCCTAGGAATTTGTAACCTGCTGGATTTTCAAAGATCAGTGAGCCACCTTTAAAACTTGATTAGGGTTCATTGTGATATCTCAGTGTCCCAAGATTCTTTGTGCAGCACTTGGAGCAGTAGCTTGGGCAACAGAATAACTGGATTTGAAATTCCAATGGGATCATAAACCTCGTGGATCACACTTGATCTAAGCTCAATCACAGCTCCCAGTACGTAAAGGCTCTACGTCACTCCGAAAACTATTCGTTTGTGTCTGTACGTTTTGATTTCACCCTTAGCCCACAGGAATCTGCAAAAGTCTCGATCGTTAGAAGCCACGGAAATCTGAAGAAATGCTTTACGAATGTCAGGAATAACACCAATTTTCTTCTTCCGGAACTTCATGACTAGAAATAGAATAAGCTGAACAACTTTTGAACGCTTTTCTAAACAGACATTGAGAGAGGGATTATTGCCCTTCCTGCAAGAGGCAGATAATGAACACCGATGTCTGTCTTTGTCTGTAATTTTTTCTATTATTCCTTCAGTTAACCAAGCCCTAAATACTTTATCGTATTCTTCTAAGTACCCATTGATTTCCAGCTACCTTTTGCTAACTTTCAGCCATTTGGCTGCTAACTTATATGCAGGGTCTATTGTAGATAATAATTTAACCAGGGAAGTTGAAATTCATATATTCCATCTACCTTTATCCTCACTATTACTGTGAAGTTTCTCCTTTCTTGTTTCTCTAACTGGTGTTTCTTTTTTTAATATTGAATCTTTATTCCTAACTTATCTAATTCCCATAGACTGCAGATCTTCTCTACATTGAATAGAACAGGCTTTGCTTCTCTCTGCATATTTTGAATACACAAGTCTCTCCCAAACACAGTCCATTCTAAATAGTCCTCATTGCACTCGTTGGAGAGTAATGATCCTAGAAAATCTGCACCTGTAAGGATCTCAATCTTCTCCTAGATCCAGTTGAAGTCTTCGGTTCTTTACTTGTCTGGTGATGGGGTACACTACTGCAAACAATATGCTGACGAAGGACAGTTAATTCCAACTGAACAGTCATCTATATTCTGAAGGACAACATCAAATACACTTTGTTCTATTGCTGATTCGTTCGACCATTAAACACATAATTACTTAAAATAATCTTCCGAGTTGCTTTAAGTCCCAGTCTCTTTACTAAGTTTTCAGAGATGTAAGAATATTGGGCTGCTGAATCCAAAAGAGCACGCACAACTTATATCCTGAATAATTTTAACTATGACTGTTTGAAGATATACACAAGAGCAATTTGTACAAAAATTTGTAACTGTCTGGGACTGAGATGATGCTTCTGTGTCTTCTTGCAATTTTCTTTCGGAAGACTCATACATGATTGGACAGTGTTGTAGATTACAAGCATTTCAGGAGAGACGAATGGGACACTTCCGTGCAGTGAGTCCACACTTGAGAAACCTGGAACACACAATCTTGTCTTCTTTTCTTCTGACGTTATTTTTCTTGCCTGTAGACATATAGATGATAAATGGTATTTTCTTCAAGACAGAAAACACATACATTTACTATTGCTGCAGTTGACGCTAAACCCTGAGCAGCAGTAGTTTTACATTTCTTCAAAGGTTTCACATTCTTCGTTGTATCAGTTACACTAGCATTACTAATCTTCCTTACAAGTTGTATGTACTCATCTTTCCCTACTTCAGATTTCAAAAATGCTAAAATATTCTTTAGTTTTTCCTGTGATCCAGTTTCCTGATAACTATCTCCTGCCCTTTGCCAAACACGGATCAGTTCATCACTTAAGCAAGATTCCACTAGAGGGAACAGTAGTGCGGCATTTGCGGTTATCTGTAGTTAATCCCATAGTTTCTAATGGCCTGACCTGAAGCTCAATCCTTTCATACAAAGCTGAAAGAGGCGGTTTTTCTATCAGTAAATTAATTATATACCGCACATGGATTTCTATTAACAGGTATCTGCGACTACAAAGTGCTTCTAATAGTTCTACAGCTTTAAGATAATTCTCAGAAGCCGGGGGAGGGGGAATCCATTCACTAGATCGTAGGCTCTTGGGCCTGGGGTCATCGATTCTCTTAAATACAGAACTTTCTAGGCATACTGAAATTCATTACTTTCATTATCTTAAACTGGACCCAGAACAGTAACCACTGCTTAATATCTGCCTAAAATTTAACAAGTGACAACTTTGACAATTTATATGCAGCATGTTAGCCTGGGACTTATCTGAACGGATAGAATAAGCATCACACTGCATTTCAGCTTTTACTACTTTTCATATTCACACTTACGTATCAATCACTTGTCTCCATATGTTTCTATCTCTTCGAGCTCCGTAGCTTAATCCTCACTTCAAGGGCAAAACAATCGTCACGATTTCGTTCATAAAAATATACACAGGCTATCTGCATTGACTTCAAGGATTTTAGAACATGTCAAAATATCCTCAGGCATTGATCCTATTCTGAAATGTATTATTAGCTTCAGAAATCGAAAGGCATAGTTGCGTTCTTTCCTTTCTTAATGAACGTATTTCAGCCATTTTACTACGCTGATCTGTTTCTGCTGTGTTTTCTTTTTGCTAACTAAAAGTAATTGCACAACCTGTCCTTTCACAGTCGCCAGATGTTACGTATTACATGTTACAATCAAAATTAAGCACACTTTATACAATTAAACACAACCCAAAGCAAATTCTGAGCTTCTGAACACAGTGTATTTTATTGTTGTTTTTCTTAACGAAAGCACAACTCTTTTTACTTAACAAAAGCAATACGCAGTCATACACCTCTTGCTGTCAACATGGAAAAAATAAAGTTCCCTTAATATATACGTTAACCTCAATTAAATTATCGAATATCTATCAGCGCTCATCGTATTACTGAAGAGAATTTACTGGGTTTGTTTCTCCACACTTGATTTAAGAAAGAAGTCTCGCTGTGGCGATTATTAGTAAAGTAACATAATTTTGTGCATATTAATAGTGCATTAATACACTATATAGAGTAGGGCAGAATTAAATTGCACAAGGATTGCATCACGGTCTCTGCTATTACCACATAAGTTTAATGGTGTCATATCTTGCCTCAGGCTACTTTTACAGTGCCTGTTGTGCTCCTCTCTCATACTCAGTCTCACGTTCCCCACAGGATAATTAAATCACGACATTCTAGCGCGCGGTAACCTATTGTAGCGTAGTAAATTACTCTTCTCTCAGAGAACGGAGCATATGGTATGTATATATACTATTGTTCAGTGAAACTCTCACAAATCGCACGTCTCTATGCTACTTAAGCAAACCAAAACTGCAAAATGGCAAACGTTAGTTAGCATTTTCAATCTCCCTTTCCGTTCTAGACTGAGTTTATTTGCTACGTTCTAAATTACGGAACCTCTGAAGAGGAGTTATTAATACTTAAAAATACCCATACCGAGCGAGATGGCTCCACGGTAACGTGTACGGCTCTCATTTGGGAGCTTACACATACGATTCCCATCAACTGCATTCCGTTACTTTGGGCTTTTTGTGGTTTCTCCTAGTCCATAGGTGAATCCTCGGGTGGTTTTCACTTTTATTTCCTTTCCTTCTTACTATACAGATGTGATTGTAGCTTTTGTCGTGTATGGCTATGCCAGGAAAATGATTAAAGGAAGGAGTACTCCCCGTTGACACTGTAAGGTTGATACGTTGATGGGTCTTTCAAAGCTCTTTCTAGACAGCTCCGGCAGTGGAACCGTTCAGGACTTCCACGCGTCTCTGTGGTCTATCTGCCTACGGCATGTATCTCCTGAGGTTCCATCACCTTCCTCATATAGGCGACAATCACACTAGATCTACGTAGGTCACAGTGTGCAAGGTGCTCCCCTCCCTTGTGCAACCCATAACCTACAAGGACACTCGCCTCTGGAGTTTCTAAAATCCACAATTTGATTTCAATTATTTGAAACTTTAATATACTAGAAGTCGCGGTTTAATGTAGATATAATCTTACCAAATTTAATGTCCATATAATTTAGTTCCTGATATATTCATTCTATGAATTTGTTTTATTCTTTTGAAAAATTGCTCTAAATAATGAAATTAAATAGGTGCTTGCTCCAAACCACCCTTCGTGCAGCTTGAGCGTTGTAGTTCCTTAACAGGTAGATTGGACGATGGCCTATCCGTTGTCCACTGCCAAGTCCGAACCTCACAACTTTTATTGCTATTATTTATTTACTTATTCTGTGAGAACATCAGAGCTTGAAAGCATATATAGAAAAATGGTCATCGCAGTCTATGTCAAAGGACAATTGCAATCATCTTGACAAGGGGTGGACTATTAACCACACTGAAAAATTCGTTCCCAATATTTGAACTTTCGGCTCGTACTAGTGCTCTAACCAACTGAGCTACCGTAGTGACCTTTCAGCAGGACCTTAATTGTCCGACTCACCCACAATTAGTAGTTAAATTATAAGGCCTTCTCCCATTAATTTTGAAATAACATATCCTGATAGCGATTTAACAATATCCTAAGCAATTTCGGTTCTAGGTTTCGTAGTTAAATTAGATCAATCAATGTTAATTGTTATGTCACACAAATGGTGTGTAGGCTAAAGTTGGAATGGCAGGATCAGACTGCAAATATTCAGTATATTAAAAGATAGCTTTCCATGCAGTGAGTAATGGGCTACATATCAGTTTAAAAAATAAGCATAAGAAACAACAACAAAATGGATGGTTACCTCTCATTTATATGAATGCAGTTTATCTTGTTATTTATAGTGCGTTAATATTTGTGTATAATTCCGGTGTTCTTCTGTCGAAACCCGATGTTTTATTAGCTTCGTGACAAAAATGCTGCTGCTCCTATTGCAAATTCCTATGTTAACTCCTCAGATTCTTAAATTCTTCAGAACACTGAAATGTAAACATCAGAATTTCTGTAACAAGGTGATGGCGCAAACATTCGTTTAAAAAATGAATATGTAGTGTTTAACGCCCGCATTTACTTCAAGCGACACCGCAGGCAGTGACACTGATGATACATGAGGTGAAGATGGAGCACCGGTGGAAAGAAATGGCGGGGGAAAACGGAGATCCGGAGAAAACCGGCCCCAGCGCCGTGTTGTCCACCAAAAGTCTTACATGAGGTCTCCTGGGATCGAACCCGGGCCACCTTGGTAAGAGCCAAACGGTCTAATCGCTCGGCCACGGCAAACACTCCTACAGGAGCTATTGACGGTCGTAAAACTCTTATGTGTTCACAGCAACAGTAAAATATGCTGGGAGTTGCGAGTGTATACGATATTTTGTCGAGTCCTTCAACTAATGTTTTTGTGTGTAATTTACGTCATCCAACGTTAAGTCATAGCGAACGATGAATGGAATGGGTGAAATGTTGCTCAAATGAGTCCACGGTCCATAGAGCTTAGAGTTACCCGACATCTTCAACTAATGCTGAAATACTGTCTATGGGGCAAGCATAATCAGACGAAATGTCTTTCTCATTGGCTTGAGGCAGGTGACTGCGGTTGCAGAAGACACGTAATTTTGAAGTTCCATGTTCCAAATTTTGCTCGAGACCTGAATCTTTTAGATTTGATCCTGACGTGCATATTAAAAATTGTTGCATTTCCATCCAACCCATCCTATATACAATTTATATAAATTAAATGCTTCCCTGGAATCAAACACACATAAAAATACTGCGATTTCCTCTTTGAATAGATGCATCAGCTTTGATCTGAACACTATGTATAGGTACTTACGGTTACATCCGCGTAAAATCGAACAGAGAAGGGAAAATTTTCCAATGGTATAAAATAAAAAGTTAAGTGTTGTTTGCGTAGTCTCTTGCACTGTTTGCCTGGGATCCAATCTCATTTATGTCATACCACGTGGCTGCCATCTTCCTTCCTCAAATCCTAGGATGGGTATCGGTAGACTTCAACGCTTTAGAGTTTAAATACTTAAGCTTATTTGTACAACCATTTCATTTAAGAGCCGTCTATCATGAAATCAATATAAACATACTTTAAAATTACTACACACGTAATGTTACATTACCTGCTAAATTCTATTACATGAAATAAAGATCATTATTTTGAATTTACTATCGTTAAGTGCAACTGGCTCCCATATAAATTAATATTATACGATAGCTTCTCTACCTTCCGAAACTCCGATAGCCACATTTACTATAAATACATATTTTGAGGCCCCCTGAATCCAAAACAAAAACAAAAAATAGAAAAAAGTCGTGTGTATGTCGCAATTAATTAAAAACAAAATAGATATAATGTGTAGAGAAAGAAATGTGAATGTAACACATAAAATGTTATTTAAAAACGGCTGTGCACAGTTATTTTCTGTTTGACACCATTAAGAATATCTTTATTAAAGGATAACATATTCACATAAGAACAACAACCCAAATTATCCTTTTGTAGCACGATACTGGAATTTAGTGAAAAGTGCTACAATACACTAACGCAATGAATGGTACTTTTCATAATTTTACGTTTGAATGACATTTAATATCTTTGCATCAATAAAATGGGCCCACTGAATTGATTCCAGTAGTTTTATTTAAAAAATTGTTTGAAATAACGTCAGCTCCACATTTGGATACTGTGCGTGACGCTGTTAATGGGCTCTGAAAGGCTTACATCCGGGTTTTAAAAAGATATTAACATTTAAATATCATTAAAATTCATGAACATCAGCTGGCGCAATTTATTGCCATGCACAACGTATTTTGTCTACACCCAAACCTGAATTCTGCACTCTGAATAATCCTAAAATGTAATTTCATATACAGACAAACAAAACAAATAGATGTCGGTATGCAAATCAAATATACAGCTGGATAAATTCGTAATTAATGCAAAGAGCGGGTAATAATTTAGCATGTACCAAGCGATGAGGTTTGCACCAAAGAAATGTCCTTTCCACTGCTGTTATTAATTAACATATGACCATTTTTTGTGAAAACTTGTGCCAAAGCCAAATTAACTCCCAAAATAATTATAAATGTGAATGCTTCCGAAGGACTTAATTAAATTGTGCTTTATTCCTGGGTGGTATCGTATACTGCAAAAGCGGGCATAACGATTTGTCAGCTTAGTATTCAACCAACGCCTGGGGAATTATAAACCTGCAAGTTTGTAGAGGTGTAAGCAACAATTTACTACCTACCTGGGATTAGTTTTGCGCATTCATAATTGGACCCGAACATAATTTTCATACATGAAACCGAAGGGAAACACAGAGGTTACAAGACGCTTTTGGAAAACAGAGATATAATATCTCATAAAAACTAACATTAATACTCTGGCTGAGAAAATGCCAGTTATAGTGAAACTAAAACTTATTCGCCGTTTTTATTTTTGTGAATGTACATTATCTAAATAAGTAAACATATTTTAAAACTGTCCATACAGCTCTCCCCAGTTTGATGTTGATAACTAGAGCCCGGATTTGTAAGCACAGTCAAGCGATGAAATAATCAAGCATACAGGCACGAAAAATGCAACAAATAGGCAGCAAAAAATAAACAAAAAAAAATTTAATCACAAGCATATTCTTTGATAGAACTTCTACGTTACATAAGCTTGTTACAGAATATCAGGAAGTTCATCTTGAGATTTTCTTGTGTAAAGTTCCTGCGTTTGTCAGCGAAGAATTTTTTATACAGCGAAGGGGATCTCAATGTCGATTGACGCAACCGCAACATACAAAAATCACTACAGTTCTTCTTGAGTGAATTCCTCTTCGATGTACGTTTCTGCACTAGACAGCTTTTTAGAAATGTTAAAACATTGTTTTGTAACCAGAGTTTTTCGTTAATACCTTACTTTCTCAAAGGCAGTTTTAACAATTCCGCGAGTCTCT
Organism: Mantis religiosa; assembly: GCA_030765055.1. Taxonomy (NCBI): domain Eukaryota; kingdom Metazoa; phylum Arthropoda; class Insecta; order Mantodea; family Mantidae; genus Mantis; species Mantis religiosa. The sequence goes on along the minus strand of CM060948.1, from coordinate 185,486,301 downwards.
AAAGACAACCTTGCTGGAATTTCATCTATCAAGGAAAGTGAAGTTCCAAGGTATTATTTTGACCTCCCAACTGTTGCAACACCAGGTATTTTGGGAAAATGATTATTGATGTGCACTGTCTTATCTTGGATGCCAATATTAGCAAAACATTCCTGTGCTGTGACAATGCTGCTTGCATCTTCTGCATCTAAGGAGCACAACACTGTTTTACTTCATTGAAATGTTGTGAGTTGGGAAGCAGTTGTCTGCTAAGGACACTGCCATGACATATAAATTAATAATCATAAAGACAGAAACGTAATTATAGGAATAAACATAAATAAATAGCATATATGTTAGAGAATAGTCGCGCCTGAATATTAAATATATCCATCATACATAAATATAAAGAGAACGTTTATTCGTAAATTCGCGAATTAACAAGCCAGGCAGAGAAGGTCATTAAACCAATTTTTGCAAACCAGTAAACAACCAGCGTTGCTCATTTGTTCACTATGCCCTGAGGACTCGGTTGGTGCCGATATGCCGTTGTACAGATCCTTTCATATATGTAGACTCAGGCGTGACCAGAACAACAGAGCAGCAGATTTCATGAGACGCTTAAAGGGCATGACTCACGAGCAAGTCTTTAGGAAAAGTAGCGTAGTCGACGTGCGTGATAGCACTGATCTAGAGTGGGAATAATTTAGGACCTATCAGAAAGAAAGTACTAGTCTCGTGATTTATGCACCATTCCAAAATTCAGCATGAGTGCGGAAAATTGAAGTATGGCAGAAATACGTTCCAGCAACTAAGATCTCTCCCAACACTATGACCGCGAGAGATTGGCCTGTAACAGTCCGCGACAGTAAACATTTATACTACCTACATTACAATCGTGTGTGAACGATACGCGTGTGAAGTCCCGCGCCAGAAAGTGTTAAGTTTCACGTTTACGAAAGCTTGCTGAATGAGAATCGTAAAGAAACAACGCGCGTGAAGAGTAGCGCCAACAAATATTAAGGGCTCACCATTAAGAATATTCTGCATCAACGGACCGTGAACGTAACTTCGCGAACAGCAATGAAATTCTTATGCCGCAGTAATCTGCAAAGCACTTCCATTCACTCCACGGTCAGCATGCAAGACGACAACGCTCCCGCAGGTGGCGAGCACACAAGTGAGATTAAGGATCATAATAAACCAATATATGTCTAGGAGTTGAGATGTTTTCCTTAACATACCTACAAGTCAGGACGTACCCAACCCTGAATGTCCAGATGAGAGCCTAATACACCGAAGAAAGCCCCGACCTACATTGAAATCCCTTGATCCTTAAGCCCCCATTAACTAACAATTAACCATTTGTGTTGAATGACTGAGGGATAATACAACGAGGTTCCCACCGGGCCGAACCGCCTCAGTAGTATAACACAGCAAGAACCCCATCGAGTTATAGCTGTCCGTGGATGTAAAGACAAATTTCGAAGGACTTAATGTAATTTTTAACTCTAATCGGCAAATTTACAAATACTTCATTTACGCCAGAGGCAAGAAAAACCACGTCTGTATATTGGCCCCTAACTGTTTCAGCGACACGATGTAAACCGTCCGAATGATGAGTGTAGGGTGTAATTTTGCTTTTAAATTTACATGATTTTGATACAATAAGCTATTTTAATTAAAATAGCATGAAATAAGTAAGCATACCCCATATTTCAGCAAAAACGCATTTAGGTATAAGCATTTATAAGTAATTCGCTTAGAAATCTGGGTTCTACTGAGAATTAAACCATCTCTATACTTTAGGTATAGACGCCATAGTAAAATTGTACAAATCAATGGCAGTATCAACTCCTATATACAGATCAGAAACGTGGCCATTAACAAAAGTAATAGTACTAGGATACAGACATCAGAAATGAAATTTGTAAGAGCAATAGGTGTGTATACGAAAAATGACCAACATGGAAAAAAGTAAAAGAAACGCAGTCAAGACACCAGGAAAGTAGAAGAAACAAATTATATCACTGCGAACAACAAAATCAATGGAAAAAAACATGTTCAAAGAATGAACAATAACAGAATACCTAAAACAGCCAAAAAAGTATCAAATGGCGGTGGTGTTTTTTTTTTTTTTTTTTTTTTTTTTTTTTTTTTTTTTTTTTTAAACTTTCGTCCTCCAACGTTGTCATATCGGACGGTGAATGAAATGGGTGAAATGATGCTCAAATGTATCCAGGGTCCATGGAGCTTAGAGTTACCCGACATTCGTCTTTCAGGATGAGGGAAAACCCCTGGAAAACCCCTATCCAGGTAACTCACCCTGACCGGCTTTCGAATTTGGGACCTCTTGGACGTGAGGCAGACACGCTACCATATACGCTACCGAGGCGGGCAGGTGGTGATGGTGGGTGGCGGCGGCGGCGGCGGCAGCGGTGGTGGTGGTGGTGGTATCAGCAAAAATATTATTCATCCACAAGCATGAAATGCAAAAATGTATAAACGTGATTTCTTTCCTTTTTGACTGTTTAAAATGATTTTAACTACTTCCGTCCCTAGAAACTAGTAAGTTCAGATTTCAATGGTGTAAGCGCAATAAAAAGTACTCCATTAGAGCAATAATATAACTGAATAATTTAATCTGAATTTATGGTGTCCGGCCATTTTGTAGAAGAATCTGTTTAGTGACCTATTCAAGAGCGGCTTGAGTAGTTGCAAGCCGAATACAAATACTGAAAAGCAAGTTTCCGCGAGAATAAATTTCATTTTAACAAGACTGTTAATTGTTTATGTTTAAAACTGTGGAGTGTAAAGAGGTTTTCCAAATTCTAAAGAGCTTTATACACGATACTTGAATTTTAGACTGAGCTTAATGCCAGCAAATATAATCTTGTGACTGCGGAACTAAATTACTCTAATGTGAATATTGTAAGTCCACAGAATGAACAAGTTTTTGTGTACCAGGGTACCATTATACGTGAGGTGATATTTAGTTCTTAAGTGTGTAAACATATTCCAAAAGGTACTATATAAACCAAATCAATTACGTAATACCTATAAAAAGAAAATATTTTTACATATTGAAGGCTCAGCTTTTAATAAATTCAGACAGAACATAAATGTAACTGCCAATCAGGTTTCCGCCAACCCTGATGTAGAACTGCTGCTCTCGCTCCCAAAGCCATCCTTGTTACTGAAGTAACTTTGAAAGTGTTCCTTTATAAGATAAGCAGTCCAAATGTCAAGGTATGGGAACACCTTGCGCACTGCGGTTATTCCACCGGAAGAAGAAGATGAACTCAAGGCACCAAGCCGCAAGAAGACATGTCACAGATATGCGCGAAAGGCCCTAACAGATCTTGGCTCGAACATCCCCATCACTACTGAAATTGTCTAGAGAGAACAAACAACTTTCTAGTGTCCTCCTTCATTTGGGAAAGCGTCCACGCCATGTATCCGGCACTACATAGAAGTATAATTGAAAGATGAAAGGGAAATCAAGTCATGGTAGATGAAAAATCACGCCAACATTTGCCCACTAACCGGGAATAATACAAACACCCACGGTTAAAGTCGCAATCGGTGATCGTTTGGAATCGAACCCAAGACCTCTCGAATGAGAGCCTCACATATTACCGTGGGCCATTTCACTCGGCAATTGTTATGATACTCTAAATATCCTGCGAAATTCGTTATAAATATTACTTATTATTTAATACCAGACGAAAGAAATGTAATATGGTGCAAAGTACACTTTGAATACTTTGGTAACCTTTATAATATGTTATTTATTCAATTCACAGTGGAAACAACATATATTTTTTCAATTCAATATATTAGGATATTATTTTTATCCATTGATTCTAAATATGTACTTAAAAGCTACTTACCGCTGTTGTCTCTACTGTTTCAACTTACCTGCAAATAAAAAATAAAAGAGTTAGGAAATGTAAGCAAAATGACATTTTACTGTGCACTTACACAAAAACTGCATGCTAACTTAATCAAAGACCATTTATACTAGACTATTTTTGTTATTTACGTCCTCCAACGTTAAGTTATATCGGACGATGAATGAAATGAGTGAAATGATGCTCAAATGAGCTTAGAGTTACTCGACATTCGTCTATCAGGATAAGAGAAAACCCCGGATAAAACCTTATCGAGGAACTCACCCTGACTGAGATTCGAACTCAGGACCTCTTGACCGTGAGGCAGACGCGCTACCATCTACGTTCCCGAGGCGGACTATACTAGACATTTAATTAATTTTAACTTAATGAGTATTTAAATAACAAAATGGAACTTCAATACTGTTTTGAGAGGTAATATTCGACCAATATACGGAGCACTGATATTTACTAAATAGTTATATATCCATTACTGTATAACACAGTCAAATCACACATGATATCGAGAAGCATTAACTATTCCAAAGTCTCAGAAGAAATACTTAAGATATCTGAGGGTACGTAGATAGAAGTCATCTACAAACACCTCTGGCTATGTAATAAATGGGCAGCGTTGTCTCGTAACTGCTAAATGTATGGTTTTAAATATCTCTTTTCTTTCCTGTCTTCGTTATTTTTTCATGTGCATCTTATTCAAATTAGTGAACTATAAAATGTGGTAAAGTAATACGTTATGAACAAGTCGGTCACCGTGCTCTGAATTTGACAAGACCTCTCAATATTCTAAAGCTAAGTGGTCTACCATACAAATTATTTCTTTGTTTTGTTTGATTCTAATTGATTGAAGTTGTAACAGTTATATACTCAAGAATATATTTTCTTCAATGTGTACTGCTGGACAGTATGAACTAGATGTTCATATTCACCTTCCCAATGAAAATTCATTACTCTTATTTAACGCGGTTCGCCAGGTCTTCGACGTCTTCCATCATAGCGTTTAGAGACTTGGTGTTACTGTCGACCTTCCCTCTAAGTGGTTAAGACGGTCGTCCATTTGACCCATTCGCTTGCCCAGCTCTGCGACGTCATACCTCGCGCCGGTTAACTGCTCTTCAAATTTTGCGGCGAGGGTCTCGTCCGCCGCCTTCATTACGGTTAATTCGGCCTTCACTTCGGTCATGGTCGCGCCCAAGTTCTTACTAGCCGTTTCCATTTTTTTCGGCCGGGCTGTTATTTGCCGCTTCCATCTTTGCAGCGAGGGTGTCATTCGCTGACTTTATTTCTTTAAACTCGGCAGTAAGGTTGTGGTTAGCCATCTTCATTTCTTCCATCTTCTCTAAAATCTTTGCCAATGCAGCGTCCATTATCGCATGTTCCACTCCTGACACCAATTGTGACTTTGTGGTTTTATAAGATTCTAAGTCCACTTTGCAGAAATTCAAAATGCACTTTATTTCCGTAGAAAGGCTCTTGTACAATTCTCATCTCAGCAGAATGACGTAACACAGACAAATACAGTCTCACGTGGCTTCTGCACACGTAAATAAACAAAAGAATTCGCTTTCAAATCACTATACATCTATCAGTTCTCAACTCGCAACTCGATACATTTAAGTGTCCACACACAAACGATAAACAGCTTGCTGCCGTCAGCACTGCACAATTGCAACTCGTCTCCTCGCTCGTGCCCCAGACCAGTCGCTTTTATACACGGCCTGCCGTTTATGGAAGTTTCCCGAAACCTGACGAAGCCATAAAAGCTTCACGGCCTATCGAGGCGGCAGGCGAAGGAGCGAGAATTATCCCGACGTCACTCCGTCTCCCCCTCTCCGCCACTCCTTCGGCAAGTGCCAACCAGTCAGCCATGTGAGGGCGTGCTTGGACGCTATCTGTCTCTTTCCTGCCAGCTGGCTTGTCGCTACTTAGACGATCGGGTGACATTATTGTAGTTCATATGTGCCAAGATCGAGCAAGTAACTTGAAATGCCATATAGTTCCCCGCTCTTGATCATAGATGATGCAGGAATGTTTAGATGAAAAGGCACCGAAAGACATTTCCAGTATTATTTTCTGCATCATCTCGTTGAATATTTGACATTAAGCACATATAAAAAGACTGATCAGGAAAAATAGTATTATTTAGTAATCAGGACATTCGAAAAATTGCAAAAGACGAAAGTCTGATTAGTTTTTCCTGTATTATCTTAGAAAATGCGAGAAATCAGATCCATAGAAATTAGCCAGAACAATTACGCTTCTGAATAAGTCATCAATAAGTTGCTTTTATTGACTCACTAAAATCAACATTCTTGTGACCTAGGTTTATCTCTCTCTCTCTCTCTCTCTCTCTCTCTCTCTCTCTCTCTCTCTCTCTCTGAATATCAAAGCCATAGCGTTGTGTTAGGAGAAGTCCATTCAGAGTTTTTCACACATTTGTAAACGAAAAGAGATTTTGTACAAAAAGTTAATCTGTTGAGTGCCCAAAAACTCCTCGCTCGAAAACATCTCCCATCATTCAACAGTTTATATCGGATCAACATATTTTTGATAAACATGGAACATACACACAAACAGAAAGTATTGGAGAAGGACTATGGAAGTTTTCCTCAGAGATTTCTTAATGAAGCCTACTGCTGTGTTCTATTTCCGCACAACGTATCGATGATATAATCCGATAACAGATTAAAAAAATATGTTCAAATAATGGTCCTGAAGTTCTGAAATGACTTCGCTATTTGTTCCCACAAGGACGTTTCAAGACGTTTCTGTTGAACTGACTGGAATGATCTACAGCATAAAAATCGAGACCTTTTGGCCAGAAAAGCTCTACAGCATATAATACCAGCTAATAATCCTGGTTTGTAAAAGTAGGCTACATATGGCTACACTCTCAGAATTGCTCATCGGCACAAAGGAGATGTGCTTCAAATCAAAAAATGGTGGAAGCTGAAGTGATGTTCAGATGCCTACACATTTCGGGGGCTGTTAATAGCCTATCACGCAACCTAAGTGTTGTCATTAACACCCACTTTTGAGATACCCGGTGGTGAGCGTTTGGCACCCTGAAGTGTATCTTGGTGTCTGCGCACATTAATTAACGCTTATCTTGATTGGATATCTAAGTACCTATGCTGATGAAAAGCATTGATCTCAAGGTTCTTCAAACTTGGAGAGCTTGTTAACACTACCAAAAGGCGTTCTGAAGTCATGTAGACATTATCAAAGTTCTTTGCAAATGGTTCCCAACCGGTGGTATGCGTACCACTGGTGATACGAGGGAATGTTTCAGGTGGTACTCCTGGAGGGGGTGGGATGCGTGAGTGAGCAAACTTTACTATGCTGCGCGTCTGCCGGGCGCTGGCTGTCCTCTCTTCGCCTCGCCCCTCCTAACTACATCAACATTTCTCCGCTCCGTGGTTGCCACTTTGGATTAGTGTGAATGTGAACCGTCATATCAGCGTGAAAGGTGATTGTGTAATATTTATACTAAATGGCAAAGTGAGAAGGCGTATCGGAAAAAATTCGCAACACAGAGATGTTAACCTCAGCTTAACGCACATACACGGTGAGTCCAGTATATGTATACTCTTTTCAGATATAATCATGTTTTCTGGACAGCAATGTCATGCATCGGCAGGCGCGAGAAATCATATCATATAGACACACGCAGCTTCCAATCGCTCTATTTGTGTTTCGTAACTTACTCTACGTCAAATTACTAATATTTCACTCTTTCAAGCGACCAGATAAGACCCAATAAGCAACGACCACAGTGCTGGTCACCTGAGGTCAATACGCCTCAACACTCTATCGAGTATATCTTGTGTTATGCCTCCGTAGCTGCTCTCTCTCTCTCTCTCTCTCTCTCTCTCTCTCTCTCTCTCTCTCTCTCTCTCTCTCTCTCTGTGTGTGTGTGTGTGTGTGTTCATGTTGTAATTGTGCTTTTGTGCAAGCAAACTAAAGTATAAGCGATCTTCGATGACCCCTTACGCTTCAAAAGATATAAACATTTTTTTTAAAAAAAAAAGCCTTGAACTATAGACCAATCGTAAATGTGATGAGAGATAATAGTAAAAGTTATAGTCCTATTTCTCCATGTGTTGTAGGTTTCGAAAGATTTTCGAACCAAATCATGAAGTATTCTTCACTGATGCGTCACCAAAATACGAAACTGTCTGACATGGTTGGTAAGCCCATTGAATTTTTTCTAAAGGAAATACATTTTTTAAGAAACAAGGTTTACCAATACTGATACTAACATGATAAACAAAGTCATACCTCACTAGTTGTAGGAGTGCCAAGGATGGGAAACATCATATGGTCCAAGCCGTACTGGGAGAAAAGGCAGCCAAAGAAATTAAAAAAATACATCAAATAACACGTAAAGAGGTAAATTATTGACATTTCTTCCATTACTGAAGCGCAACTTTCTTTACAACTCCAACGATGTACTTATTTTGCATTTGAAGTAGACGAAAGCATCGATATCACGAACGTGCGCCAGCTACTTTTAATGATTTGAATATCACGTAGAGGTATTTATTTGTTCTGCAAAGCACTCGAATCAAACACTACGACGGAACTCATCATTAACAACATTGATAAGTATGTTGTTAATGGATGCAGGACGCCAGGAAAATCGACAGGGCTAGTAGTAAAAATGGAAAGCTGCCTCTGAATGCCGAAGTACACACTGTGTCATCCACCGAGAAGCACTAGCTGCTGAAGGTGTGTTGGAAAATTTAAACTCCGTTTTATCGGAAGCTGTGAAACTTATTAATTTCATAAAGGCTAGGACTCTTAACTGAAGATTATTCTCTTTTTTTTCTTTGCTGTTTTTGTTTTTTCTGTTGTTTTACACATATACACACCACACATAAGGTGCGACTCGAACCCGCAACCCTCTACGCGGCTTAACGGTTACGAGGGCCGGCGTTTTATGTATGAAGATATGGGGGCTAAGCTTAAGACTATTCCAACATACAGAAGTGAGATGGTTATCTCCAGCGAATACGTATTTTGACCCACCTCTTCGAGCTGAAATCAGAATTTTTTGTTTCTGAGTGGAAAAAACAATGACACGAAAAACTTGTTTGGTGATGGAAAATGACTGTCAAGACTGGCATATCTGACGTTTTTGAAGGATTCAAGACGCTAAAGACTTCAGGAACCAAGTACAACAGTCTTCATAGGCAATGAGAAAATTAACTCCTTCAAATGAAAGTTGATTCTGTTTTGTTCAAAAATACAGGAGGAAAAGTTTTCTGCATTTCCTATTCTATCATTTTTAAGAAAATGAAATATCTACAATATCACGTGTTGTTGCTGATATCTTACTTCTTTTGGAAACGCTAAAAATACTTAATACGTTTTTTTCAAATATTAATCTAAATTTGACAGAATCAGTAATTCTTTCACTAAATGAGTTGAAATTACATGGAAGTTTTATCCATCTAGTAGAAGATGGTTCACGAGGGAGTTTTAAAGAGAAACCCTTAATTAACTTACGAATTAACTTAGGTAAAAACTTACGGAAAATCGCGTAACCAGGCTCTGCCATTTTTGATGTCATTTGTTACAATTTAGCTGTGCCAGAGTGAATTTTCTGAACTTTTCTACATAAAAAACAAAGACATAAAAATAAGTGTTGACGGACTCAATAATGAAATTAAGTTCTATTCTGATATTGATATTTTAATCACAGGTAAACAACAAGTTTCGAACTAAAAGTCGATTTTTGATGCTGATCTTTTTTATGCTTAGTTTGTACTAATTTTATAGAATGTATGTTTTTATACTTCTGAGTAATAAATAAAACAGTAATTTTAAATAATAGTTTTACTTTTCCTTTATTATTATGAAAATTTTATTAATATTCCTATATACATTTCCATATTGTCAGGTGTATGGTTGAGGAATACTTAGGGACATATCAAATTCTGCCCGCCTCGGTAGCGTAGCTGGTAGCGTGCCTGCCTCACTTCCAAGAGGCCCCGAGTTCGAATCTCGGTCAGGGTGAGTTACCTGGATAAGGTTTTCCGGGGTTTTCCCTTATCCTTTAAGACGAATGTCAAGTAACTCTAAGCTCCATGGACCCTGGATTCATTTGAGCATCATTTCACCCAATTCATTCACCGTCCGAAATGACTTAACGTTGGAGGAAGTAAATTACACAAAAAAAATCAAGTTCTGGAATCTTGTTACTTAATGCTTGTTTCCTGTGCCATGACTTGTTGGCACACATTGCACATTTCTAGTTCTTAATTCTGCTGAACTATGAGAGGAACATAGCACGAGTTTTCACACGTCCTTAACTTATGACATCAGCTTCCTGTTTACTCATGTCGATCACGTCCTAGTGGCAGGACGGAACTGTGCTAACTACAATAATGTGAGTCACGTAGACGCCGAATTCCCGTTAGGGTGTTCTGAAGAACACGTTCCTGCTTAGCTCTGCTTGAGAAATGTCCACGTAGCTTCTTTAGCGTAGGAACTCTGATTTAGCATTAGGTCGCCATTTTGGCAGAATCTATATTTAAGTACAGCTAAAACCAGCCCCACCATGTAACCAGAACACGACCCGAATCTAAATGTTCCCCAGCTACCCGACCTCTCCCTTCTGGCCCCGCCACACTGGACGGACCCTGCAAGCAGGCCGTTCCTGGAGTGGCAGCATCGGGCACTGGCTCCTTCCTGGACGCTCATCCCGCCGCCAGAAACACTAGCAGAGGTCTAATCAGGTTCATCATCTTACAAAAGACATCAAAGCTTTGAGAAAAGACGAAATCTATAAGACCGCACGGGCAAGTCCGTGGCGCTCTGTCCACCGTCCGGGAGCACCCGGACGACTTGTTCTCGCTCTTGGCTCATGGCTCAGCGAAGAGCTGTCAGAGGGCCGAGAGCTGAGGGAGACAGTCAGCATGATCCACAACCATAGACGATCACGTATTTCCAAGGTAAGCCCGTATTGGATTTGAATATTGTAATGTAATTGCAGTCACTATTTTCACCCCAAGTCTCTTAAGACTTCGGGAGTGCTTTGTACTTCTACTCAACATCTAAAATATAGTAGATGAATGGGTTTAATATGGACTCAGGTGTTGTCTCTTGTACCTTTACTATCGACCTTACTTATGCCTCGAATTATGCTCCTAGTTACGGGGTAGATTGTGAACCCTAAGCTCTAAGCTTTACAATTTATCTATACGTAACAATATAATTATATATAAAGGTTAGCAAGACCATTTTTGTGGGAAAAACTATGTCTATGTATGGTTGTCCTGATAAGGGATTAAAAAGTAAAGATATACGTACATTAACAATTAAATATGAAGTTTTCTCAGTAATTTAATTAAAATAAATCAACCCATTGGGCACATTTCTAACAGTAAATATATTATGTTTCTAAAACATATAGGACGGTTGGAACGCCAACATTTCTAAAAGTTTCAAGTGGTACGTAGTTGCTAAAAGGTTGAAAACCTCTGCCTTAGTGTGTACCCAGAAACAAAGTTTGTTGGTTCTGTTAGAAAGGTTTATTTCTTAATAATGTAATAAAAGTAATACATCAAACCAGACTTGTATTTCATAACAATTTATCCCACCCTATTAAACGCACGTCATATTGAAAAAGACATTCATTTTATATTCAGCAATGATTGAAATATAAAATACTAAACGTATTTACTACCATGGACTATTGTGCTAAAATCAAAAAATAGGAACTATCAATCTTAGAGAACAAATTAAAACAATTTTGCTGCGTTAAGCGAATAATCATAAGGCATAAGTGAGTTCTCATAAGCTAGTGAGAATAAATTGACTCATTTCGGCCAGCATGGTTATACTTGCATGCTACCCAAGAAACTATGAAGTAAACCCTGTCATTGATATGCTGCATAATTTGTTTCAAACAGCTTTACTTTTATGGTAGGTACCATATCATTTCAGTTATACTGAGTATTTATATTCCTCAGGAGCTTTTGTGTTGTTACGTTATGTTGACGTCGGTAGACTGTATGAGCCGCCCTTGATTTATATTTGAAAGTTATTGTACAAAATTAAACATAGCAATGTGTCAGCCAACTTATGTTTTAATACACTTCCTATCTTCCCATTACTGATTTGGCAAAGTACTACTAATGCGCACTTGGAAGCGTCAAAGTTAGTTCAGTTTATTTTTTGTGACTTAATACGTTGCAAACCACTTCACATTAGCGCAAGCGCAGTCGACAGCTTAAGAATATCACTCTGTAGTCCATGGTTCACATACTATCGTGTATTTGCAAAGCGTTTCCACGACGATGGAGGCGGAATGAACGCATAGATCACTATAAAAGTATCGAAATAGTAGATATTCTCTCCCGTATCCAAAGAAGGATGCACTTACAGAAAAGGTCTTTGTTTAATAGTCATTATTATCTCTAGAGCTTGTAGCCCTCCACTATTTTCTCTCAGGGTTCTTTTTTTCCCCCGGAGGGGATTCAACACTGCGACCAGTCTTGGTCTATTGCACCATGTCCCCAAGAGGGGCATCTCCGGGAGGAAGGATGAGGCGAGAGGAGACAGAGGGCGGCTATCCCAAGGAGCCACTACAATGCAGAGGGCAGGATCCTTACATTTTACTTAGATGGAAATCTTCCCTGGCCGGCCAGGATAACGGACATTCCCCCGTACTGTGGTCCGGAGACGGCATTCGCATACCGAAAACCCCCGACAAAAACAGATCGGTCAGGTAGGTCGGCCATGGGAATCGAACCCGTGCCTCCCGAATGCGCGCCACAGACGAAATCGCCTGAGCCATCCCACTCGGCCACTTTTGTGATAAGTTCAAAGGGTCATATTTAAAGCTATTGCAATTGGCAAATTTACTCACACAGAAAACATGTTACTGACAAGAGGAGCATCGAACCCCTCAAGCTGAAAGCCAGCCGGAAATTCCTACGACAGGAGCGATATAGTATAAAAAGACAAACTTAAAATACAAACCGCTACAGGCATGTTGCCGTAATTCTTCAGTATGCGATCCAGATGGATACCTTTGTTTCAGAAGTGTACTTCAGTATCGCCAACGAATTTCAAGAACTGAACGGAGCACCACCTCCCAAAACTCCTCGTGACATAGAAACCTATAATTTGAGCTTCTGCCTCCACATCACATGCCAAAATTCACTGGGAAGCAATAAGTACTCAGCCAGTTAATAGAAGTAATATTTCTGTATAACTCATGTATATGAAATATTTTGCATTCATTTTCGATTTGCAATAAAACTTTACAGCTGATGTTTTGGGTGTTACTTCTTATCTACGTCACTTCTTCATAAGAAAATAAGGGCGGATTTCGGCATGAGCTTCATCGGATACCACGAAGTTCCTGTCGATGTTTGCGATGTCTTCTACGATTTGGCGATTAATTGGAATCGTTCGGCACAATTCAATTTCTAAAGGAAAATTAATGAACTTGCCTTATTTTCGACACTTACTGTCGAAAAGTGTGTTATACGTAAATACTGTGTTAATACTTTATTTGATATAGAGCTGCCTGTTCAGTACGTAAAGAAACAAACTACATTTTGAAACTAATATTTTTCAAAATTCTTGTAGCAGTCTCACATAATTATTAAATATTTTTAAAGTCCTCTATTCTCTATATGTTTCACGCCCCAAGCAAACTTAGCTGGCGTTTTTCAACCCATTTGTGCAGGCTTACACGTTAGGACGTTCTGTCAATGTCTGTTAGTTGCTGGATACAGTTTGACTGAACTGGTCATCCAAAAAGAATTATGTAAAGACCTGATATCAAGATGTTTGATTTCAAAGAGAAGTTTCGTGGAATGGAATCCGAAAATCCACTGAAAACGTTATTCGTTAATTAAATCTCAAATCTAGCAGGATGCTGATGTAATCAAGAAAAACCTCATTCAGTTTCCGTGCAGAGCAGTTGATTTGTGCGCTAATCTTCATTTTGATGACGTGGCATTTACTTTTGGCAGTCTGATTTTTACAGGCACTAGCGTTTCAGCATAAATTTTATAATTATAAAATGATATCTTAATTTTGCAAGTTACAATAAAAATTATATTTTCTTCAAGAACGTTTAATATTCAGAATGCGTTTGAACAGCATCCCTCCTTTTCATTTAAGGACCTCGGCTAATCATGTCATTGATGGGTATATGAACAAGAGAGAAAGAGAAAAATTATTATAGTAGCTAAAAAACGTAAGTAAATGCACTATAAACTTAAATTATGAAGGCACGTTTCTTACAAGAATGAAAGGGGAAGTTTCCAGGAAGTTGGCCTCTATCAAAGTATTTCTTGGTGGGGACTTTTGTTAGTTCTAAGTTTCTTAAAAGTAAATCCAATGAGTTTCAGTAGCAATATTATGAGCTATAAGTTAAATTATCAGTAATACATAAGTGCTGTTGATATTTGCTGCATTTTGTACATTGGCAAACCATAATTGCACCACTGCCTGTCCCTTACTCACATCAGAGCAAATACCGAAATTATAAAAGTTTAGATGCAAAAATCGGTTAAAGTAACAGCAATGTTAAGTTCCTAATTTTCGCAATTTTAATCCTAGTTTACTCAAATTTTGAGACAAATATAAAGGCATACAAATAAATTTTTGTGGCTAATTGTTTATGACTTAGAGCTTATACATTCAATATATATATAAATTCATAACTTGATAAAAAGAGGCGAAAGGAAAAAGCTAGAAATGCTCATATAAGTGTTCCTTTTTTGCAACAAGTAATATTAACAGGATTGATTTGCCCCCGAGCTTTATTATGAATAATGAACCAGTGCCATTTGACTGTTCGTTGTGCGTAGTTATTATTTTTATGTACCTTTTAATGTGTCATAATTTTACTAATACAAATAAAACTCGAAGATCTTTAAATGATCCTAATTCCAGGCATGTAACCGCCTCGATTTTGGTATGCATGTAAAATCTCAAGTCGAATGGTCAACCGAAAGCTGGGAAAAAGAACATTTATTTGTCAACAAATTTACAGAAAAATACGAAAGAACTAGTAACAATAATGATAACGACAATGATGATAACAACAATAATAATGATGATCATAATAATAACAATAATAATAATAATAATAAATAATAATAGTAATAGTAATAGTAATACTAATAGTAATACTACTACTAATAATAATAATGATGATAATGATGATGATGATGATGATGATGATGATGATGATGATGATGATGATGATGATGATGATGATGATGATGATGATGATGATGATGATGATGATGATGATAATAATAATGATAATAATGATAATAATAATAATAATAATAATAATAATAATAATAATAATAATAATAATAATAATAATAATAATAATAATAATAATAATAATAATAATAATAATAATAATAATAATAATAATAATAATAATAATAATAATAATAATAATAATGTTTTGAATTTGAAAAATCACTTAAAAATTAAAACAAGAAATAAGAAATATGTAACAGAAAACTGCACGAATAATATTGTTTGACACAAAATATCTATAGCATTTTTTCGGTCTTATCTTTTATAAAGTAAGATTTTGTCAATATTTTGCTGTTTACCGAGTACATACATACGGTCATTAAAAATTAAGAGTGCTTCACAGTAAAATCGACATATGTATACACTTTATTTTCCATGCAAGCACCTTAAATATACCTGTGGTATTTTAATCAAAATCGTCCGAGCCTTTTTTGAGAAAATCAAAACTAACGAAAGTTTTTTCATGCGAAGAGTACTTTCGAGTCGCTTCCTTGAAAGGCGCTGAAATTATACCCACAGCAAGCTTTGGTATTTAAATAAATCCTCGTTTTTGAGTTGTGCTGTCACTTATGCACCCTGGCACACACATATATACGCAGTGACCGGAACACAGAACTGTTTCTAAATATGCTTTTCTGGATTGAGAGAGTCTCAAAACGTGGGTTTCTGGTAAAATCTCGGTATCCAATTTTGGGTAGAATGTAAGATATGCTCTACTTGCCTAGATAAAATAAAAGTGTATATTTTATCTATTTTATATATCCTGGTTGTAATACTCATATTTACACACACACACACACACACACACACACACACACACACACACACACACACACACACACACACACACACACACACACACACACACACACACACATATATATATATATATTTGTAGAGTTTGAAAGCATTTATTGTTAGGTTAAAAAGATCGTCGGGTACAGGTATCTTACAACAAAATGAAAACAAAATGTAAATGGCAAATGTTACAGTTCTCCCACTTCTTTGGAGCACCAAAGTTGTCCCCATTTTGGCTATGAGAGGTGAGGAGGGAGAAGTACCAATCATGTTTATTGGTCTCAGTGACAAACTCATAAATTGACTCGTGTCTCAATACTTTAATCTTTAAGCAGATAACAAAAGATATGGGTTAGCTCATAGAAGCTTTCTTTCATGCAGAAAATTCCGTTCTCATTACCTTGTCTATAAAAAGCTATCATAGAAAATGTATCTCAACAGCTGATGAGCAATTAAAAGCATTTAATGTGTGCAACCACTTCGCGACAAAAGCTATTAGCATGTTTATTATTCATTGCATTTGACCTTTAGCAGACAGGGTTCATGATGATCCGGTCGCGCTCACGGTTGGATAATTCTCGCCTTGGTTCCAACATGCCACCGGCAATCAAAATTATCGACACTAGCTTCTACATATGAAACAAGCTAAAAAGATGACCGCCATGTCATTTGTGACAACCATGATGCAAGTAGGTAACCACATAAAATGCTTCACATCCAGAATTTTACCTACTGCCACTGTTAGTCACTGTTACCCTGGTAAGTCAAATGCGAATATAAAGATCTACTTTATTGTCAAGGTAGTGAATTAAGCATGTTAAAGCCAATAAAAATCAACTTAATATTTTCTGAAAATTACAGATTGCAGTGCATATTACGACAAATACGAAAATAAAAAGTTTCGGAAGAAATACCTACTGATTGAGAGGGATGCAGTTAATCCCAGAAGGCACAGTCTGGATAATTCCTATGATGTATATGGACGAACGACGTGTAAAATATCTTTGCATTTGCACCAGTCCTGCACTGATTACAAGAAAATTTATCACATGCATGAGTTGCTACAATCTAATCCGATAACGACGTTTCCTTTGCCGTATGTATCGCTGGAGATTAAAATAACATAGTAGCATAAATATTGTAGTGGGTTGGGGCGTGGTTTCCCAAGTAAGGAATCTGCCTCACCCATTTTGATGCCTATTTTTTCGGCGCTATATAGATAAAACCGGCGACCCCCCCCTCCAGGGCCTACTGCCGTAGGTACGGGAATTGGCGACCCCGTTGTCCCGAGCCACCCTGACACCTTCGATGTGCGCTCCTTTTAGTGGTGAGGGATCAGACAAAACACCCACCCACGTGTAGGTTGTGCGTGGAGACCCGTGTCGGTGGAAAGGTTTGTCCTGGTGGTTGACGGATGCGCATCTGAGCTCGTTCCAGTGTTCTTCTGAATTCGGGGAGGGGGCGCATTTCCAATACATTACTTTGGTTTCTGCCTCGCCTAAAGGGGAGGTTAGGGATTAACCCGTCCCTAATCAATCGGCCAGGACTAGGTACTGTACCGAACTCCAGGGTGAGTGGGACGGCGAGCCCGCTATATCCCCTGTGTAGCCCTGTCATCCCAGGGGGGTGATCCCTCATTGGGCTCCGTGGTAGGTGGGGAGCACTGGGGGATGAAGCTCTTTTATTTTTAATGGCAGAACTTAACAAAAAGCGCGGAAAGGAAATAGCTGTGTCTTGTAGTCCTCGCTATTTAGTTATTTATAGAACTGAGGAAGGTCGGAAGTTTAGTACCGTGAACCCGTTCGTTATTCAGAAGGGTTTAGATAGTATTGCTGTTCCTGTGAAGTCATGTACTCTATCTCGCAATGGCACGCTCCTACTCGAAGCATTTTCTCCGACACAGACTACAAAAATCTTGAAAGCCAATATGCTTGCGAGCTATCCGATGCGCGTTGAATTGCATAGGACTCTGAACTCCTCGCGTAGTGTTGTAAACACCAGCGCATTGGATGGTATATCGAGTTCACCGCAAAGAACGAGGTGAACTAGTGCCCACTCGTACCCTGTTTCTTATCTTTGATCGGGTAGAACTCCCGCAAAGGATTAAGGCAGGGTATGAAGCCATTGAAGTGAGGCAGTATATACCCAACCCACTGAGGTGTTATAAATGCCAGCGCTTTGGCCACACAAGTGATTCTTGTAATGGAGTTGCTACTTGAGTTGACTGCGGAGATGTCAAACATGATAATGCTTGTACTTCACATGCAAGATGTGTTAACTGCAGCGGTAGTCATTCATCAAACTCCAGAGAACGCCCGCGTTTTATAGAGGAAAAGGCGATTCAAGAGATCCGGGTAAGAGAGAGAGAGAGAGAGAGAGAGAGAGAGAGAGAGAGAGAGAGAGAGAGAGAGAGAGAGAGAGAGAGAGAGAGAGAGAGAGAGAGAGAGTGTGTCCTTCTTGGAAGCCCAGAAAGTCTTGCGTATTCGTAGGCCGTTTGTCCCTAGGACCGTTACTTACAGTGCAGTTGCAGCTAAGCCGGTACCTAGACGTGAAATTGCAACACAAACCAGCGACATAAACGGGCCAGTAATATCTGAAAGATCAATTACACCAAGATCACAGCAACAAACACCAGCACGAATAACAGTGAGCGCGCCGACCAAGTTCAGTCCTAAGAAGGAGGATTCAGCCAAGTCACCGCCGAAAGCATCTACTTCAAGAACTTGTGAACCGGTAATATATGATGTATCGCCAAGGAAATTTAAGACCTCGTATGACAAAACTGACTTCCTCAAGGAAAATAGACAGACCAGTGAAAGGAAAGCTAACCAGCGCAAAAGTCCGCGAACATATCCGTCAACATCTGAGGAACCATCTGTAGAGGACGCCGATCGGTGACTTCCATCGTCGCCGGTCGCAGTTTCCGATCGTTTCAAGAGACTCGATTCGAAGTCACCAGTACGGAAACCGTCCTCCTCCATTGAGGATGTGGAGGAGTAGATACTGTCCTCAGTGTCCAAAGGACAGTAAGGAAAAGGCAGGAAAAGCCCCGCTGAAAGTGTTAGCCCAGCCCCAAAGAAAAGGAACAAATTGATTCGACCACCACTGGGCACCAACATTACGACTAAGTGAAGCATGACACTGACCTCATGGTTTAGATGATCGTCCTCCTCACCATCGTATGTGGGAGGTTTAGTTGACTCGTCAGGGATGTCGTGTCAAAGATTAGTGCAACATTTTACCTAAGGTTTTGAGGTGAGCCTGAATCTAGACAGTGGTCAATTGTTACAATATGTTGCAATGTGGCCTTTTGTTTTAACATGGAAGAAAACAAATACTATTACTATGCATTTCTTGCGTCTAATTAATTCATGACATAGTAATTACAATTAATGACCGATGCTTTTGGGCTTAACCGCGTATATTGTTTAGAGCAACGCAATTATGACTTTATTCCACACTCTGAAAAAGTTATTGCCCTTCTGTTTAGGAACATTCTTTAAATTGTGCTGTCATGTTTTATTTTTTCTACGACACGCATATTGCACTTAATTGAGAAAGCAAACTTCACTTTGGAATTTCAATCGTTTGAAAACTAAGGGAAGCTATTTCTAGCATATAAACTATCTTCTGTTTAGGAGATAATACACGATAAAGTACCAACAAGTAAAATATAACTGATTAACATACATAAAATATTTCAGCTCGTTGTACAGAAAAGCATTTTAGCAAATAATGTACAAGAAAATCATGTAAAATACATTTAATTGGGGTAATAAAAATTTTATAGACAAAGTCAGGAAGTTCCAGCAAAATTGAAAGCGGAAACAATTTGCTTTTACTGCATTTACGTATGTAAATCACAGTAGGGATTACAAATTCTAAACTTGTTTACTGTTACTCGAACAACGATAAGGTTGTTTCTTTCATATATATTGTGAAAATTGTGATATCTCATTCGGTATAAAATCAGGCATATCCCTAACAGACTTTTGCTAAAATACTTTCTCAGATTTTACTTCTCGGTTCATTTGAGTGCAGACAATTTTTAGGGAACTTAGGACAAAACAGTGTGGCGACACCTGCCAAGCTAACCGGTCTCCATGAAAATGTCGTTTCGTTATATTACGCTTATACGCAATGGTTTTGATTCAAATGTGTTGGAATGTATAGACGTTTGGCGACAGTACGTTTCCTTGCAGATGGGTCATAAAATCACATCTGATGGATAAGGCTGGCCCGCCGCAGAATAGATACGGACAGCATCTCCAATGCTGTTACGGTAGTAGTGGAACCGTCGCACTACATTAGTAGTCTTTTTTAATTCCCAACAATTTTTTAGAACATTTTAAAGGGAATTACTAATGTTTAATGGCACCAAATGAAACAGAAAGAATTTGTTGCACTTTGAGTAAAACTGTAAAAGAAAATATAGCTTTAACTTATATGTTTACTTATCATACAGTGATATAAAAAGCAATTAGGTGCAGAATTTAATGAATACCATATAAAAACAATCAAGCTCTCGTCGAAGCATT
The DNA here is from genome assembly GCA_030765055.1 of Mantis religiosa. Classification (NCBI taxonomy): domain Eukaryota; kingdom Metazoa; phylum Arthropoda; class Insecta; order Mantodea; family Mantidae; genus Mantis; species Mantis religiosa. Next base: position 185,465,768 of record CM060948.1, on the reverse strand, counting down.
CGGTGGGAACAAATATAGTAAAATGAGATTTTTATTCAACTATTTAAGGAAATTATTTAAACACTTAAAACCCAGCTAACAAATTAAGTGAATAAAAACTATTAATGCTACTAAACAATGTTTACCTCAAAGTTACAAAAGCGAGCGGGTGGAAGTATAATACCCGTGTAAGGCTTGTCTAGGATGAGTCAATTCTTTTTTCTTTGCTACTGTTTTTCATTTGTTTTTTGATTGTTTTCATTTTTCCTGACCTCCCCCACACAAACAAACAAACAAGCGACTATTCCTAATGTGGCACAGGAATCCGCAAACCGCTGCGGTACGAAACACCAAAACTTTAGAGAGCGTGGCCATGAGGACCAGCATTCGTACTGCGAGGTCACAGCTTTAGCGTAAATTAAGATTTGCACAACAGAAAAATACTAAATTCTGGGGAAACGAGAAGAAAGCGATTATCGTCGTGTTGTTGGCGAGCTGAGGGACAGCCCGTGATGACAGAGTGCAATCCTATAAAATACACATACGATATCATTCATTAAAATAAAGAGCAGCAAGCAATTGTAGATTTTAAAAGTTTCACATATAGATATCCATAACAGATCTGATGTTTGTCCTCATATAATCTTCCCGTGTACCTGTCCTATGAGGGACTTAACCAAGTATGATGACGGCAATGTGGGCTTTGCAGGATGGCGGGTGGGATTTACGCTGGAAGAAAGTGAATAAACCAGCAATTGGATTATTTGCTTATATTAAATAACATCTGCATTACAATGAGACCAAATATGCTACAGCCCTTCTGAAATAAGCGTTCACAGATGTTGCATTCATATTATCTCCATTTACTATTCTACGAACTATACTTATTAAAGCTTTTTATTCTAAATGCTTCTTGTTAATCAAGGTTAACTCTCATTACACATTTCGTTGTAGGTATAATAAGGATAGATTAGGCTAGAGATACTAAGGTTTAAAAAAACAGCGAATCATCACGTTAGGATTTTGAAATTCCATGATCCTTCCATGGCCATTAGAAAAAACGAATAGCGTCTTATCACTTGAAAAACGTATGTATTCGAAAATTCGAAACAACGAAGAAATTACTCGCAAATTGTTAACGCCTCCAAACATTTTATTATACATAACTTGTGATACCTAAGGATATCCTTCTTATGTAGCTTGTCGATATATCATGGTTTGCTAATTATACAAGCCATTCAGAAACAAGAATGCTTGATAGATTATTCACATAATATTATATATATATATATATATATATATATCTTAGTTTTCAGAAACATACTGTTCTTTCACACTTAGCCATGTATAACACAAGGTTGGACAGGTAGATAAGACTGGAGAATTTAATAATACAGAGTTTTTCACAAATACTTCTACAAACTTCGGGTATGGGTTCCTCGCACCAAAAGAAGGAAAACGTTTATATGAACATAGGTCCCATAATCCCTTTCTTTCTCCTTAGGAGGTGTTCAACGCAGTGGTACACTTATTACACTATCAAGACACGTTTGTTATACGCTGAACACTCCCACACTACTCCTTATAATTCACTACTACTACCTATCTCAATTGACAAGATATTAAGGAAGTTTCTATTAACTGCGAAAGTTACCTTACAATCACAATTCTGTAAGGGAAAGTGATTGTTGTAACACGTGAATTTAAGGAACAATCATCAAATGTTATAAGTAAGGCCCGGATTTTTGGGTAGAATATTGCTTCATTTCAGTTAGTTACATGTGTATTTAAGGGTGCTCAACTGCATGCTTCATTTCAGGATTTTTATTTGTTAAAAATAGATTTTTTCGGTTTTACTTTATTAAAATAGGGTTTTAAGTTTTTTCTTCATTAAAATAGGATATTTAGGTTTTTCTTTATTAAAATAACTATTTAAAATGTTTTGTTTGTTTATCAGTACATGTACTTATAATTTTCCGTTTCTGATACTTATTATTTGTAAGACTTATTTATTGATTTATTTCACAAAAGTACTATACATTGTCGAAGATATTCATCAAAGAACGCACAAAATAGAGTTTACTGTTCGCTTTTAGGTTATGTTTTGGCATTGCAGTAAATAGCTACATACATACCCAAATGTTCTGGGGTAAACGATTTCCTATTGTCATGTAATACATTCCTGCACAAAGAAAATCTTCTTTCAACAGAACATGTCTTCATTGGAACGTAGACCATTGATGCCAGTGCAGCGGGTTCTAGGGGTAGGTTTCATGTATAATGTTCTCCCTGAAATACTGAGTTTATGATTTTCATGTCTTCAAATCCAGGATTTCGTTGAATAATCTTCTGTAGCTTCGAAGAACCTGTAGCTCCGATTGGTACAGGTATTTGTTTCCTCGAAACATTGTCGATATCTAGAGCTTCTTTCAGTGGCAAAGTTGTACTTTGCAAACGCTTTTGGTGTAAAACAAAAATGCTGTTAATATAAGCAATGGAAGGTGCATTTCCTTCCTCTTAGCCTTGGCTATGGAGGAAACTCCTGTCTCATCTAATTCACTGACGATGTTTTGTGTGTCCTTTAAGTGCTCGGCATAGTAAACGGCAGCAGACAGCCAAGTTCCCCAACGCGTTCAGGTGGAAGAGGGGTTGCATGTGCTTTCTCTTTGAACAATTGTTACGTGTTGGGGCTTTTAAGAAAACCTTCTTGACCGGATATATAACAGGCTGTTCACGCCATTGAAGTGCCTTCTAATTTCCTCCGGAAGATGGTGCAGGCCGTGGGCCAAGCATGTAACATGTATTATGGCCGGGTAGGACTGTAGAACCTTCCGGAGCTTCACCATGTAGACCGTACTCTCTGTCACTAACAAATGGAACTAACTATCGTGAATCTCTGCTGGCCACAACGTGTTTTATTAATTTACTCTGGAATATGACCTTCCAAATTAATTTTGAAAATCCGAAAATATCATTCTTCGTTTCAAAAAGGGAAAATACATTTTTAGATTATTTTGAGTGTCAAACCCTCATTTAGTTTTTGTTTAGGTGAAATAAGGTTAAAACCTAAAAATGAAGGCTCTAGTTATACATCATTATAAGTCATATTGTAAGTAATCTTGTAAGTTAACTGCTGACACAATGAAATAAAATATAAATGTAGAATACTCCTTAAAATCAACGTATTATACACCACAAATTCTAATAAAACGGAAAAACTATTTTGAAAATGAAAATAAATGTTGGGAGATGAAAATCACTGACTTCATTTTTGGAAACAGCTGATGGAAATACATAAGAAACACCCAAAATTGTTTATCTAACAAATTCATTGTTAGCCGGTGTTATCAGACCAAATGGCAAACATTCCTGAAAATGAGCTCTTTTTTGTCGGAAATGTTCTGAACGCGTGATAGTGCAGCCAAAAAAATAAATAAGCAAAGTAGAGAAACTCCGGGAGACGCCCAATCCTTGGATCGGCAGAGGAATGTCACCATTCTCCACTGCTTTCACACAATATAAGGACATTTGACAACCAAATTAACATAGATACATGAAAATTGAAGAAGCTACGAGTAACACTGCTTTGTTGTCGACATTCTCAGAGGCTTTGTCTTAACACCACTTTAAGCTTAGGGTCTTGCTTATCGCACGAGAGAAGGTATTTCTTAGGAGGCTGTAAGGTATTCCTTACGAGTTACTTCTATCGCTCAACTTATAGGCACAGAAAAGCTCGTGCTTACCACTGTGTGGTTAAAAAATGAGCCACCAAACATTGGCTTATCGTTTTAGGCAAAGATGGCATAACGTTCCGGCAAACTAAAGTTTGCAGATCAAACGTATTTAACATGCTTTTAATCATGTTTAGTGTTTAGTAGATTTGAAAGCTCCCGACGTTTCGCCAAGGATTGCGCAAGACGCCGGCTGTGAAAACCTCTGCTTCTATAACGCCTTCTCATCATAGCAGAGTAATCCATGCTCCTCCAAACCGTAACTCCAAAAGCATGAATTACCAGAGCCTGGCAAATAAACACAGATTCCCTAACTGCTTCTGCAATACCTCATAAGGTTGTCCTTCGTTGATAAGGAAGCTCCAGGCTTCAATAATTATTTTATCTTGGACTACGACATCCAAAAACCGAAGAAATGTAATCTAAAAGTTCTTGACGTGATATTCGGAAAAAAATAAGTATTCAATGAGGTTCTATGCAAACATGAGGTTATCATGTTCTACGCAAACGTTACATAATATACTAGAAGAAAAAAAAGGAGAAGCGAAAGTGACGAATGACTGTGTATTCTGATAGGGGATTTAGGGTTGCTGGAGAGAGGAGAAGTAATATATACCAGAAATATGCAAGAGGCAAATGAGATAGCAACGAAGACGGACCTAAGAGTAATAAAAGGAATTGAAAAAGGGTTCTGTAAAGACCATCAAAGAGGGGAGGTAACATATGAAGGGAAATGTTCACCAAGAAGATCAAGATCTAAATTAGAAAAGTTTATATTTTCAAAACAAAAAAGTAGGGAATGGGATTAAAACAGATTTTCTGGAATCTTGGAGGGATTATAAAAAGTCAACTACAGGAGAGTTAAAACGATTAATAGAAAACGTGGCGTGGTAGAAACTTGGCTTGAAAATATGGGGAAGGAGGACAAACATGTGAAATAAGACACCGAAAAAGTAGAGATAGAATAACAAATCATAAGAGGTAGAGGACCATAAATGAACAGGACTGTATCCTATACCAAGAGAAGAAGAAGAACCAATAAGATAGGAAGTAAGCTGTTAGTTTTCTGTGAAACAATAATTTAATAATATGTATTGGTGATTTAGGGGTAGAGGAAGAAGGGAGTTTACGTTTGTAAATAAAAATGGTCAAGGTGTTATAGGTTATATAGTATGTAGTGTGAAAACAGAGGATAAACTAAGTAATTTTAAGATTAAAAATTCCTACTATTATTATAAATTAAATTACAAGAATGAGAGACTACAATTAAACGAAATAGATAGCTATATTTAAGTGGAAGGACGAAAAGGAAGAATGTTTTTAGCAGATATAAACTAAGATGTAGGGTTAATCGTAGAAGGTGTAATAATGATAACTCCAAAAGAAGGAAACATAAGTAAAGGCTTATGACTAAAGACACTAGACTAAAGATACTAATAACTAAGGCAAGGGGAGAAATGAAAATAAAAAATGGCAAATAAAAGAAAGACGGTTTGATAAAGAACGCAAATTAGCAAACTGAAGGGTATTCAGAAAACACAAAAGAAGGAGAAGCTCCCAAGACACATTAGATAGGCAAATTCTGATGAAAATTAAAGGAGATTATAAATGCTAGAAGAAAAGGGAAAAATGGCAGGAAAGTACAAAACAAAAGAAAGAAAAGAAATTAAGAGATGGAAAGAAGAGGATAGTAAAACGATGTGAGAAATAGTGAAAAAAAAGCGAATAAGAAGGAGTAAAGCATCTAAAATATCAATGGTTTAAGTATTTTAGAGGCTTAATAGGAGAGGCTAAAGGAGTAGATAGGGATATTAGAAGGCTGGGGAAGGAAATAGTTAAAAGTATTGTGACTTGATCAGCAAGGGGCTCGCCACAGTATAATACTGGACTGAAAATTTACATTCCTGGTAGTATACCAACAGTTAAAAGCGTTGAAGAAAATGTAAATCAGTGGGAATATGTGGGATTCCAGGAGGCTTTTGGTCAAAATATGACAAAATATATTAAGAATGGTCTAATGATGACAAAAGTGTCAAATTTACACAAAAGCTGTCTGCCGTGCAAGGGGTCCGGGGTTCGATTCCCGCCTAGGGGTGGGGATTTTTCTGGAAGTAAGAATGAGTGTGCGAATGTGTGCGTTATCTACAGATTAAAAATCTAATATAACTGCAATCCAATGTTTAGGAGTTAACACCATTCCAATATTCGATATGTTCCAAAAGGAGAATGGCCGCCAATATGAACACTGTAGTTAAAGGCGGGGTATAAAAGGAACAAACAAAAAAGGTACAGAAAAACAAGAGATAGCAGTGTGCTGGAAAATAGGCATTGTTGTACTTATATACAAAGGGAGAGGAGTAGAAAATTTAGCAGGGAACAACAGGAGAATAAGCTGATTATCTGTACTAGCTAAAGTATACACAGGAGTACTGTGTAACAGGTGAAGGGATTTGGCGGAAGCAGAAGGAAAGATATCTGAATTTCAGGCAGAATTCAGAAAAAAAAAAGCAAACAGTAAAAACTGTATTTATAATAAAGGCAATTACTGATAAATATCTGACTAGAAAAAGAGGTACAATGTCCCTATATGTTCTCTGCAGACTTTGAAAAAGCATTTGATACAATAAACAAACATGCACTAATAAACACATTAAGATTAAAAATAGTGAGTGATGCATTTATAAAATAAATAACTAAGATGTGTAGAAGAATTAAAATGTGTATAGTGCGTGAAGGGAGTTCACAGAGAAGAACAGAGTTTATAGGACAGAAGTTTGGGGCAGCGCTGTGGCCGATTAGTAGGCAACTTGACTGTCACCATGATGGCTGGTTCGATGTTAGGCGACCGCATGCGCGATTTGTGGTGCACAGCACGGCACTGGGGTAAGTTTTCTCCGGTATCTCCGGTTTTCCCCACCATCTCATTCCACCGGTGCTCCATTTTCATTTCATGTATCATCAGTGACACCGCCTGCGGTACATATGTAGTAAAAGCTGGCGTTAAGCACTACACATTCATTCATTCATTCATTCATTCATTCATTCATTCATTCATTCATTCATTCATTCATTCATTCATTCATTCATTCATTCATTCATTCATTCATTCATTCATTCATTCATTCATTCATTCATTCATTCATTCATTCATTCATTCATTCATTCATTCATTCATTCATTCATTCATTCATTCATTCATTCATTCTTTCGTTCAGAACAGAATTTAGGGTTAAGACAAAGTTTTTATCCGGTATCTCCGGTTTTCCCCGACATCTCATTCCACCGGTGCACCATTTTCATTTCATGTATCATCAGTGACACCGCCTGCGTTACATATGTAGTAAAGCTGGCGTTAAGCACTACACATTCATTCATTCTTTCGTTCAGAACAGAAGTTAGGTTTAAGACAAATCTATGAATTATTTAATTTAATTAAACTTTATTTAATTTATTTATACACGATATAGGGATTGAGTGAAAGGAAGAAACCAACACTGCCTGATAATAGGAAATAAAGAGCTACCAGGTTTGCTATGAGCAGATGATCTAACGGCAAGTGCGATAACTACAGTAGGATTACAGAGAACCATAAATGAAATAAAGAAAGTACTGCCGACGTTGGGGAATTCAAGTAAATATAAAAAAAGTCAAAAGCAACGCTTTTCAAAATAGGAGAAAATTAAAGAAAGAGCAGCCATGTTACTTAGTGACAAAATTTGGAAGTTGTGAACAAATTTAAATGCCCATGAGTTAGGATGAATAATAACGGAGAATGGGAAGCCCTTGGCAGAAACGTGTTAACCAAAGGAAAGACAACAATGTCAGGAATAATAATATGCAAACTCATATATGATATGGCAAGCACTGGTAGAGTCACAGATGATATATGGAGAATGTAAAAAGAAAGTAGTAAAGGATCACTTATACAAAGAACTTGCTAAAGAAATGCTAGGAGAAACTAGATCAGCACCAGGAGAAGTAGCCTTAGTAGAATTAGGGAAAACAGGTATAATAATTGAAATAATTCCAAAATCTTGATATATAAGTGCTTGAAGAAAGGAAGATAGGTAATGAAATCCTAACGGTATGTATTGAATCAACAAACGATAATGGGAAACAGGAATAGATTGTGGTCAGAAGTAGAACAAACTATGGACGAAATATGAATGGTGGACATATGAAGATTAGAAAATAGGTAGATAGACGGTTTTGGAACATAGAAACAGAATAGAGGATATCGAGCAGAGCCGGGAAGGAAGGAACTATAAGTGTGCATTTACCCTCCCTCTTGATCCCACTACTTTCAACAAACAGGTAAACACAGCCAAATAAACCGGTTGATTTTGTTTATTGTCGCAGAGCAGTCTTATCAGTTGTGCGGGCCAACCCAGACTCAAGGAATTAAATTAAAACCATGAAGCTTTTATCAAACCTTAATTTGAATTTATTTTCTTGCTACACTTTGCGCTCACCAGTACACAAACATACAATAACAATACTTCTGTCCTATCTTCATATAGTATTTACTTCCAGCTACATTTTGTATTGATCAACCCAGACACATAAAAGTAATAATCAACTTCTGATCCCGAACTGAGAGGAAGGAGTCCCATAAAACAACACGGCTCACCCAAAGGCAACGCATGAAAACCCAAAGAGAGTATCGGGAAACCCGAACATGGAGCACTTACCCTCAGAGACACAGACGCGACGCGAGCCAGGCACACACTCCCCTGCCTGTTTGAGGGAGCCACCCAAGAAGCCTCGGGCACCGCAGCGTCCCCAAAGAGGAACGGCGGAAAACCAAAGCAACGTGACAGCAGCGCCCTCGAACCGGAAGGGCAGGTAAAAAGGTGCCGGAGAGAAAACAAACGGCACACAGTGAAGTAATAGTTTACATGGGGTAAAGCACAGTTTTTATATGTCTTACTATCATTGGATACATTACGAGCTCCACTTTAAGGAGGCAGTTCAATGCGGCTCATGCTGGAGACTATGTATAAAGCTTCAAAGCAGACCACCATTGCGCAGTTCAGGAAACCATGGTTTGGATTTGTACACACATTTCCGAGCTGCACCGTTTTGCAAGGGGATTACTGGCCATGTTTGGTACTACATATCAATGCATACAATTGTCCGGCATATTAACATCCAACCAGAGCCTCTTGCCCAGCAGCGTCTTCAACATGCTCTACGTTCATCTACTCGTAGTTTGCCGTGTACATTGAAACACTAATACTTAAAATGAAACCAGCAAGCATTCAAATGGTGTAAATTAAGGGAGTATGACGGTTATCTTTAATTATGCAGTATAGAAAGTATTTAAATGTCTTTAGCAGCATAAGGAAAATGCTAATCACGGCATAACAAAACAAAGGTATTAAAACATGTTAATTATTGCACCAGAACTTTAATTAACTTCTCCTCTTTACAAATACATTTTAGTCTGTGTAATGATTTCACGACAACGAACATTGAACATTCGTGAAAATAGAACATTTGCTTCTATATAAAAGTAGACTGAACAGTTTTGAATGTCCTTCAACTTCATGAAAACGAACAAAGAACAGTTTTAAAAATGCCCTTCACAATTCACACCGCTTGCTGAGACGAGCCCTAAACCCCAACTACCTCGCTCAAGGCAAGGTGCCCAGCTTCGACCTCCCGATAGAGACGGTGGCGCAGGCAAACACTAAACAAAACAATAAGCCTCTGTGCCAATCGGCACATTATGTAGAACTGCCTTTATCAGCTTAAGGTTTGGCTAAGGTCAATAATGTGAACTACTTCTCTTACAATGCCAATATGAGCCATTTAGTATTGTTGCTACATGCTTCACTCATATTCTCTAGTGTCATCTACCCTTGTAGGTGCTTTCCTAGCCAAACCTTGCGTTCAAAATCTGAATGAACACCACTGTGCCACACGTCATCTGTTCGTTTACTTGTCAGATAGAGGGAAAAAGGAAGGGGTGGTTTTATGGGTTAAGTATTTCACACTTCGGGTACTAATCTTGTCGGCCCTGATATAGAAAAAGAAGAGATATGGGGAGGGGCTAGAAAATAGAAAAACATTTAATTTTTATAGAACAATAAAGAGAGAATGGGGAAGTGAAAGATATGCAGACCAATATAACACACAGGAGAGGGAAGGAACGGCTTGGATAAAGCAGGATCAATGCACTTGAGAGGGCTAAGAGGAAGTAGAACAGCAACATGACAATTACTTACAGTTCATTATTTGATATGGCGCAGAGAACTAGCAGTATGGGGACAGAAAAAGTGGGTGAAGAAATGGGTAAAATGCGAAGCGAAATGATAGCTATACGAACGTTTACGGGGAACAATTAAAGTAGATAATGAAATATTGGGAAATTCTTTTGGAAAGCTATAGAAAAATGTATGAGAAAAGTAAAGATTGGAAAAGAAAAATGCTGGGACAAGAAGGGAAGACAGATATCAAATTAGATTAGATGATGGATTCGATGTTATGCCTTTCAAAAGTCCTGGGTGCCAAACGAGGTGAGTTAGCCTGTGTAAAATGTGGCACCAGACAATTTATACAACTAGGTTAAGTAAAATATGTATGCAAGGTGTATAATATGTTGTAAATAGTAAGTTTTATAAATAAACTCAATCGCACTTAAACATCATATCGTGTCGGTTTATTTATTAGAGTAATACTATTATTTATGAAAGAAAACTCGCTGTGTAGAAAGAAATTTGCCAATTGCACAAAACCCAAAGTATTGCTGGAGCAGAAAGTCCTACCTTGTAGGTCAAAAACGAGAAAAATACCTGAATGCCGTGCAACCTGGTCAAAGACATCTGCTTTTGCGGTATAAAAGGAAGCCGTTGCGGCTATTCATCACCAGAGTCTTGCAATAATTCGAAATTTCTGCCGTTTGAAGTATCCAAAGTGAAAACGAAGGTGCTACTCTGCTTGACAAAATTCAATGCAAAGAAAAGAGAGCAGGGTGAAACGCTAACCCTTTCATTGCTACATATTCTGTACTTTCAGCGACTGCGTAGTGTTGACTTCGCGCCGTCAACTTTGTATGCCAGAGGTGAGAAGTGTAAATTTGTCCTCCTAGGTAGACACAACCAACTAAACCGGCTTACTCTGCTTATAGTCGCGTGGAATTGTCATCACTGCAGTAGCGGTTTGCATGTCCAACGGGACAGGGAGAACAAGTACTTTTTTCTTCTTCACGATGGTAAAGAACATTTTTGATAACTCCTAAGGAGGCATTTCAATGCAGCTCATTCTGGAGCCTACAAACGTTCAAAGCCACACACTATTGCGCAGTTCAGGAAAACCTGGTTTGGATTTGTATTGGCCATGTTTGGTACTACTTATCAACTGTATAGCATAGAGACAATGAGCAAGAGCCTGCTCCAGTAGCGTTTCGGATGAACATCTTCAATGTGTCCTACATTTATGTTCATCTAGTTTGCAGCCGGATATCCAGCACCAACATTTAAAAAGAAACCAGCAAGGATACCAATATTGTAAGCTAAAGGGGTATCATTATGACTACGTCAACATCTAACAATGTGCATTCTTAAAAATTTCGATGCACTTCTCAGATAAATTGTGACGTTTACTTTTAAGAATAAGAGCATAGAAACCACTAAATGTTTTTTTAATATGATAAGGAAATAATTACACTGCATAACGACACTTGTATAACAAAACAAAGGCAATAAACATGTTAATTCTATGGAAGTGCTTTTGTCAGCTTAAGATTTAGCTAGAGTGGTGAGTGAGGACTTCTCACACAATGTCAATATGAGCCGTTTAACATTATCGATACGTCCATTACTCGTATTCTCTAGCGTCATTAATCTTGAGTTCAAAAGAATGCATTTGATTACGTCGTAAAAGACGTCTCATCCAAAACCCAATTGACCAGCACTGTGGCACCCATCAGCGTTTGTTTACCTGCCTGATAGATTGGATTGGATTGTTCAGGGGGGATTTGGCAACTCGACCAGACTGGTCTTTTGTACCTACACCCCAAGTGGGGCACCCCCGAGAGGGAGGATGAGGCGAGAGGAGACAGGTAGGCCGACCCCCAAGGAGTCACTACAGTACAGAGGGAGAGGTCTCTACACTTTACCAGATAGTAGCTCCCCGCGGTGGGTTTAGAACAATCGTCATCACAACTATCGTGGCCGCGAAACAGTCACGAGGTCGGCTCGGAGACCGGAGGGCACCTTCCCAAAGCGGAGTACTCCACGCAGTCTTGCACAACCGGGCATCCTACCTGCCGCCCTTATGCATCGGCCCACTAGGCCGGCTAGGAGACCAAGTCCGTCCCGCCAGAGGGGAAAGCGTTTTCTTCAGAGCATATCATCCCACCATACACCGCCGAGACACCAGCCGACACTTCTACCGTAAAAGAGACCACCAGATCAGAGAAGATGTCAAATGTTAATTGAGATGAAATAGAGGGGCAGGAAATTTGGGGATGCAATTAACCTACTCAGCATTCGCCTAGTGGCCCAAGACCTGCGAGGTATGTAAATTCAAATTAATAAATATTTTTGTACATTGCTTCTTTCTGACAATTTTCAGACGGTTTCGCTACAAAATTACTTATTTAAACAATTTTATTCTAAAATGTAACATTAAACTGCGTCAACTATAATTTTGTGATATTTTAGCAAGTATAAATTATGTTCAGCTGGCTTGATTTGCATTATACGTAATAATGTGTTACACAGTCAAAATGTCCTTGTATACAGCCAATAACATCATTATGTGGGTTGTTTGACTTTTCCCTTTCGTGGTATAATAACATATGCCAATCTGCAATTTTCGTTCCACACAATGATTAATTTGATGTCTCCTACACTTTAAGTTATGAGCGACGCAAAGAGGAAGCAGAAGTTGTGGTTAAGGGGATGAAGTAAAAGGGCAACTGTTCTCATCTATTGTACCACTCTCCTTACTCACAGGTTCAATCAATTCCTGCTTCCATGTTACATCGCTCTTAGCCTAAATAACGGCTCTGGCGTCAATGAATGGTTGTGGTAGGTTGCACACCCCCCGGCAGGTAACACTCTTCTCTAAGGTGGTTTACTTTTCTAGTGGCAGTGCGATCGAAAGCGAGTTACCATTAATTTAAAGTGTGACGTGCAATCCCCGAATAAAGTATTCTTGTATGGTCCGTACTGCGAAGTGCCCACTTCTAAAAGAAATAAAATTTTCTGAAGTAATTTTCAGGGTTCTGATGAAATTGAGCAAACAGTTAACATCACAGACGCCAATGAGCTACACCTGTGCAATTACCCAAATTATAGTAAACCTTAGGGTAGCTTATGGAATAACCAACTATTTTGTTTCTATAATCATGTATCCTTCGTGTTTATGCTACACATTCCATTGCAGACACAAACACAGAGAAATACCACCCATTAATCAAAACACCGGATTGCGTTGGAGCAAAAATCAGCACATATTCAGCGGGAATAGAGTGTTGCACTAACGTGTTGATTTATGGTGGAAATATGGCATATACAAGTGATAATTAACACAGACTGGGCGCAGAGAGGATACCTTATATTACCTTTGTAATCATGGGGAAACGTTAAAGGACCGCATACAATAGTTTTGCAAGAATGCTCTAAGGTGTCTGAAAATGACATAACAAAGTGTGATATATTATGCATAAAGTTCAAAATGGCTCGCAGTTATTCTGCATATCTTTTATAACTTTGCAGTTGTCTTACGCTTTGTTAATAAGCAAGCCCTGCACTGGTTGCAGCACCTGTCGCTGTTTGACGGAGACTAGGCAGTCGCCGATAGCAGTCCTCCCTTGTCAAAGCAGGTCATGTCACGTTTAGCTCTAAATAGGTGTAGATACGGCACTGCGGTAGGTCCCCAACAATGGTTTTAATTCACAAGTCTAACATATATTTTAGTTTTAGGTGTATTTTAAATTTGTAGACTTCTTGTGTAATTTTTTATAACTGTACTCTTTTACGTTCTTTTTTTCTATTTCATATTTTAACTTCATATTTTAACTTTTAAACGCTAACTTTAATACATTTCTGAGCCTTTAAGTTTTAATTATGTACCTAACTGTGGCAGGCTCTTAAACTCCACACACTCAGTCTTCGTTTAATGAACATGTACTAAAATTCAATAGATTCCACATAAACTAATGGCTTAGCAAATTGTAGATTAAAGAAATGCATACTATTTATATACAAGATCCAGCTAAGGAAAAAAAAAGATGAAACTGATTCTCATATAATTTTAAATATAATACCTTACGTAGGGAAAGGTACAATGTAGTGGATATCGTAAACCCAGAGGAAGACATTAAAAAGGCTTTAGCTAAAAACCTTTCTTTTCACTTCTGACTACTATGCTTCAGAACTACCTCCGATATATTTACGTTAATCAGCAAAATATTCTGTGAAGTCAGATTACTATGTTCGTTTTCTGACAATACGCGTTTTGTGATTATTCCTGAGAGCAGAGCAGGGTTGACAATCTGCTGATTTAGCACCAGATCTGTTTTTTAAATGCCAGATTTATACTACTAGCGCAACGGCGAAAATAATTAGCCTTATATCCGGTACTTTTGAAAGTAAAATATAGTATTAAGCAAATAATTTCAACGGATTCGCCACTCAAGTGAAAAGAAGATCTAATCATCCGTCTCTCTCACACATAACTACAGCATAATACTACTGTATTCCTACGTATGAAAATAATGGATTATTGGCATTCATGTGACGTAACATTATACGCTCGGACCACCCGATATTGATTGTGCAGTTAGAATTGAGAGGCGTCTCAAATGTTCAAACTTTGGTGCTGTTACTGAATAATGCTTTATATTATGTGCTTCCTTAACTTGTGACTTCTGTGGCATACAGCAGTAAAATGGATGAGGCATAATAAAATAAATAAGCACATAAAAACAGCGGAGCCGTTCATAAGTGGTTTACCTTACAAACCAACTAGACAAGCATAAAACTGAAGTTGATGGAAGCGTGATTGACACTTCTTATTGTAAAACATTGTTGGTTTCTAACCGTGGACCAGTTGTGTCGTCCAAGTAAATCCCGCTTTTCTGTCAGTAAAGGAGCAGAGAATTTAAACTCCATCGTAAAAAATGTACAGCAATTGCCCGAAACATGTTAGTATCACATTATAGACAACTGCTGATAAGTTCAGAAACCAAGGATTTAGCTTATTTTAGATGAAGCCAATGATCTCGTAACAAAATTACTAGTAATTGCAATTACGATTTGCCATTTAACGATTACAAAATTACTAGGAATTGCTATCACTGGAAAAATATAATCGTGAATGAGTACGTAAAGATTGTACAATCAGACGAATGCGCTGCATATGACAATATTGGGCTCTTAAAAGCTGTTTTTGTAAAAGACTTGTGAACATAGATGAATTTCTTTCTACACGCACATATCATACGTCTTATCATGGTAGGGATTAGAAATGAGGTTAATTCCAATGTGTAAGGACTATGATTCAATGAAGCATTAATATAATTTTGAGTCGAGCTAGTACTCAATGCTCCACTTATTGCTAGTATTTACCTAGAATGCGTTTCGTTAGGCCCTTCCTAACATCATCAGCTGTTGTCGACTAATGGATGTTGATTTGGTGAACTCCTTGGAGGTGATAGAGACGTTTCTGTCGGTATATTGATCAACTTGAAGTTTGGGTTCTCTTCAAAGGCAGTGTCGAAATTGAACAATTTTCTTTCATATTTCTTTATGACAACTTTTTCCCACGTGGCTAATGCAGCTGGACCTTGGAAACCATTTAATAAGTGGATTTCTTGTTCTATATCGTGACTATCTTTCCAAAAATGGTACGCTACCGCCGATTTATCTATTTCTTTGTTCCTGATGTTCCTAAAATGCTCTTTAAGACTAATGTTCGAATTCCTTTTAGTTTTTCCAATGTAAAAGTTGTCACAGCCTTTGCAGTTTATCCAGTACACACCTGATTTTGTGTCTGTATGTACCTCCTTTGTATTATGTGATTTCAAAAAGTGTTGTACACCAAATTTGTTCTGTGGGGCCAAAGTAATGTTGTGCTCTTTGAAGACATTTTGGCAAAGGTGTGTAGCTCTGGGATGATATGTGAGGGTCTAAATACTGGTCAGAAATCAGATTTTAGACAAAATAGAAAGGGGAAGTGGTAAACCCTAACCATTCTTAAAAATAATTAAATCACTGAATAAAAAATGGTGTTTAAACGAAAGAAGACAAAGGAAATGAGACGGTCATCATGGACAAACAGGACTACATTCCTAGAATGACAGATTTATTGGCAAGTGATGAATTCCAGGATATTAAGTATGACCCTTTAAATAAGTGTGTAAAACAGTTAAATGAAACAATCAAGGATAAAATGATAATACCAAAAGGAATTAAGCGAAGTTTAATACCGGACAACCCTACAGTAGCTAACATATATGGATTACCCAAAATTCATAAAACAGGAAATAAGATGCGCCCAGGAACATAAACATACCCTGCTACAAACTGTCCAAATGGCTAAACAAAAAATTAAGGAGCTATCAAAATTTTAAAGCCACCGTATTAAAAATTCGTTGGAATCCATCTACAAAACTAAAAACCTAGAATTTTCTCCCACCGACCGAATGGTATCTTTTGATATAATCTCTTTGTTTCCAAGTGTGACAAGAAACAAAGTCATGGAGTACATGCAAATATGGATTCAGTCCCTAGAGTTAGACCAAAACATCATACAGGAATACCTTCACTTAACATATATTTGCTCGAACAGTCCTTCTTTGCATTCAATATAAAAATTTTCAAACAAAAAATCAGGACTATTTATGGGGAATCCACTGTCCCCATTTCTGTCAGACCTCTTCATGAGCCTTCTGGAAACCCATATCACAAAGGCATTCCCACTAATTTTCAAACATTAGTATAGATATGTGGACGGAGCAATAGAAAATGATAACAAAAATGGATGATGCGTTAAAACTACTTAATTTAAAAAATCCTGCAATAAAATTATCCATAGAAAAAGAAACAAACAATGAAATCCCTTTCTTAGATTTGAAACTAACCAGAAAACATTAAAAACTGAAATTTGGTATACATAGGAAGGAAACACTCACAAAAAAATTCCATAAAATCAGATCAATATAACCTAATGCAATACAAGCATGCTGTTATCAATAGTTTAACCTACAGGCCCGTTGATGCACCTTTAAACAAGATGGGATATATCACAGAGTACAATAATATCATTCACATTGCAGAATACAATGGATTCAGTGCTGAATTGGTCAAAAAGAAAATTGAGAAATTCAAAAGACAAGAAAGATGCAAACAAGTAACTACTCTTTCCCCAATCAGCATAAAACTTCATTTATAAAATTTAAATATCATCCCAGAGTTACACAAATTTTCACAACATTACTTTAGCCCCACAGAACAAATTTAGTTTACAGCACCTTTTGAAATCACATAATACAAAGGAGACACCTACAGACAAAAAATCAGGTGTGTAATAAACTGCAAAGGCTGTGACAACTTTTACATTGGAAAAACTAAAAAGAATTTGAATATTACGCTTAAAGAGCATTTTAGGAACATCAGGAACAAAGAAATAGATAAATCGGCGGTAGCGTTCAATTTTTGGAAGCAGAATCACGATATAGAACAAGAAATACACTTGTTAAAAAGTGT
The DNA here is from genome assembly GCA_030765055.1 of Mantis religiosa. Classification (NCBI taxonomy): domain Eukaryota; kingdom Metazoa; phylum Arthropoda; class Insecta; order Mantodea; family Mantidae; genus Mantis; species Mantis religiosa. The sequence continues at coordinate 185,448,337 of CM060948.1, read as the reverse complement.
CTAAGATCCAGCTGCATTAACCACGTGGGAAAAAATTTTTCGTAAAGAAATATGAAAGAAAATTGTTGGATTTCGACACTACCTTTGAAGAGAACCCAAACTTCAAGTTCATTAAGATACCAAGGAGTTCAGCAAACCAAGAGCCATTAGTCGACAACAGCCGATGATGTTAGGAAGATCCTAAGGAAATGCGCTCTAGGTAAATAACTAGCAATAAGTGGAGCATTGAGTACCTACTAGTTCGACTCATAATTATATTAATGAGGTTAATGTTACACTGAAAAGTGAAATTTCCATCTACAGTTAATTAGATACGTGTGTGCCATTTTTTTGAAACTGCGGTTTGACATGTTGCTAGAGACTTATTGCTAAGAAATTTACAATTTTTAATTAAATAAACCAACAACTGATTCTTGCATTCTTGTGTGAGGTAAATTACATATAAGAAGCTATATGCTACAACAAATACTCACTTGACAGTAAAATTACTTCAGTTAAATCTCGCGAAATGGTTCTCAATTGAAGGTCCTGTAATCCAAACATTACAGGAGTGGTTGGAGCTTAAAAATCTTTATGAAATCTCAAGATTGAGAGAACGCTGTTATATGACTATGCTTTTGCTTTCTATGTACAAGGAAGAATCTAAATAGGTAGTTGTATTTTCACCTGTCCTACACGAAGTTAAGAATATGAGTAAGCAATTTGAACCCATAAGTCAGGATCCCACACAGTTACTGAATAACCTAATTCTTCTCATTAGGTCACTGTGTTCAAAACTTACAATTCTTTAACTGCAATTGGATATCCGAATTTCAAAGATAAGAATCATTTGCATACACATTCCTGTCTTGGTTTTTAATGTGAGACAAAACCTTTACCAGCATACTTTCTGTGAATGAAGTTTTCAATTTCTTCTAGAACTTACTAAACAATTGCGTTTTCTAAGAACATTATGGTTCAAAATATGCCCCTGAAACATTTACATCACATAAAATGGAGTAAAGTAGCACACGGCGACATTTCGGAAGAGAAACTGCCTCAGATAGGGATGTTAGTTGAGAAAACCCATTTGGTGAAATAGTAAAAATTGAGTTTCTAACCTTTCCCTTCCATATTCAAATATATATAACGTATGTTAAAACTATCTTCAGCCAAACAAGTTCACTAGAAGATCAGAACGCTACATTCCATTTTGATATTAAGATTTGTACTTATACATGCAAAGAAGTGTTTCTGCAACCATGAGTTACCAAATTATACAGATAGTTGAGAAAATTCAGCGCCTGAAAATCTACAGTTCCCAGTTCTCAAGAAACATTGTCGACAGCACAGTTGACAAAGTGGATGATTTTAACGTAATTAATTTCAATGTTCTTACATAACTCTACACGATAATATGTGATAGTTCCCGCCATGTAACGTGATATATTCACAGAAAGGTTTTTATTGTTTTGCCTTTTGATAAAACTAGATTTCTAACTTGTCAACATTTTAATATGGTGGAAGACAGATTGAATTTTTACTGTGTTTGTTAGTTCTGGTGCTTCTAGGGAAGCGTTTTCATTTCCCAATTTTGCAACTCTGAAGCAGAGAAATGAATTAATAAATAGATCGTTCATTTGATTTACGGCACATGCTAAGAGCTACTACATGTGTTTAAAACGGGGTGAATCCTGGACGGCTTGTGCCAAACCAACCACCGTACACTTGTTGGGACAGATCAACGCTTTCTTTGAACAGGCGGAACAGTTGCAGTGGGTCCATTAGAAGGACTGTTCATTTCTCGGACCACACCTCACTTGACCTTTTATGTGGGAGCACACGAGGAACCTGGCATAAGAGATTTCATTAGAATTGGAAGAACCTGCCTCGTGAGTTTTTAGCAACTATGTATTGAACCCAACAACACGTGTTTCGAGTCTTTGAACGTGAATAACGGCATGGCATTGCAAGATTTGTATCGAAACAAGAGGCTGCATTTTAAAACAGGGTTAATGGAGGATTATATGTTGAAGCAATTTGTATTACGATTGCCATCGGTAACCCTATAATACCATTAAACTAATTATTCTGTACAATGTCACCGGTTTTCTCAATACATAATCACCTTCTGTTCCATGTTATTTAACAAAAATATATTTGTCCCGGTCTCTTCAATCACCCGTTGAATTTTGCACATTTTAGTTAAAACTGGAGCATAAAACGTTGTTAAATGTTAATTGACTTTTTATTTATGGACGCTCTTTAACTGCTGTGATTCTAAGCCTCCTACTCTTATTTGAAGTGAAAGAACACTTAATTTTGCTCGGAGTTCCCTTTATGAGGCTTGAGGTTCTTTTACGTTAGAGTAAATCTGCAATACGGGAGCACAGGCCTTATTTCCCTTCCGAAGGAAATCATGCTAAAGATTTTTACGCCGGAAAGGATCCATCGCCATCCACCGGTTTGAACCAGACCTCAGGAACCAGGAACTAGACCACGAAGGACTGAAACTTATTCCTACTAAATATCAGTATTATTTAGAAAATTGTCTAGAGGAATTAATAACTTGAATACTTAGAGCTTCAAGTATTATTTGACATGTATGCAAATAGCTGGCCTTGTGGGAACCACTTGTGGGTTTTCTTTGTGTTGAAAATATTCGAGACTTCGGTACTTATACCTTGCTATTTATTCCTTCTTGGATTTTCAACTGGTGAATATGCAAAAATTAATTAACACAAGTATCCAGATACATAAAATGTTCGTTATATCACTTTAACCATAAGTTGTAAAGTAGCCTCCAAAAATATTTGCCACAACAGTCCAGATGTACCAGTAAAATTGTAAAATTGCACAAAATATACTGGGAAGCTGTATAAAATAATATGAAAATACAGTAAGTGTTCTTAAACATCTTATCATCTTACTTTCTATTGACTGTACCCATGTAAACCACCCTGTGTTACATCATCTTTTGTGTCGTTTTAAGGGATTGGCTCTGCTCATTTCGCCTTTAGGCGAGTAACTTTAAACGTTTACAATCTTTAACACTATTTGTGCTTACTGGTGATGATCACACAATTTTCTGTGCTTTTTCCTAGAATTTATCATAGGTAATTTGCCACATTTGCTTGTTACATGGAAAGCATTAATAAAATAACTCAATAAAATGTTTCAGTGGAGGTCATCAATCACACGTTAATACACCCACCCACCACCCCCAAAAACACCCGATTCTATTGTTATTCAATGGCGGGGTGCGGTATAAACGGTCCTCAACGTTTTTTCTTGGTTAAATGTCAAAACCAGCACAGTGGAAGGCAAGTATGTAGTAAATGCTGCAAGCATATAGGGGCTGTTCCTTTCTAAGACGGAAAAATTGGCGCCTGGAATTAGGAGCACAAAAACGTAAAACTACATTTTAGGCTTTATTTTTAACATCTGAGGGGGAGAAAGTCTTCCTTCATGTCTCCGTGGAGTAAATAATGTGCAGATATTTTAATATGATGTGTTTAATATTTCTTATGGAAACTAACTTTAGCCTGTGTGCCCATATAATTGAGAACTAGGAACCTTTGACACCTGTATTCACGACTAGTAGATGCGCACCTTCATTCCCGTTGTCGCCTTAAGGTAATTCATCGGTAATTTCTAAGACGTGCACAGGAAATCAGACTTAATCTTGAGATCCAGAAATGAAGTCAGAATGGAGACCTCTCGTAACACACAGAACGCAGATCAATAAGTCGAAGATCAGTTTTAATCAGGGCTTGACAACGTCACATAAAAAGCAGAATAACACCAGTTGAAACGTGAGATTGGAATTCCTTTTGTTAAATTTTCTATCTTGAGTTGAGTACTGCTGTATGAAATCCTGGAATGTGTTTAAATAGACGAAGCGCGCGCACATACTCGGCACAAATGGGATTAAAAAGCGATTAACTTTTGACTATATTGAAACTGCCGATTCCTATACTTTCAGTGCGACCTCTTTTTAAATGCTTTGCAACGCTTTCAAAAATGAAAATGTACATTCTGAGGTTCATGCTTCAACAACGCATGCTTAGAGCTACCATGCAAAATAAATCTAGTTTGGGTGTCACCTACTCATTAAAAGTAGCTAATTTGCTGTAACATTTTCAGTGAATTTGCAATTACATTCTTGGCATCGGTTTATTGTAGGTTTCCATTTAATTTATACTCCCCGTGAATATTATTCCATAATACTGAAAGCATGCGCGCGCAAAAACATATATGCATATATTGATGTAATATATAAAGTATTTTACAAACATAAGAAATAATCCCAGATCCATGAGGTAATGTACAGAAAGGCTGTTTCATATGAAGACCATCTGAAAAGTTCTCGGAATGCAGGACGAAATGATACAAAAAAGTTCAAAATTGTCCTTATCTTCAAATATGATCAGCTATGAACTGTGGCCGATATCCTGTCATCGAATTGGGATTCCTCTGGTCTGCAAAATACGCTTCAACTGATGATTTAATTTTTTCAGACGACACAACTTTCTTACTTAAGGAACATGTTAAAGTCCTATGGAGCTATATGAGGGCAGGAAGTTACAGACAGTAGAAAATCATACCCCAATGAAATTGATATTCACCATGATAAATTTTCTAGGGAAAAGGTAACGAATTGGAAACTCACCACTGACATGCTAGAAAATCGGTGCTATGATCGATTAAGCTTTGCTTTTCTATGGTGGTGGAGACTCTTAGACTATTATTTTATTCCAAATATGTATTGCTGTACCAATGTTTTACATTTATTTCAAATTAACACATAAGATCGGCAGTATCTCTCTAAAAAGGTTCCAAACTTTGCTTGGATATTTCAAATCTGATGCCCATTTGATCGGTAGTCAACAGTTGTGGCACCTATTTTGCAGATAACTTTTTCATGTCCAAGTCTTCTCTCAAAATATGACACACGGGCTCTTCTGAGCTTCAGCAATTCGGGATAATTTCACTCGGTGATTCTGCGGAGCCTTTGCATGTACTGTTGTCCTCGTGGATAATGGTTTTCCTCTCTGTGTGTTTCCTCCCAAGCTTTTACAGACACATTTAAACTCGGTGGTTCACTGAAAAATGTTTGAAAATCGTAGCGCACAGTCTCATTCTGTTTATTATATCCGTATGAGTTTCTATTATATCCAAATCCTTCCTTACAAGGTAATTATTAACCGGAAGATGTTTGACATTTGCCACCATTCCGGAATACACACGTCATCACAGGAATAAACAGCTATGCCTACTGGATTCTTGAGCAATCTATATATAAAATATAGTTGGTTTTGAAAAACAACACTACTTCGAAGTGCTGCTACAGTACGCAGGTCATTCCCAGAGATATTCATATGATCCAATTACCTCAAATCAAACCTTAATTACTATGTCATGCAACAACTACTGAGAATAGAATGACACAAGTTATTAGTAGGCTATTACTGAAGTTGCATTTGGGTATATTTATGATTATGATGATGGTGATGATGATGATGATGATAATAATAATATATATAATATATACAATTATTATTATTATTATTATTATTATTATTATTATTATTATTATTATTATTATTATTATTATTATTATTATTATTATTATTATTATTATTATTATTATTATTATTATTATTATTATTATTATTATTATTATTATTATTATTATTATTATTATTATTATTATTATTATTATTATTATTATTATTATTATTATTATTATTATTATTATTATTATTATTATTATTATTATTATTATTATTATTATTATTATTATTATTATTATTATTATTATTATTATTATTATTATTATTATTATTATTATTACTATTACTATTACTATTACTATTACTATTACTATTACTATTACTATTACTATTACTATTACTATTACTATTACTATTACTATTACTATTACTATTATTATTATTATTATTATTATTATTATTATTATTATTATTATTATTATTATTATTATTATTATTATTATTATTATTATTATTATTATTATTATTATTATTATTATTATTATTATTATTATTATTATTATTATTATTATTATTATTATTATTATTATTATTATTATTATTATTATTATTATTATTATTATTATTATTATTATTATTATTATTATTATTATTATTATTATTATTATTACAGTATTCCGATTCCAAGCAACTTAAATAACTAGAATTAGTTTGTTCTCAAAACCGTATCTGACCGGAAATGAACCAAGTTCAAGAGTAAATGATCTTACGCGTTTATATAATAAAAATTCCTAAGTTTAGCTTGAATCTACGTTTACTTTGCTGTTTTATTTATTCGGGCTATGGAAGCCTAAGCTAAGTTGACTGAGTTTCATAGTAATCGACTTTTTGAGTAAACAGTGCACGTGCACACACAAACATACAACATAAGTCCTATTCCTATTTGGTTTCCAGCTAGCTCTTTATGGACCTTTACATGGCTGTTTGTTCATCATTAATGATCTACAAGGAACATGCCTCTTGGTCTGTTCCGATCTCAAGACATTTAAATTTGTTCAGTCAGCTCTTTTGTGGTGGACCTGGCTCCGTCTTCCTAGCGACCTGTACTTTATTCTAAACGTTGATGGTATTTCTTTTCTGTGTAGTGTTTAAAGCCCGCTTTTACTGCATGCGGCAGCGTAGGCAGTGACACCGATGATACATGAAATGAAGATGGAGCACCGGTGAAATGAGATGGCGGGTGAAACCGGAGCACCCGGAAGAAACCCGCCCCTACGCCGTTTTGTTCAACTCCATTCTCACATGCGATCGCCTGGGATCGAGTCCGGCCGGCGGGAGTCTAACCAGTCGGCCACGGCGCGGCCATTGAACAGTGGGCCTTCGGCTATTCTGTCAAAATGATCTTGACATCGATCACGGAAACACTTAATTTTATTCCTTGGTTTAAAAATGCCTAATTGCCTCCTGGTGTCCGCATTCCTTTTTCTGTCCAGTATGAACATAACCTTCAGCTCATCTCAAAACCTCCAGAATTGTATTTTCCATTATATCTACCTGTTTCTTAGTGTCCAGCACTTCTAACCAAGAGGTATCACGTTTCTAAACTTAATTCTGGTTTCTTTTCGACTATTTTTTTTAAATATTTTATATCCGATTGAATCTACTTATTCTGTCATCTGCTCCTCTTTCTTCATAAGATACATTACGTCTGTGATGTTTGAAATTAAGAATTTGTTCTAAAATTGTATTATCTTGTTCTTCTCCTTTCCTTTGGAATACAAAAATTTTGCTTTGTTTATATTTTCAGCTTGACTTCATTTAAAAATAGATTTTCGAATGATTTCTTTCGTACATTAGAAATTACCACTGAACATCTACAAAAAAACACTGAATCTTGATACTTCCAACTTATTATGGGAGTCTAAACTAATTTATGATTTCTTGTTGGTAGCCTAAAGTTTGGAAATGGTCATAACAGGCACATAACTCTCTGTGTGTTGTTGCTGTTTGCGGCTATTTGAAATTTTAAAGCCGATCTCCATTATAATTTTATTTTCTGCTAAAAACTGCGCACTGTAGCGGCCAAATATTGTAAAATACCTTTATGTTTCATTCTAGTCCAATACTTCTCTCCAACTGATCATATCTAAGGGCCTTTCATAGTCAATGAGACCTATATATGGTGGTAAGCTATATAATTTATGCCGTGCTGTCAAAGTCTAGTAGTTGTTCATTTCAAAGCAAAAACCAAGAGGGGAGAACTCATTTACAGTTCTGTGTGTATAAATACGTGACATCATTCAATTTTGAAATGTACAGACAATACTTGTCCACAGTCTTGAAATCAATTTCATTTAATTTCCTTTACAACTTCTGCGCTAAGGAGTGCCTTTTGGCAGCCAGCACTAGCGTCTGAACGGGAAAAATCAGAGTCGCATGCCGAAATTTGAGGAGAGAAGCCGCACCTGTACGTGAATAAGTAACTGGGTCACACGGACATTTATCGACCGCACTTCCATGCTTGCTGGTACAGTCTGCCCTGCAGCAGAATTCATCTTACATGTTGTGTCGCACACCGCAACAGTTGCGGTCATTGCAAGTGGACGCTTCACTGCTACCTTGGGAGTATCCAGCAGAATTGCCGTTCTCTTTCACTTTCACGGGTATTTATATTCAGGGCACATGTTTTCTGAGCGGTGAAAGAAATCCACAGAAACTGTTAGAATTTAAAAACTCGATTTTTATCATCATTAAGTGCAAGTTTGTATATGAACAAACACGTGCTTTGGTACCGACAGGAATAGCTAAGCTTGTGATCGGAAGGTTTGCTCTTTAAAACGCACCAGGACTGTCCTCCGTGACTGAAGGTTTTCTATCCCCGCTCTTCCTATTTGGCAAATACCGGAAGAAACCCAAAACTTGGCCCTGTAATGTTTCCTTCACAAAATTTCCTTTTTCAATAATCATTTCATATTATTGCATGGATTAGCGTCAACTATCTGTGCTTAATACAGTTAAACACAAAAGGCGATCGTTTTAACACTACTACATGCTCTAGCACTCGAACAAATGCGGTTGCGAACACTTCTGAACATAATTTAAAACCCCGTGAACTTCAAACAGACTCCTTATCTACTACTTTTACACCAGTTTAAAATGAATTCGAAATGCGTAAGCAAAAGGATTTAAGTTGATGAATGCATGAAATATTCTTATTAATTAACTTGATATATTCCAGCCTATGGAGAATTTGGAAAGGTCTATTACTCAACAAACTGGCACTACTATGAAACAGCTCATGTGTGCTGTATTCTTTACAAATATATACCAGTTTTTTTTTCTCCAAGTTTGCTTTGAATGACTTTCTCCATGAATGACACCTATAATAATTAACCTGACACAGTGTATGACTCGCATTCTCAGAAACTATTGAAGATAGCTAAATTAAATTTCAGGATAATAAACAAACCTGAAACTGTTGCTATAAAATAACTATTTATAAATTTTAAGAAAAATATGGTGGAAAAATATGGATAATTATGTTACATCATGTAAAAATTTAAATCTGCTGTCTTAAATAGTCTCTAAAACAATGAGCAGATATAACGCTGCTTTTGCTCTTGTCCTTAAGTTCATAAACTGCATTTTAAGCGTCTAGCTTAAATCTTCTATTGCAGTAATAGGTGAGAGTGAAATGTTTTCATATGATAGCATCGGAACCACTTTCAGTAGAGAATACTATGCTATGTCGGCTTAGGCATTACCTTTTACAAAATTTCCAATATCTGAATTGATGGCTCTAGGCGTACTTTGCCCAATTAGTTTCCTAATGATAACTCAGTTGCTTGCGACTGATAGATTACTGTAACCTTCATATTATAAATACCCCCTTTCCTTCTTTAAGCAACAGGCAGAAATAATAAAGGTTAAGCTATAGGAACATGATAAATATACTATATCCTAAAAGATAATATATTAATTTGAATAAGGGATACCTTTTGTATTCGGACAAGCATAATCTTTCTTATTTGAAGTTGTGCAGAGTTCACACTACTACACTACGACATATGTAATAGCACTTTAAAAGAATACATTTAAAATGCGTTTACCTATGATGTTTATATATTTAAAGCGAACATTCCAATCACTGAAGGTGCACAGAAAAATGAAACATTTTTGGTGGTTTTAACAATTTAATCTCCTCTTAAACTTGGTGTCGAAATAGCGATGCACGTCTGGATGTTGATCTAAAAATGAGTTACATGCAACTCATACTTAGCAGGGGCCCGAGTTAAATTTTGAGATGATATTAACAACTGAAAGGAAAGTAATGGACCAGGTCCGACATAAACGGTAAAATTAAACTCTCAAATATGGTGTACCATGTGTGCAATAATAAATAAGTCAGTATAAGAGAATTTAATACAGTTAATACATTTAGGTGAAGTTGACAAAACACACACATAGCCTAGGTTTGTAGCACTCAAGGTAGGAAATTCCACTTTTAACCAGAACACCATGTACATTAAAAGATACTGTCCATATCGGCTAGGTCGTTTGGTGTATTATACTTTCGTATACTAGTAACTTTGAAAGACAATCTCTATGAATAGCAAGCATTGTCACTAGTTTCAAATTCCACATTCTTTATTGTGGCGATCTGGTAATCTACCTACGAACAAAGGACCTACAATAGCACTATTCAGCAGAATGTTCTATTTTATGCAATGCCCCCGAATACAACGACTCATGGGAAGCTAACGAGCAACGTCCTCCCTATGTTGTCTCACCAAACCCAAGTTTCCTTTACCCACCTCTAAAGGCTCTAAACACAATGCCACAAAGGTCCATGGAGGGTCAAGTCAGACCGTTGTAACCCACACTGGGCCCGTAATGAACATAATGATAGGAGAAGTAGTAGCAGAGGATGGGACGTGGTTAGTCCCGGAAAATACCATCCTTGCAACTTGAAAGCACAGTGGTGAGCAAGAATCAGGAACTGCAAGAGGCAATGACCCGAAGCCGTAGATGAGAGGGCGGAAGAACATGATATGAAAGTAAGATGAAAGTAATGAAAGGAAAGGTGATGATAGAGAATTTGTTGGAATGAATGCGGAACGAATGCGGTGAACTCAGAGAAAACCCACTCAGATATCGTTTCGTCTACCACAAATTCCCACATGCGGTCAACTGGGATCGAGCCCGAGCTACATTGATGAGAGGCGAGTAGCTTAACCGGCAGCTTCATCTCTTTTGCGAAGCACTAAAACTAAATAAGCAACCTGGGACAAAGTTGCTTTAAAAATCACATAACTGCTTATTCGCACATTCTTAAAAAGAAAGACCTCATGATAAGCTAAATGCATTTCCAAGTAAAAACTGACTTCGGGGCTATAATTTCTTAACTCATTTTTTAAATTTTTTGATTAGAACTGTTTAATGGGAAATAATGGACAAATGGAGATACTTGGTGAGTTACAGATGCAATTAAAAGTGTGTGTGCACACACATTATGTATATTAGGATTACTACGGAGGGGATTCGGCACCAAAACCTGTGGTTTATTGTGCCTAAGCCCCAAGTGGAGCAACCCCGGGAGGAAGGAAGAGACGAGGAGTCACGACAGCGCCAAGACACCCGCCGACACTTCTGCCCTGAAAGAGACCGCCAGATGAGAGATGAAATGAAATGGTAATGAAGATAAAATGGAGGGACAGGAAATTCGGGGGATGTAATTAACCAGCCCAGCATTAGCCTGGCGACCCGGGAAATCCCCCGAAAAAACCATGGATCAGATAGGTCGGCCACAGGAATTGAACCCAGGCCTTCCGAATGCCAGCCACAGAAGAAACCCCATGAGCCATCCCGCTCATATCAACCAACTGAACAAGCTGGTTTCCGGTCGAGATTCAACACAATGGACCACCTATAAGGAGCGAACCAGCTCATAGAAAAGACACAAGAATTCAACATCAAGTTATATATAACACTAGTGGACTAAAGCAAAGCTTTCGACTCCGTTAAACAAGAATTTATTCTGCAAGCACTAGAACATGTAGGAATAGAAGAAAAATATATCAGAATACTCTCCAAGCAATACGACGGCAGCACGGCCAAAGTAAAGACTGAAACGGAAAGAAAGAGCTTTACACTTGAGAAAGGTGTCAAACAGGGAGATCCCATATCACCAAAGCTCTCCAGCAGTCTCTTTGGAAAACCAAAGAAATTGAACTGGAAAAAGAAATATGGTATAAACTTAGACGGTCTTCACGGTTTGCGGATACCATTATTGGTGGCTGGGTCCGCGAAGGAAATGCAATCGATGCTAACAGAGCTAAACAGCGTAAGCATTGAGATAGTACTAACCATGAACCGAGGAAAACCAAGCTGATGACGAATAGTGTTGAGGAGCAAACAAGTGTCAATGGGGAGAACCTGGAATATGTCAGTGAATACATCTACTTGGGGCAAACGGTGTCTTTTTCAGACAATTCCACATTGGAGATAAAAAGGCGCATAAACCTGGCGTGGAACAAATGTTGGAGCCTCAAGTTTATCTTAAAAGACAGATCCCTTAAATTAACCTTAAAGACATAGGAAATAGAAACGTGGATGCTACCGGTATTATTATACGGCTGCCAAATCTAAAGGACAAAAATAACAATGCTTCAGATTTGTCAGCGGAAGGTGGAAAGGCAAGTACTGCACATAACAATACGAAACAGGATATCAAACGAGACTACAAGAAAGAGGACAGGTATGACTGAGCAGCGGTATGGACGGAAGAGCTGAAATGGAGATGGGGAGGGCACACCGCCGGAATGGGCCCCGGCCGATGGATTCAAAGAACAACAATATGGGATCCGAGAATAGGACGAAGATCGATAGGGAGACCGAAGACACAGCGGGCAGACGACTTTAGGACAGCAAGAACATTATGGACAACACAAGCTAAGGACAGAAAAACGTAGTGAAAACTGGAAATAGCAGCCAAATATACCACCTGCTAGTTTGCAACAGAAGTGTCTAATGTCAGTGATAAGTTGAAGTGTAGTTCAAGGAGAAGCAGGATCAATGTAAATTACAAAACTCAAGCTGCTCAAGAGGGAGCTTAAGATAATGAATCTCCATATTTGGGAGATATCACAATATAATATCACAGATCCATCACCTTAAGCTCTGTGGAACATAGATTATAGAACATAGAATATAAAACAATCTAACGTAGATCTAATTACACGGTGCATAGAATCAGGGCCGCAGTGGAGGGGGAAAGCGGAGGTATGCTGTCCTCCCACTATTTTTCGGAGGGGGACGCAGTCCTCTTACTAATAATATTATTTATACATTTTTTTTAATTCATTACCTTTCTTAATTTAACTTTTAAAATACTGCAAAAATACAAAATATATACATTAAAAATACATTCAAATAATGTTTATGACTATTAGCGGAGCTACAGTGTATATGTGAAACTCAAATGATTACATAAAGGATGCATAAAAAGTCGTACGCATGCTGAGGACAACCAAAGCAGGAAGGCGAATGTACAAGTGCAGAATTCTGATCGGTTCTCCAGCATCTGGAAAATGTTTTAGGTGTACGTTCCCTCACTTTTTTGTCAGGAATACGGCCCTGCATAGAATACAGAACGTTCATAGTCATCACAGTAGATAAGAAGAGGAGAACATGAGGCTGTTAGGAGTTGCTACCCCAATGAGCTCACAGCAGCAACTCCCTGCACTAGCAGGAGACCTTTGTCCTATAGGGATGGATTATACATAAACATTAAGGTTATTATAAATTAAGGTTTAACTAAATCGGAAGCAATTACAAGAAACCAAGGTGTAAGAATGCTGCTTCTCACCCACCCGATTCAATATACAGCCTTGGGGGGAGGGGGGGGGGATGAGCAGCTACCAGACATGAACTTCGATTCGGAAAACATCGGAAGCATTCGTGGCGCTGCGTTCACAACATACGCTTTGGAAAGGAACAGTCAGACTGAAAAATTCAAAATCATATTTAAATCCCGGCTATAGCATTGAATGTTTCAGTCTTATTCTACCTTTCGATACTTTGGCCTACACACGGCTAGTGTGAAAGAATAAATAATTTTTCCAATATTCGCTCTGATACTAATTTGGCTTCATTTCAAAGGTATGCCATAGATAGGGAGATGCTTTGCGGCTTGCCCATATGCATGGTAACCGAGCGGTAAACCACGTCTCGTAAGTGGACCAACATGAGTTCGAATCCTCGATGTTTCTTTTTGTTATTGTTTCTTAAATAGCAATGCCTCATGTTTTTCTTTTTGAAGATTGTGTAAACACTCGGGCTCATTCATCTGTTGTGAATGGTGCTGGCATACCTAATGCAAAATATCCTCTCGTGAAAATGTCACTAGGCATTTGGTCTCATCCATGCCCCGCAGAATGAGGGCAGTAATAGAAGCAGAGGGTTTACACACCCTATACTAAGTTAATTTCCATTTTTATTCGATTTTGCATATAGGAATAAAACATTTATTTCACTTAGTTTGTTAGTAGAGTGTTTCAATTTTTATGTGTACCATAAAATCTCGTAATTCTTAGCAATTGGAAGTGCTATTACAATGTGCGTCATATACATATAGTATTTCTACAATAAAAGAATACTCAAAATGATGTCTAAGCTCTCTATAGGTCTAGCTGCTACATACTTGTCTATAGCCGCTCGGCTATCAGTGCACGTTTAGTAACGGAGACTCAATAATTATAAGAGGATTCATTAGGGCAAAGCTAAAGAGACGCGTTCCGTGACACATTGTAAACTGGCCGTGGAAACGATGTGGACTTGAAAAATACACGCTTCCAGTGACTGCTCATTTTTGTTTGTCAAAGAGTGCATGTTTAGATGAATAAAAATGGAAAAAAGAGTGCACCCAGGTATACAACTGAATAGGAATACATACATAAAACATATTATATGCAGACGATATCCTAATATTGCAAATTAGTGAAAAGAACCTACAGCATTCGGTATATAAATTACAATATCTGGGCAGTGAATATAATTTAAAAATTTCTTGGAAAACAAAGTGGTGGCACATCAAGAAAAATACCCAGTTAAAACAAAAATACGTGTCGGAAATAATGGCCTGGAGCAAGTCGAAAACTTTAACTGTGTGGGCTGTGACGTACGTTTCGATGCCGATAAAGACTTAGAAAATAAGTTAAATGCACTTCAACGCATATGTGGTACTATAACGAAAAGTTTACTAAACAAAAGAAGGAAAGAAACAAAAAAACTAAAGTTTTATAAGGTCATGGCGTTTTCTGAGCTATGTACGGCAGTGAATCCTGGAAAATAAAAACAGTGGAAGGAGCACATGTGCAGCATGAGTGAAAGAAAGATCGCGCATTGTTTCCCAGTGCTCCCAATTTGTCATATAGTTGAGTGTTGCCAAACCTATATGGTGCACATGTAGCGCTTAACACAGTGCCGGCAAGATGTGAAAGGTTTTACCCCTGCAACCAACCCGTCCTCTTCTTTCTACCTGGCAGTTATGCACACAGGTGACGTGTGTGGTTATCTCGGTTTTGAATTAAACTTCTTTTGCGACGTAATCAAACACTTTGAAATGAAGAGTTTGGTAGGAAAGCCACTGAGGGTTAATAACTCTAGAGGACACGGGTGAAGGACGTAAACACGATGCCATATTGGCAATGTGTGAGAAATCGCCCTCTTAACCACATTATTAACTTTAGCCAAACTCTAAGCTCACAAAAGCAGTTCTATAGAATTAACGTATTTACTACCCGTTTTGTTTTGTTTGGCAATTGTTATGCAGTCTAATTATTGCTCTCATGCTGCTAGAAACACTTAAATAATTTATAACCTGTATTCTCAAAAATAAACGTTCAAACTTATCTGAAAAGTTCTTTGAAATTGTTAACAATGTACATTGTTAAAAATTAGTGTAGTCATAATGGTACACCCTTGATACACACGATTAGTACCTTACTGGTTTCTTTTAAATACTAATGTTGTAATGCCCGGCAGCAAATTAGATGAACTGAAACGTAGAACACATTAAAGACGGTGATCCGAAGCAGCCTCTTGTTCAGTGTCAGTATGCTATACAGATGTTTACATCGGCAAGTACTATAAAACATGGCCAGTAATTGGCTTACAAAAAGCAATGATGTATACAAATCCAAACCATGGTTTCCTGAACTGCGCACAGATGTGTTGCTTTGAAGGTTTATAACCTCCAGATGAGCTGCAATGTAATACCTTCTTAGTATGAAAGTCGTAATGTATCCAATGTAGGACACATCAAAGCTGAAAACTGTGATTTACCATCGTGAAGAACACCCCCCTCCACAAAAAAGTCGTTCTCCGAGTCCCGATTAAATATTCGAAGTTCACTCATATTGCACATTCAAGGCACCACTGTACTGATGATACTGCCACGTGACTACAACCAGAATGAATCGGTCTGTCTACGTACGTAACGGGAGCATGGGGACGAGAGGGAGGGTAAATTCACACTTTTAGTGCCTTCCTTTCCACCCCTGGTCTAACACGTGGCGAATGGTGTCAGGTCCACCTTGTTGTTTACAACAGGAGTGAAACAGGCTGGAAAAGATTGTAATAGGACCCATAACAGCTTACAACTGTAGAGTATCGCTCCCCGCTTTTTCTTTCCTTTCCGTCTGACAAATGAAGTAGTTTATGTTACAAAACCAAGACATAACGGTCACGACCAGAGAACTAATAGAACTTCGTCTGGAGAAATTCCGCAGTTTAGCTTTATGCGGTATACCCGTGTATTAACATATGCCGTGTAACACAGCAGCAAGTTAAAGCGTTTGGAAAGTCGTATACCTACTCTGTTTCCCTAAAACATAACTTTGAGTGAAGAAGGAAAATCATCAAGATTTAAACGGCATAAGCCACTCGATTTGTGCTGCCATAGCTATCGAAACACGGTTTTCTGTTCACACAGTTTATGTGTTACTAAAATGTGTAGTGTAAGAATTTCAACCCATTCTCGTCTTCTAAATTCAGCCAAAATGTCAAAACATTAAAATATATGAAACAAGCTGGATTTCTTCAAAATCTAGTTAATATGTTTTGACAGGTAAACAAATAAAATGTATTTTTTAAATCAATTTCAGGATTTTGAGAATACTTAGATACCGAGCTCAGTAACTCAATACCTGGATACATCAATAGCGTTATTAGTAAAAGGCATGCTGGAAAAACAATCTGTCACATACACATGCCTTGCTCTACACACTATTGTTTATTTTTATATGCCTCCTACAAACTAATATTACGAAAGCTTATTTTTCCATTCGATTCATGTTAAGATAAACCTGCAAAAGTTTCCTTGTAGTCGTTAAAAGTTTACAGAACACAAAATAACCAAACATTTAAAATAACATGAAATTCCATACTCTTTATATGGCATCGTGAGAACCAACTGAACAGCGACAGCGATGTATTCAAAATTTCGAATCAATATTAACGGATTGCTCGAAAAAGAATGATGCAATAGCAAGTTATTTGAGCTGATTGGTATATTTTGAAGATATGTACAGTTATCTGTAGTAAGCCTTTGTCTGTTTTTTACGGTTCACCCGTTATATGAAGCTACACAAAGTTCCATCCGAATGTGGTGTATTTCACCGGCTATTTCCAGAGAATCTTTCATTCCCTTTACATTAATTTACTTTCAATATAATAACCGCTCTTTTACGAAGTAATGGTTCCGTCTCTATTACTTAGTGTATAAATCCCGAAAAAGGAGTTACAGGAGCTCACGCTGCGTTGCGCTGAAGCACAGCACAGTTCATTAGCTATTACATAATGGTTTAAGAAAGGAAACACGTGCATTCATGCAATAACGACGATAAATGCCTAATGCTCTTAGTGAACACAAGTATGAAATTACTATTAATGATAACACTTTTTTCTGAGAAAACCAGTATACTCAAAAGTTTTAAATATTCTTGGTAAATGTTAATATTCTCTTCCAAATTTCCATTTTAATTTTGTTCAAGTTAGAGAGTATATTATTAAATTATTGTGCTTTGATAGGAAGTGTTTCCAAATAGTTTTAAAGCGAAGATTAAAAACACTATTATAAAAATGTTAAAAGTCTTAAATTCATAACCCGATTATCTCAGAAAATATTTAAGATGCCTAATTGCATTTTGACAGTATGTAGTTGTATGTCTTCTAAGTTCACATATATTTTACCCAATAGTTTTGTTCATTAAGAAAGGCAGGATTATTTTTCAACTATTTCGTCCTTAGACTAAAATCTATAAGTAATCATATTTTTATATAATCAAGCATCTTGATAGCCCACAGATGCACTTAAAGTTATTTTTTTCTTTTCATCCTAATGTTTCAAGCAGCTATCTTCAGTAATTTCTGAAAATACAGATCATTCATATCAAAAATGTCCTTCACAAAAAAGCCGTTCACAGCATAATTGGAGAAACCCAACTTATATTTATTGGCAAACCATGAAAACATTTGACTTCAGCTCACAAAGCTTCCATATTTAACAGAGGTACCAAACTGTAAAACCAAACTTCGCTAAAAGATGTGCTGGAGCTCTGGAGCTTTACTCCAAAGATTAGTTTTACGAATTACGATGCTGTTTTTCTATGAAATGGTGCAAAACTCACAGTAAAACATACCAGAAACAGTAGATACTATTTTTAAATGAAAACGTGCGTGAAAATACTATACATGCTTGTGTGTATAAAGTGCATATACAAAAGGCAAGTACTGTGCCTACATTATTTTAGCAGTGTTGAACGTCCATTCCTACTCATAACTTCATAAGGCACCATACGCGGTGGACACCGGTGATCAGGATAAGGAATTCTTAAGCAGTTGCCTCCAGGTGCACTCAAAATCCACCAATACATGGAGCGCTCAAAGCAGCGAACGTGAATTGCTGACGGTAGGTAAAACGCAATCTCTTGTTTAGTCTGCACACATCAGCAGACAGAACAGGGATGGAGAAGGTTAATCTACGTCACAGCGTAAAGTCTGGTAACAGTTCTACCTGATTTCCTTTCGTCCTGGGTTTAATGCTTGAAAATTCTTATGTTTGATGATGGCTAAAGGCCGGAGCCGTGTACGTTTTTCCATATATATATATATATATATATATATACACTGCACAAGGACTGTACTGTTATCGCTCGGACATGTAAACAATTGCAGGTAGGTATAGCCTGAACATCACAACCGCCTCACTGCCAGAGGAAACAAAACAGTCGCGTTATGCTACACCTTGACTTTGCGTCTGCATACACTTTCAAGGTCATGCTGTACTAGTTCGCAGACGACTACGTTACGGTTTTTGGCGTTTCCACATTTGATGGCTGTGCTGTACATCTGACGTCATTCATACTCTGTGTCCAGCTAACTTGTATTGCATGCGAGCGCACAACCCTTCTGCCTTTAATGATGACATAAACAACGAAATCATTCTTGGTAAAGAAATTTGGCGCAGGAAACCATCAAGAGCTAACTTTAAAATATCCCCTGGCACTTGCCGAGCTTTGTGTATCCTTAGCTGGTGGTTCTAGTTTCAACTAGCGGAGCTAACAGTGCTGTTACTCTTATCGCCACCGTCCACGTGGTGACCGAATGTACAGCAGATACACGAATAACTGCTAAACAGGCTCATGGAATTTAACAATGAGTGCACACAGTATCGGACAATAATAGGTTAAGGCAACAAATACAAAAGAGGATGAAGATTCTGTTAAATGTTTAAATACAATGACCGTCATATTTTATCCCAGTTTGTCAGCGTTTATTATAAAGTAAGAAATGATCATCTGCATAGTACAATATTAAAAGAGAGTCCTTAAGTAAACTTAGGTAAGTTTTGTTCGCTTGAATGTAACGAACTACAAAGAGCCAGACTGAATAAGTAAAACACTAGTGTAATTAGAGAACATTAAATAAAACAGCAGTACTTGCAATTTGATGTCTTATTCCAATGGACATATCCGCCATTTGCGAATCATTGTCATTTACGCCACCACCACCACCACCACTAGAGGACCTCCATCCCGTCTTGAGTCCACAGGACCAGATGGGGGAGGGGGGCTTGTTAGTCTCTAGGTCTTGCCCTATGGAAAGCCCCACGGAGGCGTCGGGCGCCCTTTTGGGACAGCTCGGTAGCTCCCTGGTCGAAGGAGGACCGGGTCCTTGGTCCTGTGGGTCCAGGACTAATGGGAGTAGAACCTCTGGCATTAACTAACTTAATCACTAGAGAACCGCATTCTCTCTTTCTTCCTCAAAGTAACGTGGGAGTCAAGATCCAGCCAGTGCGTGGTGTTTCGCCTTTACGCGTCTTCGGTACTCGTCGCCGACTGCCGCTACGGTATCACAGAAAGACGTGGATGAAACCATATAACATTTTCCAAACTGCTTTTAATAGCTTTACTTACCACCTTTATGAAAAATGCTGAAAATAGCCACTGCCATTATTCATAGGTTTCGAGCGCCTGTTTAGGGAAGTATCCATCAATTGCCGTATGGTGGCAATTTCCCGGCAGATAATCTTCTAGGGTATGTGGGTTTGTATTATACACTTTATATTTTAAGTTGCACCAGAGATGGAAAACGCAGGGGGTTAAGTCGGGGTACCGAAGGGGAGACAAATCTCTATTAATAATTCTGTCTTGAAAAAACTTTCAATTGTTCTCATCAAAATATTGGGCGTATGAACTGCTGCAGATTCTTGTTGAAAAAGACGAAAGATCATGCTCGTCTATTAATTATCTAAAAATGGAGGGGGGGACAAAATTGTGTTCAAATATGTACGGGCGCTAACTGTTAACTCGAAAAAGAATTGAACCTATAACTCTTTCTCCACTAATTGCGCACCACTTACGAGGGGTATCATTTATATAACGAGTCCAATAATAATTAAAACAAAGTAATTTCTGATTGAAAACTGTTTTACTGTTTTTTCATAATATTCTCATTTACGATCAATACACTTTTGCATTCTTTGAACTATTTGTCAAAGAATTTATTCCAGCCCTCTTGAGTCACCTCCAAAATATGGTTTTTAAAGGCATCAGCAGCTTCTTCTGCCGAAGAAAATCGTTTTCCACACAATTTATTCTTGATGTTCGGAAACAAAAAGAAGAAATTGGGTGCCAAATCAGGACTATATGGCAGGTGACCCATCAATTGGATTTTTTGATCCTTCAAATACTCTGTTGTTAGAGGAGATGTGTGTGCACTCGCATTATCCTGATGAAGAACGATCCTAAGGTTCTTGTTGGTTTTCCTTACTTCACGAAAGACTTCCCGCAAACAAATGACTGTGTACCATTCGGCACTGACTGTTTTACATTCCTCTAAGGACACCGTTGCCACATGAATAGCTTTGCTGAAAAATCAGGCGACCATTTGCTTCGAAGTGGTTTGAGTGCGAACAACTTTCGTTGGATATGCTTCATCTTGAAACAGCCATACAGTCTACTGCTGTTTACGTTCCGGCTCATACGCATAGATCCATAATTTGTCACTTACAACAATCTTATATACTCATTTGAGGCCCTGCCATTATATTTATTAGCATTTTTGTACACCAATCGACACGAGCATCTATTTGAGATTGCGTCAAATTATGTGGGATCCAACGAGAACAAACGTTTTTCACGACTAAATAATCAGGCAATATTTCATATATGCTGGTGGAACTAATGCCAAGGGTTTCTCAATCTCAGCATATGTTGCATGACGATCTTGCATTATTAATGTTTGCACAGCAACAATGTTTTCTGGCACAACTGATTTTGGACGACCTTCACGAACTTCATAATTGAGCAAACAGTAGCCACGATTAAATTCGTTATACCAGAGTTTTACAGTGGCAAAGGATGGAACTTCGTCGCCAAATATGGAAGTTAGTTGCACTCTTACTTTGATAATCCACGTCGAAAGTCATAATAAATCATTGCACGAACATTTTCACGAGTTAATGCAATGCTTTTGTTGAGACATTTCAAGTAAATGTAAAGAAAACAAATTATGTTCCACTGACAAAACGTTTGGTAGTGGATTATGTCAACAATGTCAAACTTTATATTGGAAACGTCATATGGCACCTACAACATTTAGCGTTGCCAAGGTTCAAAATATAAATAATGCCCCTCGTACCAATTTTTGGTCATGAACAATATTAGGTTTCTCAGAGGTCCAATACTAATTACTTTTTGATACACATATCCATTAAACTTCAAGCTTCTAAGAAATCTTAGTTCGTTGATGAAAAATATCTCTGGAGTAACTTAAAACAAAATGTACCAGAAAAACCCATAGACTCTGGAAGGATTTAAAGAAGATATTCACCACGAAATTTCCAGTACTTCTCAATTTTAACTAAGGCGAGTGTTTCCTAAACAGGCACCTAAAATATATGGACAACGGCCGTGTCCAGTTTCAGCATCTCCTTCAATAAAGCTGGTAAGTAAATCCCTTAAAAGTAGCTTTGAAACTGTAGTATGGTTTCATCCCTGCCCTTCCACGTTAGCGGCAGTCGGCGACGAGCGCCAGGGACGCGACGAGCGCCAAACGTCAGCCGGTTCGGGAGCTTTTAACTCTCCTGTAACTTTCTTATGGATCATATAACTCTTATTTAAATGCGTTTACGATAATAATAATAATAATAATAATAATAATAATAATAATAATAATAATAATAATAATAATAATAATAATAATAATAATAATAATAATAATAATAATAATAATAATAATAATAATAATAATAATAATAATAATAATAATAATAATAATAATAATAATAATAATAATAATAATAATAATAATAATAATAATAATAATAATAATAATAATAATAATAATAATAATAATAATAATAATAATAATAATAATAATAATAATAATAATAATAATAATGATAATGATAATGATAATAATAATAATAATTTACATTTCAAAAGAAACCTTTGGTTTGTCTTCTTAACTTACGTTCTTTTTATAAGATATAAACTGTTTAACTCCGACACACATACGCACATGATCAAGTAATAATTATAAACGAATTTTGTGTTCGTAAATGCCACCGTAATACTCACACCTCATAAACTAAATGTGTACCCGAAAAGATAAATCGATGTTTCAGGTACGTGATGTCAACGACTTAAAGTGCAACATAATGGTATACTATTAGCATTGTATGGAGGTTCCTGGAAACAAATTCGTTTATCGTGCTTAATGGAAAAGATGTGTTGTTAAATGTTAATGCTGGCAATATCGGGTTTGCATTTTTCGTTGCCATGGAAACGGCTTGGGAACAGCTCGGAGTTAGGTGGTGCCTTCATTGGTTGTTATGAGACCAGAGTGACATATCCAGGCCTCCTACTTCAGTTTTCAGAGCAGAATAGCACATGATCAGTATACGTCTATCACTAAGAGTGCGTCCTTGGTTACGACTCTGAAGAAAACATTGAAACATATTCCGGTCAAGCAGGACAGACCTGGCGGGATTTGAACGGTGGAGTCCGAATATGAATCTCACGCATTACATCCCGCTTAATATATGAAATATACGAGGGCGATCGAAAAGTAACGCACTTTTTTTAAAAAAAAGTTTAACAGTTAAAAAAATAAATCACAGCTGAACTTTCATATTTTAGCTACTTCTCGACATAGTCACCAAGTTTCTCAACACATTTCTCCCATCGTGGTACCAAGTCAATATGCCCTGTTCATAGAAGTCCGTTTGGTTAGCGTATAGCCATCTGCGGACTGCTCATTTCACTTCCGCATCTGTCACAAAGCGTTGGTCGGCCAGAAATTTCTTCATGAGGCCAAACAGATGAAAGTCCGATCGTGGAAGATCCGATCGTGGATGCTGGAGCACCTCCCAGCCATATGCGTTGATTTTTTTCACGAACAAAAGCCGCAACATGGAGCCGAGCGTTGTCATGAAGAAGTTTGACATCGTCGTATTAATGTTGTATTGATCACCTTAAAGAAGAAGCGGCCGCCTCGGTAACGTAGATGGTAGCATGTCTGCCTTACGTTCAAGAGGTCCCGAGTTCGAATCTCGGTCAGGGTGAGTTACCTGGATAAGGTTTTTCCGGGGTTTTCCCTTATCCTATAAGACGAATGTCGGGTAACTCTAAGCTCCATGGACCCTGGGCCCATTTGAGAACCATTTCACCCATTCCATTCATCGTCCGATATGACTTTAAAAGGTAAAGAACGTAAATTATGAAGAAAAGAAAACTTAAATACGAAATTTCAATTAGACTGTATAAAGCAATACAAATTTTGTTGACAAATTTTGACACTAAATCCCCTTATAAAAACCGCCTGTAATGAAACGTTCGATTTCTTGCTCATATAGAGAAGCCGATTTCTTCACGATTGCTATGTTTGCACACAATTATTACAATCGTTATAACCTGCTCAGTTCTTCAGTCAACTGAAGCTAATAAAATTGGTTTCCAAGCTCTGATAAAATCCCTTTTCTCTGTGGTTCCAGTAGCAAAAGTAGGAAACAAAGTGGCCATTGATACCATTTCTAGCCAAGTACATAACTTAGCCCAAAAGAGAGTGGGTCTGCCAACAATATATAGAACAGAACAAGAAAAAATGCCAAGTGCTAACACAGTATAGCAAATAAAGTTTACAATCTGATCCACAGTTTGCCGCTTATCAGCTAAGAAACCCCCGGGGTTAAAGTGGGGACGCACATAAATATTGCGGTTGTATTATTCCAACAAACACGCGTTGACGTTCTCTGCAATAAGCTGCCTACATCTTACTCTCATCGCAATCGTACTATCTTTGACCGCAGCTCACGCTTAAATGATTTAGAAATTCAGTTACAGTATTTATTCACCCCCTCCATTACTTGAATGTATCAAATAAGCAATAACATACGCAATGTAGTAACGGACTATTTCCTCTCGCACATCACTATTTCATTCGCTTTAAAAGATGTGCTCGGGCAAATGATACACTTACTCCGTATACACTTTAAGGCCAGATAGAGTATAAAGTGCAAGTCAGAGATAGCAACGAGAACACTACACAAATTGAATGCGGCACACTCATACGCACAATTCTACTCATTAGAATTTCTAATTATCTCTTACTAAAATATTCGTATAAAATAATTGGAAAAAGATAATATGGAATTAGCCATTTTGGAACTGGCTATAATGGCTACATTCATGACACGGAAAACAAACTGCTTGCATGCCTTTAGTTTACTTTTTTGTCGCTTAGGAATCTATGCATAACATGCTTTATAGACGGCATATGATAGTCCAATCTGAGAACACCTAAATGAGCATCAACGAATAATTTGAAAACGGTTACAGATAAAGCCATTTGTCTACATTCCGTATATCAATGGGCTCTGTAGTTTCTGAATGTTTTGATGCCTGTCTTATGATTTGTGGTCACAGAAAATATGCATGAATGAGAACATCCCAGGGTATACATTTTCTGTTCAAAAATATTACTCGCAAGTTCTGATAAGGTGTGTTATTTACGAAAGTTACAGGACATACACATTTAAGAAGTTATAACAATTTTTTACTTTCATTATTCCCCTAACAGTACAAATATGAAACAATGTGCCTTAAATGTGTGCACTGTTAAAACCCTTGCCTATACTTTAAGTTTCATCACACAAAAGGCTTTTTATGACCAGTTTCAAAATATCACACTAAAGCTAAGTTGCACAGACAGAAGGAGAGCAATGTGGAAGTGTAACTGGGAGGAGGAAAGGAGGACGTAGATAGAGAGAAAGAGACAATGAGAAATAATTTTAAAGCAAGAGCTGTAGAGAAGAACACACCATTTAAGACAACACGAACAGAGTAGTGGCTGTTTCAAGTACAGGTTATATGTACACCTCGCGCACTGCAAACTGCATAAATAGATCTATTAGAGCTATCGCGTCACCACGAGGAAAGAATGAAGTTAAAGAACCAAATGAGGCTCCAGTCCGCAGATATATAGACTAGAGAGATGCGCCGAAATCTCTAATACTTCCAGATTCGAAGACCCGTCCCACTGCTGAAGCTGCGTAGGGAGGGCGATGAATGACGCGTCGACCCTCAGTTGTCCACAGGGACTACACTTACCTTAGAGTAAGCATCCGCACATCTGCCACGAAACCTAGGAACCACCTGAAACACGAGTTGAATCGAACACAGACCTTCCGAATAGGAGTCCCACACGTTAGCCTGGAGCCACCTCACTCGGTTTCTTCTGGCACACATATAAGCAGAAATGTTAAAAAATGTATATGGTGCTGATAGAAACAAGTGACTTACGTATTACGACCAATATCACATTTTAATTTGCCCTTAAGTTTTTCTTTGTAATTAATTCGTACCAATTGCGAGAGTTGCATAAACAGGCAACTTTATCTCCAAAGACAGAAAATAAAGTTTCATAGGTTATCGACTTGGCAGAAAGATAACCCCTTCACAAATTAAGTGCGCGAAACAAAAAGCCTTGCGGAGTAAAGTTAACCGGTTCTTTGAAGCAAATTTTCATCCACTCTATGACAACTTCACGCGGTCCTTTTAACAACCCGTTTTCAGGGTCTTTGTTAGGCGTTCCCAGCCACCTACAAAGTACTTCACGCTAACAAGCAATGCGCATCTTCAAACAGTCAGCACAACTTCAGACCGCACCCAAGAGACAAACGTTTCTAGTTATGTTCAACGGATGCAGAAACTAAAACTGCTGCCGTTAACTCCTTTTCTTACATGCACATTGTGTTTTCATTGCTTTTGGAATGTTATACGTATATTACTGCTATACATTTGGGATTAACAGTTTACTTCATGAGTTAACGTTATTTGCACTGTAGCACCGGATTTCTGAGCTGAACTCCAGGATGTGGCTAAATGATTGGATAAACATTTAAATAATGTAAGAAATAAAAACAGCAATTACTACTAATCACAGATTAGTTATCTTCTATGAAATTAGCGCAGAGTTGACTTGCACTTAACTTAACACTAAAAATTAAGTCACCGACGCACACATTCAGAACAAACACAATAGCTCCATTGAATCCAATCACAACTCAACATCCAGATGCTAGGAAGCCATGAGATGTGGTAAGAAATGTGTTATTGTGCGCGAAGAAAATAGTGATTTTTTCGCCTTAAACAGTGCTGTTGATTAAATTAGGTTGCAAACACAGGCTGCAAATAAGTTTAATCAAAGCATCTTAAGACCATACAAATATTAGTGTAGTCATCGTTTGAGTATTAGTGTTGCTAGCACTTATATTTGTTCGAGTAACCTCCAACATCATGGCTGAAACCAATGCAGCCCAGAATAAACGACCGGAATACGAAAAAACCAACCTTTCACCGTTTGCTACAGTAAACGAATTTGAACCATTAACTCACATGTCGACTGATGAAGCATCAGTTCTAGTAAGTACCCAAAAACCTGGCTCAAATGAAAAAGTGCAAAAGCCGCCACCTATTTATGTTAATAACATAACCAATATGAATATAATTTTGCAAGTATTCAGGGCAGAAACCATTGGCACATTCAAACATGTAGCATTTGACAATCACAAAGTTAAATTTACTTTTGAACCCATTGAGGTTCATTGGGGAAAGTTATTGTTTATTTTCAAACACAACAAGTCCAGTATCACATATACCAAATGAAACATGGACGAAATTTCAGAATCGCGATACGCGGTCTATAGCCTTTCTGCGATACCGCGGAATTCATGATAAAATTAGCTTTACATGGTCATGAACCAGTAGGAATGCTTTCCGTATACCAGCCAGTTAGCAAACTGCCACTACCATTGTTTTTCGTGGATATGAAGCCAAATGAACGAAATGAAAACATATATGAGCTAACAAAGTTCATAACTGAACCTCCAAAGTCTAAACGTAGTGTAACACAATATGTTAAATGTCAAGAATATGGGCACATTAGAAACTACTGCAACAAAAGGCATCGTTGTGTCAAATGTGATGGCACGCATGCTTCTTCTCAGTGCACGAAACCTTCAGATGCACCTCCTGATTGTGTAAATTGTAAGAGTTCACACACCGCTAACTACAAGGGCTGTCCAGTGCACCTTAAACTGCAGCGTGTCGCTCCTCGTAGTCATAATAGAGATGTCACAAAATCTGAAACTCACAGTGATACAGCTTCGCTAACTGTAGATCAGCCTTCTTGGCCACCATTAGCGTCACGCACAGAGGGCCTCTGCATAACATATGCTCAACCTGCCACTCCACAGCAACACAAAAACATGCCCTATCAATAATAAACTGAATACAAAAGCAATCAATCCACCATGCAAAACAATATTATAACTAGACTTCGGATTTTAGGCGAAAGCCTTTTAAAATCCTTAAACGTTAACTTCATAAAATGTTGGAAATACACGTTCCATACGAAACTATACCAAAACTTACAGTTTTAAAAATACCTATTTTGTCAATAAAACCTAATTTTCCATATTATGCCTGTTTAATCCCTGTTAGATTAAAACATCCATTATTTTTCCGGAAATCTACCCATTCTTTTTCCAAAACTTTGTTTTGAATTCCCAAACGTACTTTGCAGTGTGTATTAATTTTTAACTAGATTATACATGTAACTTTCATGATCAATCTGAGGGTTGCCATTATATGACCTTGAGAGCGGTGGCTGCAGTGCAGAATAACTGAGTGTCCCTCACCCCGTTCCCAGAAAAAGAGAAAGCGCACCTTACCACCGCCCTACTTGGTGCATCTTCAGTCAGTTACATCTTCCCTATAGTGTCGGAGCCAAGAGAGAACAAGACAGAATGTTCGAAAACAAACATTCTCGAGTGCCAAAAGCTCTGGAATTGACAAACGGCACACAATGGCCCTAGTATTTTCCGCCATTTGTTCGGTAAGAGACAGATCATAATTGCAGGTGCCGGCAGGTGGAAGATCAGGCCGGTACGCGGCAACCCAGCCCTACCGTCATCTAGCGGCCTGGCGGGAACAGTGACAATGCTCTTTCCTCAAGGCTGTTTGTCCCGATAAACGTCACTACAGACCAGGCGGTTTTAGAGTTGGGGCAATATCCCTTGGGGCAACTTTTGGATGTGGTAGTTTATGTCATCGATCTTTTTCATCACGCGGTATGACCCTTGCCATAAATTTTGAAGATTTTAGAATAACGCCCCTTAGTTCGGATAAGGAGATACAGTCATGTCAGGTCAGCCTGCTGGAAACCATAGCTGTTGGATTGCCAGAACTACCCGTCTTCATTCGATCAATCGCGATCGATGGTTGATTGGTGATCTCATGTGTATCCTGAGGATGATCCACCAGGTTCCGCACATGGTCGACTACTGGCTCTTCTGCCACAGAGGGCACCCAGCCATCAGTTCACATGGAAGAAACAGCTTCCTGCCGAACACCAAACTAGCCCCCGTCATCACGGTGGAGCAATGACCAGTAAGCCAACAACAAAAGCGGTACTCTTGATATCCCAGTACCTTTCCCCGTTGACCAGGTCTTTACTCAGGTGTACCTCGGGTGTCTTAATATACCTTCGAAAATACCGTTCATTTGCAGGTTTGGAGAGGTGCCGTGCGTATCTTTGTTAACTCAAAGTTTGTGTCCTAATCACTGTATAGTTCAACCGGCAGAAGAGTTCTTCCACGAGGCAGTACGTGTTGATGCACATATTTAGCCTCATGGTGAAGTAATTCATGACCACCTTGTTGCCACGTCGAACACAGGGTCCAGCAATGTCGATGGCGATGCGCTCAAGGATACTCCCAGTTATACTGCTGCATTAGGTCTCGGCTCCTTATCTTAGGACTGTTACTTGTCGCACTCATGTCATTGGCGTAAATCATCTGATAAAAGGCAAATACCCTTTAATTTTGTGAATACTTCAGTTACGATGTCTGTGTAAGTTTAAAATGGATTATATTTCTGCGAAGGCAGCAAATGTAAGGAGCCCGGTTGGAGAAGAAGCGTGATAGCCAAAACGTCACTAGGCAAAGATAGCTGTAATTTTATCTGTTCTACTACGTATTCACAGTAAGAAGGCAATGTAATGGTTTTGAGCCCCAAAACCTGATGTCGAGATTTCACTGGAAATACATGCCTTGAGGGCCTCTTAACTCCCAAAAAGGTATTTTTAGACAAAAAAGTGTGTGAAAGAGACAATGAGTGAATGGCTGAGTCAGAACAGTGTATCTCTTGAACTAAAATATGATAAACACGAAATATTGTATTAAAATTCAATATGTTCCGATGATGCGATATGAAGATTTTCAACAGAATTCACTTGGCTCAAGCTGTCCTTTAGCATACATTTAAAATATTCACATAACAAATGTATAACTGGAATTTTCCGGGATTTGCCTGTGAAGTCTGTTCTATTTGTAAAGAGTCTCCCATAGGTTTGCATAACTTGTAAACGATAAGACAGGCAAAACTCACTACAGAGAACATGTAGAGTTTCTTAGAACACACCTAATTCAAATAACTTATTTTGTGGTGTGAGCCATTTTCGTGATATCTGGTCAGCATTACTCATTTAAAATTTTCAGCACTCTTGTCATTTTTCAAGTGGTTCCATTATTCACATCCTTGTATGTCATTAGAGGAGTATAGGATTATTTAAGGTTCACTTTTAGCCATGTGACTGTGCAAACAGTTTACTTTAACTTTCGTGTATCAACAATGAGATGTACGGATAATAAAACTATTTCGGTAACGGCTTATCTCAATTAATATAAAGTAAACAGGAAAGGAAAACATCCTTTCTTAACAATAGTGTGTAGAAGCCATATAAAAACTAGCGATAGTCGGTAGGGAAAGTCGTATGAATGTAACACATCAGAATTTTTTTACCAGGTAACTGATATAACTGGCGATTCAGAATGGAGGGCTGGAGAGGGCTGATGCGTATTAGGACACGATTCTACATTACATATAGATCTCTGGTAATATTAGAACTTCTAAAGTCATTGTGTTATCCTCAGTGCAATGTACTGCAGCTGCACAATAACAAGTTTCCGCCGGGACTCACAACAAAGAGAGGTTATGAATACGTGATTACCACAACTGTACAGAGTCAGCAGGACTGATTCCATATCAAAAAGACAACTAAAATTTTTTAAAACGGACAGCTTCGACTTCTTAATTAAAGTAATTTTCGTACACATTTTAGTTACATAGTAAATTAATCTCTGTTGTTATAAATATTCTACAGTGGCTGAGTGTTTTAGTGTATCCTGTTTACTTTCTCTTTCTCTTTCCCTAGTATTTTTATGGCTATTATAGTCTTTGTTCCATTTAATTAACAGACAGCTTTTCATGTAGTGACCTATATAAAATCGACACTAGATATTTTCATTACAATGTGTAAGCGCCTTTGGATTGAGGATCCACACATTCTCCAAATTATAAGGTTTACCTCAATCAATTCCTAATTTAAACGTAAATCAACTCTTATTTTGTATAGTAAACCTACAAGTGTGGATGCTTTTCCGAAAATTTAATTGACCTAAGAGCAATGTCCCGTGGGAATGATTTTGGGAACATTTCTTTAAGGATAACAGTAACAAAAGTTTTAAAATCGAAATTACATAAGCGAGGGACAATTTTAGTTATGGAAACTCTTTAACTGTTGTGGTCATCAGCGTTTCGTTCTATATTGGAATATGAAAGACGGCTTAATTTTGCTCCTAGGAATCTTCGTCAGATATGAGGTTCTTTTACGCACCATAAAACTTTGACGTGGGAATACCCGCTACACTGCCCTTCCGAAGGAAACTATGATAAGGATTTCTACGCCCGAAGAAAATACATCGCCCATCGCGGATTTGAACCTCCGATCTCGGAAAACAGAGTAATGATTATGGCCCATGTATTTGACTTCCGGTGACACACAAATTCGTTAATACACTTACACACAGTAAAAGTACCATAAATATGGCAATCGACAGTCTCCCTTTCAACCGCAATTATAAGCAATATACCTAGGTATATAGGTATAATAATATAATACATAATAATATGTAATATATTATCATATATATAATATTATATAATATATAATATATTTTATAATTATATAATTGCTTAAGGCATTACTGCCATTAGAGTAGGCTAGAAATTGTACAGAATATGAATGAAGTATAAAAGGGCGGCATAATTTATTTCAGGAACGGAATGCACAGAATGAAGCCAATATCACTTTCAAAATGACTGTTTTTGTTCAGCCTTTGTACCTCTGTTTGATGGGGAACTTCAGCTTTCTTCCGTTTCCATTATAAGTTGGTGGTGTGGAACCTTTGACCTACGCTGTACTTGGCTTCCTTTTACATTTACCTCCAGTGAGCCTAAGCCTAGACGCTTATCACTAATGTTTGGAATGGCAGAGTAAAATGTAGTTCAGACTACACGCTCCTTTGACGATGTGTGCGGAACCGGGAGACATGGAGTGGATGGGAGGGCAAGGTGAAGTCACAGTCCACACCAAACAATTACTAGATGTTCAACTCGTTCTTGGTCACGGATTTAGGGTCATATAAATCACAGCAATGTTTGCAAGTCTATTATCTAGTTTTCCTACCGTCGCTTTCTTGATTACTCGTTTCCTCATGTGTGTTACGTGTATGTGCTTGTTGTAAGATTATGATATCAATGTGAAACACTTGATACATAACAGTACAGAATGGGCGAAGGTCTAACCTGAACCAAAGCTACCCCTTTTTGGCCAAGAAAGAGGCCATCCAAAATGCTCCTGAATCCTTCCATTACGCCATGGCTCACGGATGGAGGATGATACACTACTTTTTGCGTCAATTTCCATAAGAAAATACCACCAAAAGCATCATTAGTTGCGACAGCACTCTCGTTCACCATTCCGCAGCCCTCGAGGCTAATACCTGAGGTAACCAATCTCACATGGGTATCTGGAACCACTGTACCGCAGAACCTAACGCAATCCAGATTCCCTTTCGAAATGCTTTAGCCCTTCGGTGCTATGTACTTCTAGTACCGTCAAGAGTATCGTGAGAGCTAGGGCTACGCAAAGCTCATACCTGGGTTGCTGAGGGGGTTGAAATTCCTTCCCTACGAAAGAGTACAGTACAGAAACGTGTGGTTCAGTAGTTGGTTAAGTAAAACCCTTGTGTGCTCATCCTTCACACGTACTGGAAACAAGAGTCAATAAAATAAGGCCATTTACTCCCAGTTTGCAATTCAAAAATTACCTGCTGTCCAAAAATTACCAGAGAAATTTGAAACAATAGAAACCAGTTGCATGGCGCGGAACTTTATGATGACTATTTTAATTGGGATGGCACTACTTCTCACATTCCCAATAGTGACACAGGAGAAAATAAATTTTTCATTCATAGGGATTTTGGCCACGAAGGTGGCCTGATGTTGCCCGACTGAACATCTTTTTATGAACCACTCTGAAAGAGTCAGTGGATTGCAAAAAGCCAGAAATTTTTATGCAAGTGAAAGATAACACTCAGAAGAAAATTGTTGCTGTGACCTTCCGCAATATAGAGAGGTATATCCAGGCATGTCCTCATGTTGGCGCTCTCTGCTAACATGTTATTTGATGTAAATATGCTTCTCATACAGCAAGGTATATCCATATCGAATGTTATTAAATTGGTACCATTAATTTCATTTATATAAACTTTAATCTCAGACAGAGTGGGTGAAACAGACTGTAGTTTTCATTGAATAAACAAGCGAATCGTGGAACCATCAGTTCTGCTAATGATCATAGAAATTGGTAAAGAGGGGAGTGACGTAACTTGTCTTCTGGATAGCACACAAACTGTTACAGTTTTTGCATGAATGCGTCAGGTTTGAGCTCGTAAGCTTTGAAGATGTCACGTAACTTTAACGGGTTTTATTGGATGGACTTAGCGTGAAGCCTCCACTACTGTCTACACACAAGAAAGGTATCTAGGACAATATTTGTGGTTATAACTGAAAGTTATTTCCGGGCTGTTATGCCGTGGTCTGCTGGAGTTAGAATTTCCAGACGTTTCGTCCACAACTGCGGCGGACATTTCCAGTGGCGCGCTTATAGTTTCCATGAAGAAGTTCGCGTAGCGTCGTTTAACTCCAGAAGACCACGGCATAACAGCCCGGAAATAACTTCTAGTTATATTGACTCCGGCCGTGAAAGCCTACACATATTGCACATATTGGCACATAACTTAAGACCGCATATTTTATATATGCACATACTTACATCTGGTGTAAAACTTCTAAACTTAATTGTTAACAGCCCATCAAACATCCTAAATTCAGCTAAACCGAACAGGGGACTAGAATACCTGAACTGTGTGACGAACAGTAGGCCAATTCAGTACAATATACTAATTGAAGGTCCTTAACCACTAGTTGCGGAAATGACTAAACTGTTTCAAGCCACATGTGATGGATATACTGAATTATGCGGAAGTACCATGTTAATTACTATGCATCCCAGCAGCAGCCTTGGTAGCGTAGATGGTAGCGAGACTGCCTCACATTCAAGACATCCTGAGTTCGAATCTCGGTCAGGGTGAGTTATCTGGATAAGGTTTCTTCCAGGAAGAAAGAGGAATTTCGGGTAACTCTAAGCTCTATGGAACCATTTGAGCATCATTTCACCCATTCCATTCATCGTCCGTTATGACAACGTTGGAGAAAGTAAATTACAAACAAAAAATAAATAAATAAATAAATAAATAAATAAATAAATAAATAAATAAATAAATAAATAAATAAATAAATAAATAAATAAATAAATAAATAAATAAATAAATAAATAAATAAATAAATAAATAAATAAATAAATAAATAAATAAATAAATAAATAAATAAATAAATAAATAAATAAATAAATAAATAAATAAATAAATAAATAAATAAATAAATAAATAAATAAATAAATAAATAAATAAATAAATAAATAAATAAATAAATAAATAAATAAATAAATAAATAAATAAATAAATAAATAAATAAATAAATAAATAAATAAATAAATAAATAAATAAATAAATAAATAAATAAATAAATAAATAAATAAATAAATAAATAAATAAATAAATAAATAAATAAATAAATAAATAAATAAATAAATAAATAAATAAATAAATAAATAAATAAATAAATAAATAAATAAATAAATAAATAAATAAATAAATAAATAAATAAATAAATAAATAAATAAATAAATAAATAAAGGGGACAAAAAGAAAGAAACTATGCATCCCAGGTGTGGAGGTGGACTTTGGCAAACTGAGGACAAAGATTGTAATAATGATGTCAATAGTAACGCTTCTATTTTCAGCACCGTAATCTGTTGACTTATGACAGCTCCAACTAACACTAATAAAATGAGAAATGAGCTTGAAAATATAACAGATGTTTATTCAAAGCTTTAAAAAATTCCATGTAACATTTATATGGTGTTATCGTAAACTGTGATTTATTTTTATATAAGGTTTACACACATTCTTACACAAGCTTATTTTTCTACCTATCTATGTTATTCGAGGCAAACATTTGCAGAAATGCTTTCATTGAACACTTCGCCCGCCTCGGTAACGTAGATGGTAGCAAGTCTGCCTCACGTTCAAGGGGTCCCGAGTTCGAATCTCAGTCAGGGTGAGTTACCTGGATAAGGCTTTTTCCGGGGGTTTTCCCTCGTCCTTCAAGAGACCCCGGGTCTCATATGAACATCATTTCACCCATTCCATTCATCATCCGATATGACTTAACGTTGGAGGACGTAAATTACAAAAAAAAAAAAATTAAAAAAAATAAAAATGTACATTTCGTTGTAGGTAAAAGTCGGATGGAGTACATGAAACCACTCAGATGTGTAAACGTGTGATATCTGTGGCTTTGAAATTCTATATTCTTTCAATACATATTACGAGAAACAACTGTATAGGGACAATCTTTCAAAAAGTGACGATCCAACAATAATGGATATCTCCAAACTGGCTGACGCCATTAGCAAAATATTTGAAATAAACAACGTTTTAAATAGTTTTTCTTATTTTTGGGACTAGTTCCTTTTTTATTATCTCTTTTAAGGTTCGCCAGCTAAATTTACACAATATTCTTTTGAATGAAGGTTACACAGGCTATCTGCAGCAAATTCATTATGTATCTACTTTTTATTTACCATATATATGCAATGTATTTTTATAAAAATCCTTTTTACCCTTTTGGAGCTTTATAATTCAAGGGGACAAGTGGTTCCACACATCTTGTTCACTCCATACTGAATGCTTTCCGTGGGATTTTACCTTCCCAATTATTCTACTGGCCTTAAAACGTTGGTATTATTTCTAGCCACTTCTAGCTACTAGTGGAACAAACAGAACCTGTATAGCGTAAATTGTGTTTGTCTATCTATATACACCATTCTGATCCCAACTTTTACCCGGCATTGTCTTCCTAGCCAAATTTCTCACAATTAATCCAATTCTTTTTCCTTGGCTTGAGCTAATTGAAGAAAACATCAATTAGATTTGAAAGCTCCAATTTTTAGATTACCTACATATTAGGATTCCTAGAAATCACGTTGATATATATGTTTATGATATGAGCCAAACTGAGTCCGTTACGCATAATTTAAATATATTTTACCAGGGACATTATTTCGTAAAACTTTTACATTTTTAGACATTTGTCAAAACTAATGTGAAGGCTGAAAGTTATTAAGCAGTTTCTTCATTAATCTTCAATAATTGCATGTCATCTTTCACTAAGCTGCTGTGTTCAAACATATGCATAGATTCCTTTAAAAAATTAAGAATGAACAAACAAAAAACAAATCGTAAAATTCAATGCTTCTGTGACGCTGACTTACAATACGTTACTTTACTCACTTGATCAACAGTATAAATAATGTTCTTCACGACACAAAATCAGAATTTTATAGTAAGGAGTATTTTTGGGATGCTGTTACACAACAGAATTTCCAGTATATTGATTCAGAAAATATTTTCTCTTTTCAACTTAAGCAGAACATAACTTTTCCAAGCTTCAGTTGCTTGTTGTCCATCATACGACTGAATGCAGTGTATACCCGTAGTTTCAATTTATTTGTGTTCTACGATGGTGAACAGAAATCCCAGCTCGTTATAGTATTGATTCTGGTATCAATACGGACTGAATGCGGAAAGATCGTCCCATGGGCAAGAGATACAGTGAGACCAACTTAAAGCATTGCACTTGCCACTTATAATAGAACTTCATTAAGCAGGCACTGCTAGTACAAAATCAGTAAATGATTTTAACATGTAACTATTGTAATGAGAAGGCTTGTACCTCTAGCAGACAGAAAAAGAGAAACCTCCAACAAACGAAGCCCACTATGTTGAAGCCCTCGAAATATTGGCCAAATTCTGTTTGGCTCCTCTAGAAGAACGAACAAAAAATTGCCAAATTATTACAAATCATGAAATGAATTGCAAAAATGGAATATAAAATCGAATGAAAATATTTTAACCTTGCTAGAATACATTACAGTTCCTTCCTATTTATAAGGCGTTTTCCTCACGACTGCCAAAAGTAAGTGACTACGATGCGAAGAGTGTACAAAGCCTGACTGATACCTATTATTCCCCTTCTCCCGAGAGAAGAAGATTTAAAATTTCTCAGAGACGGAAAGACCATTTACGGTTGGCCACCAACGATTACTATATAATTTCTGTAAGAATATTTCAGGGGAATGCTAACTGAAAAACATGACGTTTTAAATTTCTGTGTAGTTCTTATAAATTCATCTTCAGTTTTACACACAAACACACACACACACACACACACACACACACACACACACACACGCACACACACGCACACACACTCACACACTATAGCCCCAACCTTTTCGAATACACCTCATTTTTAGGATTTATTGAATCAATGGAATAAAAGCAATATAATATGTAGTCACAACTTATATTTAATGCACATCAGTAACATATGGCAGATTTTGCTTTATTCAAAGTAACCTATCCTTGCTTTAATTACGGCTTTGCAAACTCTAGGCATCATTTCAATTAAGTGCGCCAGAGTATCTTCAAAATTATTCATCCGTATGTTTTGCACATGACTCCACAATACATTTACATTGGTGGATTGTTTCTTTCTGACCTCTCTGTCCACATGATCCCAAAGTAGTTCCATAAGATTGCAGTCAGGACTTTGAGGGGGCCAAACCATGAACTTCAAGTCTTTCTCTCTTCCAATCGCTGAACGTTTCTTCTACAGAGTAAAGGTGTCTATTTGCGGCCATTATCCTGCTGCAGAATGAAACTCTTAGCAATTAACCGTATCCCAGATAATTTGGCATGGCCTTGGAGAATGTTTAATAATGCCCCTTCTTCATAATATCTACTATTTTCACGATATTTCCTGTCCTACTGGCACCAAAATAACCCCATAAGAGCATCGAACCACCTCCATGCTTGACTGTAGGGGATATGCGTTCACCTTTTGCACCTTGTACAAACTGGCTACGTTTTGAGCCAAATAGCTCAAACTTGGATTGGTCAGTAAATAAAACCTTTTATCACTGATGAACACTCCAGATTACATATTGTTGAAACATTGTAATCTTTTATATTTACTGACAGCCCTCTATAGGGGTTCTTTGCTGCAATGCAACCTTTCAGAGGCGCATCCTGAAGTCGTCTCTTCACTGTAGAAACAGTCACATATTCATCCCTCTATTGCTTCAGTTCCGCTGTCAGCATGGGTGCAGTTTTGAAACGATCACGTTTGCTGGCCATTATTAAATGTTTATCCTCTCTTTTCGAGGTCACCCTTGGCCTCGACTTTCGATAACGACCCTTATTGCTATTTCTAATTACATACCTCTTTACAGTGTAATGAGCACTTCCCAAAGAAACTTGTTCTTGTGTGGCTATTTGACGCATGATGTGGCCTGCCACTTTCGGAGGAACCGTAAACTTTAGCTCATTTCATACGAGAAGTTTTGTTCTATATTCGGTGTTAAGTTAAATATAGGAAGTTGTGCGTTCATAAGCAAAGTGACTTCTTTATTTTCAAATATACGCCTGTTACTTTTCTCTATTCCTGCTTTGAACGCTTTTTTTTTTTTCTGAAAATGAAATCTTGTTGTAGTATACATGACCCGTTTTCTTAGACACTAATGAAGATAGCTAATTTAATGAAAATGAAAACAAATCCAAATTGCTGTTATGGATCTACGTATGTGCTAATAAGACAATTGGTATATTTTTTCATTATTGCAGCACGTTTTTCTGCTGAAAGCATCCTTCTTTTACCCATTTCAGACCTTTAAACTGCACAATAACAATGTGTACCATTCACCTACTTATGAAGCATTGAAGTGCTGTTTACAGCCAATACCTATTTACAGAACGTCTGTGAACGACATCTACTAGGGAATCACGACATACCATGACATCCAAAACAAAACATTAGGGCAAGGTTTCCTATAAGGGTCATTAAATGTTACGTTATAAAAATGCACAGAAGTGACAAACAAAAGGTGACATAGTACAATTCAATTGTTTCCACAGATTTCTACCAGACACCGGCATTGGTGTTATGAACTTGTTAATTGTAGGCAAACAGTCTGTTCCAAAACTTTTGAGCGGCAGTGTATACGTGTGTATATATATTCGTGGGCATTACACTTGCGAGATATTTTTTTAAAAAATAGTTCCGCCTCTGCCATTTTATGCTGTGAATTGCACACGACTTCACAAAAAAGAATGATTACTCTTACACACACTTTCAAAGGAACCGTGAACTTTAGCTCATTTCATATGAGAAGTTTTGTTCTACATTCAGTATTAAATTAAATAACGGAAGTTATGCGTCCAAAAGCAAAGTGACTTCTTTATTTTCAAAAATACGCCTGTTCCTTTTCTGTATTCCTACTTTGAACGCTTTTTTCTGAAAATGACATCCTGTTGTAGTATACATGACCCGTTTTCTAAGACACTCATGAAGATAGCTAATTTAATAAAAATGAAAACAAATCCAAATTGCTGTTATGGATCTACATGTGTGCTAATAAGACAATTGATATACATATATGTTTAAAATCCTCTTATATTTTAATAAAAGTGACAAATTTAAGAGCAATATCCAATTTTCATTAATAAACAACTATTTTCTAAATCAATACTGTGTATTTACTTAGAATCATGCATTTATAAGTTTAAATATTTCTCTGTAGTATCTTAAATAATTTACAAAGAGAGAGGGTCATGAATTTAACAGATAAAGCGTTGGCGGGATGGGGATTTCTCCTTAAATTTCACTTCAAATTTCCAGTGTTTTGTTCAGCGTTTATGCTCTATGTTATGCTCAGATGGACTGCACAACACGTTGAAGGGGAAAAAATAAACGTATATATTTCTAAAACATAACTTCATTCGCTCCTAACTGGTCAAGTTGGACGAATAATTTCTTGTTTGTAAAAGAAACAACTAGGATTTAAATATATTCTCCGTTATGACAGCGATGACTAATTTTAAGGACATCAAAATATGCTGGAATTACGTGAATTAAGCAGAAAGTGGTGTGAGAGAACGAAAAAAAGTGCTAAAGAACTATCGATATTTTTAAAACTAATATTAACCTTTCTAGATTATCTGAATATTTTCTGAATGTTAAAAGGGCTTTGATTCGGTAATTAAATATCTAAGCAAATGGAGCAAAATACTATGAGAGAACGAAAAATGTGAGTGTGTTTAGTTCTGCATCTGTTGCATTACTGTCATTTTCAAGATTTAAAAAGTTTTCGCAGGAGAAAATGTTGAGTAAACCTATATTATGAATTATATGTTTTGTTTCAAGAAGTCATATGCAAATATAAAATTATGGTACAAAGCAATTATACACATTACAAAATTTAATAAAACTGCGACTCATTTTAGATAAGTTTTTCATGGCTAAATTTTGGAGCTCCAGTTATCACATTAGTATATCATCTTTGACCTTCGCCACTACAAATTATTCTTCCAATAATCTCGGTTTTACATTCACTTTCTAAGCTAGAAGTTATTTGTTTGATTACTCCAAGAGCAACTTCGTTTAGAAAGTTTGTGTATTCTCCTCATCTCTATGCACGTTATTCTCGGCAAAAAGTTACGACTTTTAAATCCCAAAATTTAAAGTTATATGAAATTAATATTCTGAACTATCGCAGCCGCCTCCATAAACTGAATCATTAACTAATCCGTAAACCATTAAAACTATCTCAGCAACCACAGAAATATAAGGAGGGATGACAGAGATCCTAGACCATCACTTAATCAAGAATTCGTTTTAATCGACATATCAAAATTAATTTCATTGCTTAAAATCTTTCTTTCACAAAAGCTGTGTTTTAAGGAAAGTTATGGGAGTACATGAGAAATTTAGAACATTTGGTCACACAATTCATGCACCGTCGTCATTTCGAAGCACGTCATTTAGCATCAGTCTGAGCTGCAGCTGGATTCACCGTTCATGGACTCTGCAAAAAACAAATGTAAAAATGCGAACGAGTTTACTAATCCTTGTTTCATATAACCTTGCCCCGTATCTCTTAACGGTCAAACGACCTTATCACCTCTCATTGGTTGCTATTGTAGTACAGACTGTTTTGCGGTAAAAAATAATTCGTTATTTAACATGGTGATATATCTTCATATGTTGGAAGAGAATTATCAAATTTATATTTTCGTAATTGTTTGAATTAAATATATTACGTAACAGAGTTGATTTATCAGAAATGCATGTTAATTCTTAAACGAAGTAAAGAGGAGGTTCTTTAGCTCTCAAGCCCGCCTTTCATATGACACGATAGCACGTCCTTTATCGGTAGTGATGACATATTTGTTTATATGACTTTTATCACTGACCTTGTTTTGAGCTGGGTTAGTCATATATCGCCATTGGAAGGTGTGTTGTGCCGAGTGCGAGAACTAAATTATTGTATTGATCGTTTATTGCGCGTGTACTTATTATATGTATAATGGGAGAGTCTACCGCCAGGTTTTCGCTGAAGTATCGCAAGGGAAAACCCTTACAAAGCGGCGAAAAAAGAATTGTGGTGCACGTGTTTAATGCACCCACAGAGAATAATCCGTCTTTGTCAGTGAGAGAAGTCGAGCAGCTGTGATCTGAACTTACAGGTGTGAGTGTTAGATGCGTAGGAACATCGCGACATGAAATTGAGACAACAGGAAAACATACCACTCCAGGGGCGATATTGCTGTGTGGCGAAGACGTTATTTAAGGACATTCAGGCTGTACCGGGATACAAGTCACAAAATATACTACCTTGACGAGATTTGGGTGAATGAAGGACAAGTATGGCGTGACACGACTTTTTAGACTGAAAGAGAAGCATTTTTGCAAGGTATGTGTGCTGGTTTAAAAAAAACCAGTGGAAAAGGCCGAAGTCCTTTCATTATAAACTTGTTTCAGTTTCATTGCTCATTCATTCAGTTTCAGCTTGCTCAGTTTCATTATAAACTTGTATTTTTGCATGTCTTCATATTCTTATTTGTATGATTTTATCTATCTTCCTGGCAATTATTATGACGTTTACTGTGGGTTTAAATGTGACGGGAAGGCACCGCCTATGGCCTATGGCGCGAAAGCATTAGCCAATTAGGGTGAGGGGGGAGGTAGTTGCACGCGGAGTGATACATGTCAGCGGGGCAAGGTTATATGAAACAGAGATTAACCATGCCACGTGACTGCAGAACCAAGCGTATTCTTGCGCCAACTTTATATGCTATTCATTGCTAATATGCAATTATGCTATTCATATTCATATTCGTTCTTGTTAGCAAAGCGGTACAATCCTTGCAGAGGAATGTCCACACAATTTACCTGGTTTAATTAGTTGTGCAAAACGGTTCGTATTAATGCAAGCATCACTGTAGATATTGTAAATAAATTTATTCAGGTAGTTCAATAACAGTTAGACCCTCTATTTTCACTGGATACGTTTTCAGTCTATCACAGTGACTGACATTATTACTATCATTGCTATCTGCAACACCTCGAAAGCTATAAGTTCCTTACTGCAGTAATGGTCTTCTATTTCTTTACATGTCGGCAAACATTTTGCACTTTACTACACCCATTTCTTTGAACCATGTGTAGCAGACACTTGACATGCTTGAGTTTGAATGTGGTGTTATGGCTACCGAACCCACTGTTTAACATATGCCCAGTATTGTTTAAAAGGGTTTAGGGCCGGGTGATATGGTCGCAGTCTTAACGCAGTATGGCCATTTTCTTCCAGAATTCTGTCCAATAGATACCATACGTATTTAGGACTGTGCACTTTTATTAAGTCACATGGCTTGGATTTAGCAATATTTTCATCGTGGTATGCTTTTATCTGAAAGCCATGATTTCATGGTTTCCATTAAGGAATTTGAAGTTGGAGGCTTTACTTCTCGAGTGTTATGAATTAATGGTGCATTATCAAACACAACTACGGAGTTTGGGAACAGATTTGAGTAATGTTTTTTTTAATCATTTAACGTAGCTGTTGATGTCCATTTCATTAGGATAATCTCCCGATTTATAATTTGATTTATATATGAGCAAGCCGTTGAAAAAAAAATCTTGTTCAACCCCACCATGAGCAATGACGAACCTTTCACCTTTGCATACCGGAGCTATGAAACCTGTGGTATTTTCATCAGTCCGTCCTGTTGGGTTAATGTGTGTACTTTGTATATAGGTTTCATCTATATAAATAATGGGCCTTACCTCTGACTTACACTTTCGTATGGGTTTCAGGTAGTCTTCACCTTTAGAACGAATGTCGTGCTTTTCTATAACCAGTTTTCTGTTTTATGCTTTTAAAACCCAGTTCTTTTACTATTCTGTTTAAGGATGACTTGCTGCACTAAAAGCTAATGTTTTCTCTTAAAGTAGTAAGTAATTTAGCTATTGTAGGAGCACTTCCTTACGGTTCATAAAAAATTTGAATCGCTCTTCTAACGACACATATGTCTTGATCAGTTATTCGTTTCGGAAAGCTGTGCCTTCTACCTGG
The DNA here is from genome assembly GCA_030765055.1 of Mantis religiosa. Taxonomy (NCBI): domain Eukaryota; kingdom Metazoa; phylum Arthropoda; class Insecta; order Mantodea; family Mantidae; genus Mantis; species Mantis religiosa. Next base: position 185,404,712 of record CM060948.1, on the reverse strand, counting down.
AGTTCCAACAGAAGTGTGATAATTTTTATTTTGATTGCGTTATTTAACATTGTTTTCATTGTTCTGACACGCCTGTGCCATCTAAGGCGCGCGTTTGAAATACGTATTTGAATCTTCTTGAAAAAATCGTTTCATGTACTGTCCACCCAGCACAAGAAGGCAAGGCAGAGGCATATGTAACGTAATCACTTTTTCTGTCCACTCGCCGTCCGAATATAATAAGGATGCTAGGTTCATGTAAAATACACAGTGTTGTCACATACTCACCCATACATAATACCTATCACTGCACTTACTGAAACTAGCATTAGATCTGGCAGCATGGGTGACGTATACGCACTCTCATACACTCATTTCATAGTAAACAGATCCACTACCAGCACAGATAAACACTTCTAAACCATCTCCCTCTTCAGACCCCACCTGCCATCTTGTGTGAGTAGATAGTAACCATTCTTTGCTTTGTTTCTTTCCTCGTGTATGCCTATATATTTGAAAAAAGTTTTCGACACTATCTGTGTAATGTTCTGGATGCTAATTTAGAGAGTACTGGTGGCATAATAAATTTAAGCAACGACCAATGTCTGAGAAATTCACTATATTCACTTCGTACTGCAACGCCTTAATTGCGAGTAAATCTTCAAAAGCACGCTGCACAAAAAAACAATGACTGTACCTCAGATGCAAACGACTTACTCCTTCCCACCCTACCTGTACTGTATGGTTTCATTACGCAGAATTAAATCATTTGGGGAAAGATACAAAAGATTGGATTAGCCTACATGAATTACAGTCAACGCCAGGGGCTAAGAACGGTGATTCCAGCTAGCAAATTCCTGAGGAAAGGAGGGTCTTTGGGGTCCCCCTGCCGTCAAGATGTAATACCTGGAGAACTTAGAGACTGCTTCAATATCTGAACCTGCTATGCTGGATCTGCTTCTTCGCTTCACTCTATAGTTGACTGTTGTCTTACATGTCGAACTCTCCCTCCATTTCCTGACAACCAATAACTACTATATTCAAATTGGTTCCGACAGGAGTCCAGAATTACTCTCATCACTAGTCAGGCAAAGAATCAAGAAAGAAATTTAAACAAAATGCCATGCCTAAAATATGGATAGGGAAAATGCGTTTTAATGCAGAAGTACAACTACCACAGGAAGACAAATTATTCTTTAGTACTGAGCTCATTTACAGAAAACTGAAGTGACTCCCTGCGGAAAGCGTTCGGGTTGTAATGTTTCGACTTCCGTGGTCTAGGGATAATATGCTAGTTTCCGATGTCGCGAGTTCACACCCTACAGATGGCGAGAAATACTTTTCAGGCGTAACATTTTTTAACTTGACTTCTTTAGAAAGGGAAGTAAAGCCCATGGGTCCCGTGTCGTAATTTCACGGCACGTAAAAGAACTTCAAGTCAGATAAAGAGGCGTCTGGGCAAAAAACTTTCAGAGCCAATATATAAGGAGACATTGAGAACCACAGCAATTAAAGAGCGTCCATAAATAAAAACTCAACTTCAATAGCAGAGACATGTAGCTGAAGTCGGCATTAGTAAAGTTGTCAGTTGAGACCTAGTGCTACCGTCGTATTCCATTACCAGCTCATACGTTACAGAAAGCTTGTGATCAGCTTTCAGATTTCAATGAAGATCCTTAAAATGGAAGACTTATCTGAAATCATCTATTGTGAGACTATTTCAACTGTCATAATGAAAAATTTAAAACACGTTTTCCCTAGGACGCAAACAATAGGTCAAATAATAGTTTCAAGCTTTGTAATATTATAAAGTGTTTAGTGGTTATTAATTTCTTCATTATCTACACAATGAGAGTAAACAATAAATTAAAATTAATTTAATGAAACGAACATCCTAATCTATGCCTACACAAAAATAAATACAAAGCAAAATAAAATATCTCTGGCTCTTCCCCACAACTTCATTTTTGCGGTACCATTATATGCTAACTACAAAATTAATACTACATAAATTATATAAAATTAATAAGTTAATATCTGAACTTAATATTAATCTTTGCTGTTAGCCTCTTTGTATGCCCATATATATGAAACAATTTCTCGAATCTGACTATGTGATGTTTTGGATCCTAATTTTGAAAGTACTGGTGGCACAATTAGGGTAGCTACAAAATAAGAATGAACATGGGTACAGTCAATGAAGTGTTCGCGTACTCTTTGCGTTGCCAGGTCTACAGCCAGTGGGCGACAGAGAGAGATGTGTCTCTCTGTCTCACGGTGCAGTGAGCTCAGATGTATGTACAGATGCTGACAGCAAAGTTCGCTTAATATTTCCGCATGTGTGTGAAAACATATACACTGATTATCGCACGGTGACATAAACTGAAGCTTAAGACCTTGAACGCGAGAACAGTTCGCCTACGCAGCATCGTTCATATGCATATAAAACGAAATGACACAAATTTGGCGTTTGCAACAGTGAAACAAAGTACCGACACTTCAACGATTTATAGTCTCTACTTTAATGATGTCGTAATTGTATACTGCTTGTGATGTACTGTCGCGAACCCGATCGCGATAGCGCGGCTTGTGTATACAAAGAGCCGGAAAATAAAGATAGCGCAGATAATTACCAGACGGATAGTGTATCACGGAAATAAAGGACTTGCCGGCACAGATAGGGTTTCACGTTTGGAAGGTTCTAGTGACAGAGCATTCGATTCCTTGTTCCAGAAATTTCTCGAATTTATCAATGAGGTATTTAAGAAGGCGGCGACTCGCCAACAGTCAGTAGTAAACAGCTGTAGAGTGATGTTGTAACAGGAATGTTGTAAACAGATGTAATCAGAACGGTGTTTGTTAAATGACAATATTGTCATCGACCTTAGTAGATTGCGTTGTGTATGTGACGCAATGTTATTACGTGAGAATTGAACCGTGTATTTCTACGTAAATAAAGAACAATTTGAATTCCGCAAACTGGACTTTTAATTCTACGAACCCACAAAGTCACAGTACTTTAAACCAATTGGTGTTTCATTAAAATGTTTAATAAATACGGAAGATACTAATTTGTGTTAAAATGTTGCTCTATGTTTTCCAGGAGACCTAAATAAGGGAACTTCTCCTAATTGGGTGAACTCTTTGCTTTCGTCAAGGTCACCCAACCCTTCTCTAAATCGCAAGGTGAAAGCGTATCAGTCACATATTTTTCATAAAAAGCAAGTGAGAATTGTATACTATCTCTTTGGATGCAAAAAGTTCGCATGCTCTGGCCAAGGAAACTAACGTTGAAAGACAACCAGACGGATTACGGATCACATCGCCGCTGATATTACGTTTGCCGTTATAGTTTAGCAGAAGACCTAAAGGTCGTCGGCACTCTTCGTAAGAATAAATCTGAGCTATCTCCAAAATTTTTGAATATGAAAGAAAGAGAGAGACAGAGACAGAGAGAAATGGGCAGCAATTTGTATATATTTCAAAAAAGATACAACAGTCGTCTGTTATTTACAAAAAAAGCACAAAAACGCCACTCTGCTTTCAACAATGCATTTATGTGACAAAACTGATGCCACATCGGGAAAAACAAGCAGCCTGACACTCAACAAGTATAACCTCACTAAAGCTCGAACTAAGACATTAGAAATTATGTTAGTGGCATTCGGCCTTCATTCAAATGGAACAAAGCACTGGCGGTGAAACTAATACTAATTACAATTTAACCAAACGCAACCAAGATGTCATTATGAACATTTCTTGCAGGAAAAGATGTGGTACGCTGATGTGTTCTGTTTCCGTGGATTTGCTATGATTATTGGAATATGAGGAGTTGTAACATGGAAACTGATCACTTCCGAGCACATGTCCTATTGAGTTTTTGCCCCCACTATGTGTGAGAAATTAGTCTTGTAACTTGGCTGCATGTTATTACTTGTTCCTGTACAGTAAAATAAGGATTCTGAAAGATTAAAATTTCGTTAATCATACGACATAACATGAGAATCAAGGCACCAAATATTCCACTGAAACCCGCAGAATGAAGTCTGTGCCACGCGGGCATTTATGCTGGATATCAACGGAGAATGGCCGATTTCAACCGCAGCTAAATGAATGTAAATAGCTAACTGAGTACCACAATTATGGAAATTAAGTAACACAATTTGATTCTCTGTGCATGCCTTTGTTTTCAAGCTCATTACCGAAGCTGCGACACTTCTATGTTCGCCAAGTTCCGCAAAACATGGGAAGATTTAGGACCAGGCTGCCACTTCCGCCAACAATAATAAATTGTAACTGCATTACCATAACGCGCCCAGTACGTTTTGAGTACTCCACCTACGAAATTAAGTTTTCAAACAGCTACTACGATTAGCTGCATCACTGCCTGTGAATCACACTGGGACGCGTTCAGAAATTCTAATGACGGAAGAAAATAGCTAAATCGAATGGCGATCTACTTACTTTAGCCACACAAAACCCACTGAAAAATTTCAAAAAAGGTACACCAGAAAAACGGAAATAATGTAGATCGGAAGTTGGCAACTATCACTTTTTGTATAAGACTAGCTACAGCATTTGCAAAAAACTGAAGCTATTGACAGTGAAGCAAACCAAGTATTATGAATGAACTAAAAGACTTTTAGTGACATACTTAACTGATCAGACACACTGCTTAGTGAAATGTGTCACTAAAAGTGTTGTAGCTTATTCATAAACTAGATAAAGCAGTTCAAATGACAATAAATTACACCTTATACAGAAGTCTACATTTTTCGTGAGTATGTTTCCATCTATTGCTTAAGAATACATCATATAAAATTTCTTCTAAATAAAGACTGTTCCTATAAAATTCAAGATATATATTTTGTCATGTAAATATATTTTAATGTATCATACTTAACCAACATCATTAGAGCATTTATTTAGAATATCAAACATGTCCATAAATGTATAATGTAAAGAATAGTTTGGGGTCGTAGGCTTCTCATGAGACCCAACGTGTCCCCCTTTTTTTTTTTTTTTTTTTTTTTAAATATACTGAACTTAAATAAAAATTTTGGTATTTAGCCGCTTTTGCGGTTAAACACGAAATTCCGGAGATACCTTTTCTTCAATATGCCTTTGGTCATGGACCGTAAATTATGCATTTTCGGTGAAATCTCGATATCGAATTTTTTACTAATATGCAATATCGACTCTAAATACTATGTCGATGAAAAAGAAAGCAAAACCGAACCACTCGATCAAAAACCTGAACACAATGACACACCAAAATATTTGTCTCAACAGTTAGTCCAGGTCATCTCCTTAACTTCAACATGCCAGCTCAAGTACATGAAGCTGCGCTGTGGTTCTGGAGTACTTTTTTTAAAAAAAATTACGTCCTCCAACATTAAGTCATATAGGACGGTGAATGAATTGGGTGAAATGATGCTCAAATGAGTCCGGGGTCCATGGAGCTTAGAGTTACCTGGCATTCATCTTGAAGGATAAGGGAAAACCCCGGAAAACCTTATCGACGTAACTCGCCATGACCAAGATTCGAACTCGGGACCTCTTGAACGTGAGGCAGACATGCCACCATCTACGCTACGGGGGCGGGCATGGAGTACTTGGCGCAGAGATTAACTATGACGTCTTACTTGTAGAGATGACGATTTTTAGCATTTTGAAATCATAAATTTAGAATTCTGGTTCACACTCTAAGTATTCTGCAACCGAGCGAGGTGGTTCAAGCGTGTGACACGCATTCGGGAGGTCGTGGATTCAGTCTCCTCCGGCGCGCAACCTTTCCCCCATTGTCATTTAGGTTAATGCTTGGGTGCTCATTCACATACCAAGGCTACCTCGCAAATCCAAATGAACAATCCGGATAAAAATGAAATAGTTCACTTATTTCACTTGCACTTAAATCTTTCAGATATATTAGTAATATATAATTAATAATAAATAAATTAATTAATAATAGTTACCCGACCATCAATAACACGATTGGCACTTTTCATTTTGCCATTTACATTTTCATTTGAGCAAAAAATACCCATACATCTTGCATTTTGATATAGTCATGTCATTCTGAATCAATTTCGAATTTTTCAAAATACATTAAGCAGTAGTTTAAGAAGGTGAGAAAAACCTGCAGGAGTACAAGCCTTTTAGAGCACTTTCAGTTCATATTATTTTCTAAAAAATTATCACGCTCTGTTAAAGAGCTTCATTTAGTCAGTAGGATTTAACATACTGAAAATGTATCGAATCATTACGAATGTAAATACACTGCTTTGCTGGCTTTATCTTGCAGTTAAATCCTTGTAGTAATACTAGAATGCGGACAAGTACTAACATGCCCGTTTCACTATGTGTGCAATTAGGCTACATGATGACTAGGGCCTGGAAGTTGTTGACCTAAAAATTCTCTAAAAATGAGCTATAAAATGCCCTTAAAATAAACAAAATGCACATAAAATGTAAAAAAATGACCAAGCAAAAATTAATAATTTATTCCATAATAATAAATTAATAACTGACAGACAAATAATGAATATATGGTTCCAATAACCACATTTTAAAACTAACTTTCTTAGTAAATAATGCAATTATTGCTACTAAATAATAAATAAATTCAAAATTCATTTCAATTTTATAAAATATGAAAAAATAAGTTACTGTACCCATTAGCCAAAACATACCTTACTTAGCGTTGCAGTACACCACCATGGTCATCTTCAAGTTATCAAAAGTAAAGGAACGGCGGTTGTCAGCTAAAACTGTTTTATACTTTGAGAAACTTCTCTCCACTTCCACAGACGTTATAGATGCATATTTGAAAAACACTATATCACTGCCTGCTAAATCCTGTTCAAAAATATCAGTTCTGAAGTTCTCTCCTGACAGATATTGGCAATCTGACAAATTGTTTGGTATCCTTTATTTTTATCCAACACAATAATTTTGTCCCCAATCTCATCTTTTACATTTTGTATCCTCTCTTCCGCAATCCTCACTAACTCAATCGACTTATCCAATGTCATGCCACTTTCTTCAAGGCGGGTTATGGTATCTGTCAAAAATGTAAAATTTGATTTAATGAAAGGTAATTTACGTTGGATTTGAGTATCAGAAAACAGATCCTGTGTGCTCTCGATTGCCTTAGAAGCTACACTAACTAAGCTATTCACCACTTCTCTCACTATTTGAAAATTGCCACAGTGGTATATACATGCAGTTAACCATGTACCCCAGCGTGTTAAAATTGGTGCCGGGGGCAAAGCTATATTAGGGGCTTTTTCTTTGAAATACATAGTTCGGGTTGGCACTTTGAAAAATATTTTATTTACTGTGGAAATTAGTGTATCTACTTCTGGAAATGTTGATTTGACCTGTTGCGTAATTCGATGAAAAGCATGGGTTAAACACGTAACATGCACCATCTTACTGTAAATTGATTGGATCGATTTTGCCATCTTAAACCATATAAAGCGCCGCGTGTGTTAGGAAGAGGAGCACGTTGTCATGCTGTATTCCACTAGGCCACAATAAACACATGGATTTATTGAACAGTTTGCATAATAACCTCTGAGGTCAGAAGAAATATTCGTCCGGCACTAGTAGCTTCTAGCATACCTATCACTACATTGGCTACATAGCGCCCCTCTGAATCGGTTGTCTCATCAATTGATACATATTTTTTTTTTTCCATTCACACATTCACGTATTCGGTTTAACGTGTCTCCGTAACAATTTTGTAGATAACTTTTATGCAAAGTTGATTCATCTAGAATTGTATGATCAGTGTGACCTTCAAGAAAATATCGTAATTTGGAATTACTTAATTTTCCTAGCGGAATATTTGCACGAACAAACACTTCACATAATTCTTTATAAAAGGAAGATGACTTGTTACTTGACGTCGAAACCGTTCCTTTTAACAGTAACTGAGAAGGTTGTCTTTTTTCACATTTTGAAGAGCTCGCAAATGCTTTTCCTTCCCAACATGTTGTACTGTGAACCGTTTGATTCCAGCGACTTCAATTTTGCACACCTTATAGAACCATGCACTTCCATAAGTAGAGAATAGGTTTCCCCAAACTCTGAAACATACTGTTTCAAACGGGACGCAGTTGACTGTTTTTGTTTCGGCATTTCAATTCCACAACACAACAAATTTACACACGTTACAAACTACACTTCTTACTGCGACACTTCTAGCTCCAGAAGTCCTGACTGATGCAATCCACGCGTATTGCATGATTCGGCGATTCCCCGAATGGATGCGTCATAAATTCACCAGCACTGTTAGGACGTTTACCTGGTCAATTACATGCTTACCACACTTGCAAAGTTACTACTTCATAAAAGATATATAAATGAACTTTTAGTCACAGATTATTTTAAAAAGCCCATGCATAAGGGTCAGGTCCGCCACGGGAATCGAACCCGGGCCTCCCGAATGTGGGCTACAGATGAAAATGCCTCATAAATTCATGAAAAAGAAAGAAAATGACTGGAAAATGCATCTAAATGTTAAAAAATGACTTTATTATAATATGTTTTTATACACACACACACACACACACATATATATATAACGCATTTGTTCCAGAATGCACTTAATTTCCAATAAGCATCTTCTATGACTACTCAGAAAAAAAGATAACGTTTCATCAAAATCCGGGCCCTAATGATTACAATTACAGCAAGGGAAGTGAAGAGGCATGTAGATGGAAGAAATGTAACACATACACACTGCTTGTTTGGTGATTTGGTGAGCTACACAAATTACGTACGTATGTGCTTCCAGTGATAAGAATTGCGCGAAGCAATCTGCACGTTGCCATAAACTTGATGAGCCTGAAGCAGGAACTCGGAAGTCAAAGTTCGTAGTTGAAGATTCTCTTTATAATAATCGTATGTGGAGATTATTCCAAACCTCTGATACTGGCGTGGAAAAACGTTCTGTTACAAGCTGTTGTACTGAACCTTGTCAAGAAAACAGTCATCTCTTACCTAAGCTTAAGGTAGCCACAAGGCTGAGATATATGATTTTCAGTTTTGATATTGGGCCTTATTTTACTTTCTCCACCACTAACCTATGGTGAATAGAGAAATAATTACATTTCACAGAAGAAAGAGAAAACGATACCGAGATTTCACTGAGCCACAGATTTTGAGGTTCGCTTAATCCAAAAAGACATTTGTAGAAAAAGGTGCTACGTTATGTGCTTGCGACTGCGGCTCTGTGTCGGATAGCGAATGTGTATGCATGTGTGTTTGCGCATTACCCAAAAAAAGAAGTCGGATAAATACCAATATCAGTATTGAAATTAAATAACTTCCATAAATGTGACTAGATTATTCTGAAGACGATTACCATACCAACCAAACTTTACATGAATAGCTTTTATATTAAATCTTCTTCTCAAAATGGCCTTGACGATTTTAATTTAAGTATCTCATTAATAATTATTACATAACCAATAAAATGTATATCTATCTTGAATTTTTGGGGGTAGTCTGTGATGTGCTTAAAATTCAAAGGAATTCTATGTTATCTTGCACACGGCAAACGTTTAGCAATAAACGGCAATGCATATAAAATATAGAAGGTAACGTTAAAACAAAATTTACTTCATAACATTTTATTGTGTCCTCAGCTATTTCCGAAATTCCGTTACTTGTGGCTCACATTATTAGTTAGTCGTTGGACAAAAGTCGCGATGAAATCAGTTGTTTCTCGCATCACACAGAATATGGTATTTTGAGGCCAATATAAAACGTCCAGTTGTAAAATATTTGACTACCTCCATTCCCTTTGCATTTATGTCGAAATGTGTATTTTTGGAAAGGTTTATCTCGATTAAAATGAGTGTGATAGATAAATAAACTTTCTTAAATATAATTTACATACCCACGAATAAGCCTTAGGCATAGAGGGGCATATGAACGCATCACATTAAATTTGTGGCAACGACCACTTTTACTACATATAGTAGAAAGGTAATGGTAATTGGAAAATAAATTTGAGAAGGCAACGTTCACGATCTATGTTTAGAATGCCCCAATAAGTGAGGATTGCCGGAAAAATAAATTAAGGAAGACAGTTCTTGTGAGAATGAAACTGCACCTTGTCCGTTAATATACGGTGACTTAATTATCTGCACTATCTGAATCTGCTCAAAAGCTGTTGAGCAATCATTTTTCATATGAACTAATAATGAAGATATTTAAAATTGATACCTAAACTAATTTTTTGATGTGCAGAAAAAAGTTTACCCAAAAGTATTTAAGCATCAACTTTGAAATTTATCACAAATAAAGTAGGCAATAAACATTTTATTTATAGCGGCAATTTGAGATCTGCGCTTTAGAAAAAAAAATCATATTATAGCATGGCCCTTCGAGGTACCATTTTATACAAGTCTGCTGCATAAAAGCCAATTACAAGTCTTCTAACACTTCAATAACATGTTAAAGAAGCTGCGGATAATATCTTTCATTGTAATTCGATTTCTTCATCAAAAACTTATTTAAAAATCGTGTTTTTTATTCATTATTCCCTTGACCAAAATAATTGGTTCTTAAGGAAAATCTTTAACGATTTGCAGAATTTTCAGTAAAAGCTTTATTGAATTCATGATAAATATATTTTCTGGTTGCTTTGTTCTCAGTGTGAAAGAACTGAATATTTCTCTACCTCTCTTTCCGTCCCTTCCCCTCTCTCTCTCTCTCTCTCTCTCTCTCTCTCTCTCTCTCTCTCTCTCTCTCTCTCTCTCTCTCTCTCTCTCTCTCTCTCTCTCTCTGTATACATGTGTGTATGTGAGAGAGACAGAGAGAGAGAGACAAACTAAAACATGGGAAATCCATACGCATTTAAAAGTATTTTGCCGATAATCCACGTATTTTAATCCTTTTCCTGCTCTGGAATAGCCGTATCACATCTCGCATTAATATAATGGTGCATTCCAAATATGAAATACCATATTTACTTGCATTTACAATGTCTTCAAATTGAGCAAAATTGGTAGGTAATGAAAGCGCGAAACTAAGCACTCAGCTAATTACATGATTTAAGTAATACTCAATTAACAAAGGGTGAAGATTACATAATAACACCTTCTTAGCCATGAGTATAAGCAACGATGGCAAAATGAAGTGTTTAATGTTACTTAATGCCTGAAAATGTTTTCATAATGATGGTAACAGAAAACTATTAATTTGTTCATTTAGAAAAGTATTTAAGGGAATGAATTATAAATCTCTGATGATAAAGCTCTTCAAAAAAATTTCCTGTTTGGAATTAAGAAGACTTACATATGTATATACATCATTTGCAGTGAACGGAAATAATAAAAATATAAATATTATAAACACCCACACCACCTTTATAAACATATTTATAAATTTTAACAAGGAATACCAAACACAAGTAATCTTAATCAGTAAAGCTTCCTGAATACAAAAGCACGGACTATTTATTATCAAGGTTAAAATCTTGATAAAACAGCAAATTCCTTTGAGAATTTTGGTAATATGCGCGAATCATTTACAGCGAATATCAGTTACACGCAAATATTTCCAAATAGAGCATCAAATGGGGCGAACTCAGTTATGGCTCATCTCATCTTACGTTTAGGTACTACGTTTCGATTACTTATTCAATTAAAATATTTACTTACTATATGCTGTCACATTTTAGATCTTTATTTATTTTCGCTTTCACCGATTGAATTAAAGGACTGATATACATAGTACTAAGACAAGAGATAGGTAGAAATTAAATGTTCCCGAACAGTCGACTGGCAGTACAAAACAAATACGTTCTATTGAAGGTTATGTTATAACAGATTAGAAGTGTAAGTTAGAATTTTACGTGTAGCTAATTTTATTAAAAGGCTAGGTATTTCTTGTAGTTATTTATTCGCTGTTGGAGAGGATAACTGCAACATCATCGTTATGGTCATCTTCTTGTTCTAGTGCTTCCGTTTCTTTCACTAGATTCCATTTAATTTTTAATTCTGAAGTTGACGGCGTCGCACGCGGCAACTGCTTAAAGAATTAAAATTCTGAGATTCCTGTTTTTCCCAGCGCTAGTATCATGTCCATAGCACAGACTAGTTTAATTTTTACCAGCTTTATGATCACACACCTCTTTTCATTTTCAATTCTGAAGTCGCAGCCTTCGCACGATAGGATCCATTAGTTGATCTGAGATCCATTGATTGAGATTACTATTTTTTCGGTGCTGGTAATATATTCCCAGCCAAGATAAATAAACTCATAAATTTTATGACTTTCTACTGTAAAGGGAACAGTTTGTCATTTTGTTGAATTATATGGTTCAGATTTCTTTTGGGCTTTAATGTGTCATTAGGTTTTCGTGTGTTTTTTGGTTCGACAGTGGCGACAAGTTTGTAACCAATCACGAAATGTAGACTCTCTTCTACAATGCTCCTATAGCCTGTCCATAGATTTGCTTCTAGTGTCTATAGCCAGAATAGTTAGAAACAAAATGTCGTATTGGTGTCCCACTATTAATTAACCAATCTTCAGTTATAGCACTGAATGTGATATAAAGGCTTTACCATCACGAGACGTATGCAAGGGGCGTACGTATATGCCCTACGAAATCTGTACTTGATATGAAGTTTCAAAACTAATCTGAAATTCTCCTGCCAAAACACCGTTTTAGAATATCATTAATTTAAGGCCAAAGAAGCAGGAATGACATAAAAGAAAATTGTAGCACTTAATCCATCTCTATTGTGTAATTTGTATGTATTGGAGTATTTATTTATATTGTAACTTTGTGGGTTCGTGAAATTAGAAGTCCAATTGCACAGACTCAAAATGTTCTTTATTTCCACCGAATTACAGTTGGAACACTTGCCGATTACACAGAATTACGTAGCGCACACAATTACAATTTACCAGTTCGTCCGTCACACTTCCACTCTGCACTCGCAGTTACGTACACTCCTCTGATGCACGCACAGTCTTCAGGTCCGTTCCCTCAATGGGCGCTCCTCACGGCTGCTCGCCAAGAACTGAACTGACTCGCTCGCTCGTGCTGGCTGGCTGTATATAGCCAGAAGGTTTTTGCTGCGTGCCCACCCATTAAGGGTTTTACCGCAGGTAGGATTAGAATTGAATTTTCTAGGATGAAGGTGATGTAGGTTTTTTGATTAGGAGTTAATTTAGAGGTTACCGAAGTACCTTCGGGTTGAAGGGGAGGATGCAGTACTTAGCACACAATTTTTGTTTTTGTTTTAATCTTAGTTGTGGAGAAATTTAGATGCCAAACAGCTTGGAAGAATTATGTGGAGCTCAGCTTTAGCTGCTGATAGGATTAGTTCTTGGGTTATCTAGGGTGTCCGCATGCCATACGGGGGACCCGATGCAGTCTAGATCGGCGTCTAGTGGGGTCATAATCTCCCAATGATCTGACAAGGGCGTTTCTGTGTGATGGTAAACTTGCGTATAATTTTGAAGCCCGGCGCCTAATTTCATCCTCCACGTATGGAAGACCCGATGCTTCGTGGAGCAACCTGGTAGGGAAATAACGTCCCACAGAATAGATAGACCGTAGTCCTCTATTCTGTGCACGTTGAAGCCATGCTAAACAGCTGTCTGTTGCCATGCCCCAGATCTCGCAGGCATATAGCATTACCGGGATTACCAGCGCTCGGAAGAGAAATAACTTCATGCGGACTGGCATCGAGGTCGACCCCAGCATTGGGTACAGGGAAGCGATTGCGCCCTGTACCTTCGCCGAAAGGTCCCTGATGTGTCGGCGAAAAGTTAGACCTCTGTCCAAGTTTACTCCTAGGTACTGGACAGAGTTAGACCACTCTATCCTTCGACCTCGGTAGCTGAAATCGGGACAGTCTGCGGGGATGTGGCGCTTTGTAAAAAGTATGGCGTGGCTTTTGTCCGGATTTACGGACATTCGCCAACGCCGGCACCACTGTTGTGTTAGGCGGAGATGTCTTTGAATAGGGTTGAAGGCTCTGAGGATGCGTTTGTCCTTGCAGAACAGAAACACGTCGTCAGCGTATTGTGCCATCACGACTCGTGGTTCTGTGGGGAAATCTGCCATAAAGACGTTGAAGAGGGTGGGGGATAGCACAGAGCCTTCGGGGACTGAACTGACTCGCCAACTACAGCCTTATATAGGGAAGATCGCCGCTTCTGGAAACTTCGCGGCGCGCACAATTATCCCGAGGTTTCGAGACGTCTGTTGGGAGGGGAAAGAGAAGGTACAGGGCTCATCCCTTCAGTTAGTGACACGAGACAAAGGGGTAGGCGTGGTCTGAATACTTCCCCTCTGGCTCTACTGCCGGCCGGTTCTATAGGAAGTTCCGACGTTCGGGTGACAATATGTATTGATGTACTGGAGTATATCAAGGGATGCAAAACACTTACCAAATTATAAATGATTTGTCTAGTACATAATCGTAGTAGATAAGGGGCTTCCAGCGCAGGCCCAAAAGGGCAAGATGGCGGCCGTGCGCAATCTATGGATTTAAAGGATTTATTGCTCTACTTAGTTTATTTTTGGCCTCGTTCGATATGCATTTAGTGGCTTCCTGGTGTATTTAGTAGCTTGGGGATGTATTTAGGGTCTTTTCAGTGTGTATTGCTAAGCGTTCAAGACATATTTAGTGGCAGGGGCATGCATTTAGGAGCTTCCTGAGATGTATTTAGAAGCTTTCAGGACGTCTTTAGTGGCTTTAATATGCTTTTAGGGGCTTCTCGAGTGTGCTTAGACGCTTTAGGGACGCATTTACAGGCCTTTTCGTGTATTTAGAGGCTTCTGAGGCGCATTTATTCGGTGTATTTAGAGATTTTGTGACGTATTTAGTGGCTTTCTGGTGTGTTTAGAGGCCTTCTGGTGTATTTAGAAGCTTTTCTGGCGTATTTAGTGGCTTTTTTTGGTGTATTTAGATACATTTGGGCCCTATTTATATGCTTTTCGGTACAATTCAGTGACTTTGGTGTATTCAGAGCTCTTTAGACCGTATTTATCGGCTTTTCGCTGTAATATAGAAGGTTTTGAAGTGTATTTAGACGCATTTTTTCGTGCATTCAGGGACTTTCGGGACATATTTACTGCCTTCTTAGACCGTGTTTTCTTAGACCGTATTTATAGGCTTCTCGGGGTAATTTACAGGACTTTGAGGCGTATTTAGAGGCCCTTTTCGTGTATTCAGTGGCTTTTGAACGTACCCCAGATGACGGTACCTAAAAAAAGAGACCCACAAGTTATATATGTTATTGAGAGTGCGATCACATCGTGCATTATAGTACAAAAGCCTTTGGTAGAGCAGTGCCATCTGGATCACACATAACAACTTAATGTGCAGTTTTTGAAGAAAACTCGAGATCAGAATTTACAGTATGCAATTATCAGAACAACCAACATATATCATCTATTAATGAAGATGGAAAAACTCTAGTCATAGGATATTCTAGATGCACAGTGGAAGAATATATATTTTTCATATGTTGTTTCAATTGCCACAGTAAACATCCAAAGCGGTGCCTACAATGCTCATGTGAGCATGACTTTAAGGATAGCACAAAATTAGAATGCAAATGTGTTAATTGTGTACAGTATAACAACAGAATTATGAACAGAGGCTTTACACCATGTGATAGTGCCCGTCTAGCAACATCAACAGTGCCCTACATATAAAAAAATTGTTGATTAGTAAGGTCAAAAACAAACTATGGATAAATTAACAATTTATCAACAATATTTAATATTTAAACGTCAACTTCATTCAAGAAAGAGATGTAACCTTATTCAACATCTTTCATATTGTACTACAGTACTTCAAACGCCGTTGATTAATGCATTCTTTAAAAAATGTTGCACTTCAGCTTTTGAACACTTTATTCGCCGAATTTTTCAATCGTTATAACTATTATGTCCAGTTATTTCGATCTCTGTATGTATCTGTTATTTTACTAGTACTCTAACACTGGTAATATAGAGTTATTTCATTTGGAGAATTAATAATAATAATAATAATAATAATAATAATAATAATAATAATAATAATAATAATAATAATAATAATAATAATAATAATAATAATAATAATAATAATAATAATAATAATAATGATGATGATGATGATGATGATGATGATGATGGTGATGGTGATGATAATGATAATGATGATGATGATGATGATGATGATGATGATGATCATAATAATAATAATAATAATAATAATAATAATAATAATAATAATAATAATAATAATAATAATAATAATAATAATAATAATAATAATAATAATAATAATAATAATAATAATAATAATAATAATAATAATAATAATAATAATAATAATAATAATAATAATAATAATAATAATAATAATAATAATAATAATAATAATAATAATAATAATAATAATAATAATAATAATAATAATAATAATAATAATAATAATAATAATAATAATAATAATAATAATAATAATAATAATAATAATAATAATAATAATAATAATAATAATAATAATAATAATAATAATAATAATAATAATAATAATAATAATAATAATAATAATAATAATAATAATAATAATAATACATCAGAATTACATCACTCTACCTTTCTTGAAATTTCAACCGAACACTTGTGAGCAGCAAAACTGTGATTAAACTACTAGTTTTGTAAACAAACAAAAAACATACAGTTCTATGTTAAAAAAATCAGGTAAACTTACTGGTAAGCATAACCATGAACACTATTGCTTTCAAAGTATCAAGAAAAAAAAAATTACCCCAAAGAATTTTATTGTACAATTTTAGAACAAAAACGTCAAATTTCACTGTTCTGATTTAAGTAGTTTCAGAGCAAAGTTCTATTATTTTGCGAAAAAATTTGATTTTCTAGAAATGGTGTAAAAGATTTGCCTTTTTAAAAGAATGTTTGATGTGATGCACATTTACGTCAGCTACATTCACCATTTAGAAGCAAAGAAGGCAAATCAAAATCTGCCTTAGTCTGTAAATAATTGAACAATAAATGTCATGCACTCCATGTTGTGGCGCTCAAGTTAATAGTTTCAATCACTCTTTTTTTTGCTCCACTTTATAAAAAGCTGCAGTGTTAGACGGTTTTATTCTTATATTTTCTAAATCATAACTACCGCCTCAATACCTGGAAATTCCATGATATGATTTCACTGAATAGGGAAGTCCACATGGTTATTTAAGTATTGAAAGCAGTTCTATGAACGTACTGTATTGCAATTGCTGTTTTAATACCTGAACACACCATAGAATATCTTAATTTCACTTATACATGAGGTTGTGTGTTTATTTAGTCTTTGAAAGTAGTTCTGTTCTCTTTAAAAGTTGTATGTCACAATTAATATTTTAATACCTGGAAATAAAGTACAATATTTTAATTCCATTGATATATCTAAGTATACATGTTTATTTACCCTTTCAATGCAACAGCAAACTGTCATTTCGATTGTAACCCCTAACTCCTACGGCCAGTATACTGGTACGAGTCAAACTGTCGTATGCGCAAGAAAGCTTCTATTTCGTGGCCGAAAATATGATGGAATATGGCTACAGCCGCTGAATCTCGCCTGAATAGGCTGAGATGGGCCCAGGTTAAATTATCTGCGGTACAAAATATCTGGAATATAATGGTGCTTCTACCTGCTAAGTTACCCACCTAATGCAAGATCGGTTTTGTTACTATAATCACTGGTTCAACTATTATTAGCAATTACTGCATTCTAAACAGTGATTTTTGATTCACTTATAATAAATTATTTGCAACGCTTTAAAGTAATTCTGACTGCCGAGAAATAGATAACAACATATTAATATAAACAAACAAACAAACAAACACACACACATCACGCAAACAAATACACTTTTGGTGTCTTATCTGAAAAGGGGACGTGGTAAAATTGTACTTCCAAGGTATTTAAATTCTCAAATTACCTTAAAGATGCGGAAAAAGCAATACACCGAGGGAACACAATTTGCTTACATATACTCGCAAGGAAAATGAAGATTGAGTAAACCTTGATTTTTGTTGTTGTTGTTGTTGTTGTTGTTGTTGTTGTTGTTGTTGTTGTAATTTACGTCCTCCAACGTTAAGTCATATCGGACGATGAATGAAATGGGTGAAGTGATGCTCAAAGGAGTCCGGAGTCCATGGAGCTTAGAGTTACCCAACATTCGTCTATCAGGATAAGGGAAAACCCCGTAATAAACTTATCCAGGTAACTCACCCTAACCGAGATTCGACCTCGGGACCTCTTGAATGTGAGGCAGACGCGCTACCATCTACGCTATCGAGGCGGGCGTAAACCTTGATGAAAATGCAATAGCGAATCCGAAGTTAGTAAGACCAACTATGTGATGTGAGTGCTTATTAACTATCGCGTTGCCAAATACAGTTCTGCATATTAATGTGCCTCAGTACGGCAAGCTAAAGCATCGTGAGCAAACTAACCCAAGTTAAATAACGTTGAAATTTCAAATATTTCAACAAAGAATTCCATTTTAAAAGATTCCTACGCTCCCAAGATATTACAAAAGGTCGTAGGAGGAAAAATACTGGGCGAGACGGAAAGAACATGTCAAGTAAGAATGTGCTGGCGTTATGGCAAAAGGCTTTGACAAGAAAGGGTGGTTTTACCCGGAGAGAGATCAAATATTAACAGTCTGAGCAGCGCAGTGGTACTTCTATAAGGTGATTCGCTGAGGGATAATGAATAACTAAGATGCCCACTCTACTCTTCGGTGACTTTGGTTGAATCTAGGAGAACTACCTTTACTCCAAACCTTCACATTATTCGGCCCTCCGAGAGATTCGCATACGCTGCAGTCAAGAAACCAACCTTTAAAAAGTTACAGCTTCTTGCTGCTAAAATGAAGCTTTCCATATAAAAGAATGTGTTGCAAATATACTTCATTCTCATGCACGAACCGTAATAATCGTAAACAGTCCTCGCTGTTCAAGCTGAATACTTTCAGATTAAATTTCTGTAAGTTTTCATTACTTCAGCGCCCTCGCAATGTGAATGACAGATTATTTCGTTTTCTAACAGTCCATTTATTGAGAAAATAGAAACGTTGATACACATATATTATGTATCTTATTACTGCGTTCTTAAGCAAATAGTTAAATCAATCGTTTTAGTTATTGAATTATATAATAATCGAAACGCAGACGTCTGTACACATTGAAGTTAAGAAATCATTACGACAATGCAGTAACCCAGAACACTCAAATTCTGCTTCATATCTTAAGCCGTTCTATAACAGGCATAATCCCCAAAGTAAGTTTAACAACTAAAATGAAGCTTGAAGATAAAACGAGAATATCAGACACACTCTATGGGCGCTGATTCACGTGGTCAGGATGAATGTGGTGCCGATGATGAACGTGACGTAAACGCAACGTTGTCAAAGTAAGCGTATGCACGTTTCGCGGTTTTGTTATCACCACTGAGAAGTGTATGCATTTCTGTAATTCAATGCAAATGTCTATGCCCTATCAATCACTTGAAAGTTCGTTTAGTTTGTTTCACTTTGAGAATGTCCTAGTCACCTCTTAAATAGAGAAAGGTTGAAATGAGAGAGGAAGTTGGACACAAACATGTCGAATTCCAACAAACTGCATTGCCGAACTGTTGTACCCTGATATACTAACTACAACAGTGTACGTGCAATGCACTAGACTTAGCACTACACAAAATCATAGAAAACACATCGGTCTGAAAAAGGTTCCTTGCTGTACATAGTGTTCATCATACTTTTGCTGATTTTTTCAGTTACTGGGACTTCGGAGTCGTGCTGTTGTGATCTTGCACGTATAATACAAGAATACATCTAAATGTTACATTTACATTACATTTATCTCTCAGAATGCATTCGTTACATGATCAAAATACAGCTTTAGTTTGTATAAAATATAAGTATAAATTGGAATTAAGGAATTTGGTATACAATATGAAATTTATAGACAGCAATTCTTGAAACAATTAGTTTTGGACCCGTCTCAAACATGAATTCTACAGGCAGCTAAATCAATTCAGTTATGATTTTGAACCGCATTTAACGGGTTTTTGAGATGAGCAGAGCATTTTTATATTGCAGAAGATCGGCTATATTTAATGCATTCACAGTGAAAATTACTAAAACCAAACAATGAATGTTTTCCAGCGTACAACAACACAATGACACAGCTGACTTTTAACAAGCGCATGCCAGAAGCAGATAGCGGTTTTTTTCTAGATTCAAAAATTGAGAAGGTACGACGCGGAGAACTGCAATAGGCACTCTGCACATATTTGTACACAGGGAACTCAAACATTTAATGTTCTGCTCAACAGGCTTCTTAGTAACGACAGAAATATCACCATGGAAGCTGAAGATGTGTGAACGCCCCTTTAGGTAAAGAAAATTCGACAGCACTACACAGTCCAATAGTTCAATATCGACATAACAACAGATAATAGCCACATATGATTTTAGGTTAGTTTATGACTTCTATTTTCTCAGTTAAATATGTGTCTCATAGTGACATCCATAAGCAAGCAAACGCAGTTTCTGCTGACTAGTACAGGAATTATATGACAGATATTCAGATATAACAGAAATATATGTGGAGAAAAATTAACTTAGAAGCTAATGGGATGAACATAGACGAGATTAGCAATTTCGATAGACTTCTAGCGGTTGCCTTGATGATGCAATCATATGTCAGCTAACGGCCCATACACGGAAACAATGATTAATTATTAGCGTCCCGCTTGACGTTATATGAGGTATTTGTAGTTATACTAAAAAAAAACCTCAGCTTCATTGATAATGGATGAAATTCTCTTTAAAATTACTGTGCACACCATTTGTCAAGAAACATGAAAAATACGTTTTTTAAACCCAGTTAAATCCAGTCCCCTTACTTATAGACTAGTATAACAAATCACATTGAAAATCTGAACTAATGACGTATTATAATATTAATTAAGCTCAATCTAGTGCCTATGTTATGGACTTAGTAAGAACGTGAAAATATACCAAAAATGGGCTAAAGATGGCTCAGTGACACTTCCTTGTTGAATACCGGTGAAACACAATCCTCCCTTCTTTGTTTAATGAAATGAAAACGTACAAAATAATTATTTGGAGCTGATAAGTTTTAAAACGTGATTTCCGAATTGGGCTGTGCTCTATTTTTAGATTCAACAAAAGGATGACTTAAAACATGGATTCTGAATTCCCTTATTTCCTACAAAATCTCCTACCCGTTTTAATTAAAACAGGAATTCATATTCCCGTTCTACATATTGTTTGGCAGCCCACCCATGTGAGTGTGAACTTTTTGGTGCATTCATAGGACCAGTACCAACTTAGCATCATGATGCATTTGGGGCTGATGAGCTACAATAGCTTGGGTTTGTAGATCACGAAAGCCAAGTTTCGACTGGTGGAAGTGTGAGTTTCACTACATCATCTGTCTGTATCGTCTGGATGACCGTTCACCTCTGCCTTGCTTATATGGGCGTGAAGTCAGCAAGCTATTTGGTACGCCAAGATCCACAGCGAGTGTAATGCTATAAATTTAACTTAAAATTCTGTTATGATCATGTGGTTGAAGGAAGATGAAACACAGGAAGATAAAAAAAGCCAAGGAAAGCAGCTTTAAATGTGTTTATAGTTAAAAATATACACTATTCGCTAATATTCGCAAAATGTACAGTGAGAGTTTTCATACAACTACAATGATTATAGGCATAAAACACAAAACAACTGTCTGCATCAAACACTGAAGCAGTGGCTGAACATTATTTTGTGTACTTATCAACTTAAAATTATTACATAAGTGTATACGGAAGGATGAACTACATGTTGTATATTACAGCCATTTTCCATGCATCAAATTGATACGGAAATTATGAACCCATTGAATAAATTAGAACTCATAATAAAATTAACCATGAATATTTTGTGAATTTGTGTTATATATTAAGGGGTTTTAGGTTTGGCAATACTTAATGAGTAGGTACAGTTTGGCTCGGGGTAAGAGTACCGTAGTTAGCGAAGGATGGTTTTCAGGCTAATTCGTAGAAATGGATGAGTCGGTTACGCGTGTGGGGTGAAAATATCCGAAGTTGTCAGATTAGGTATAGCAGGCTAGCTTGAAACGTACTGCTACTGCAAACGTACGCAAAAATAGCCTTTTCTAAGTTAATATCCTCCAACGCAAGTAACGTTGGACGATGAATGATACGGGTGAAATGAGGCTCTAATGAAACCGGGGTACATAGAGTTTAGAATTAGTCGACATTCAGTTAAAGGGAAAACTCCCGAAAGAACCTTATCTAGATAACTCACCCTGACCGAGATTCCAGCTCAGGATATCTTAAATGGGAAACAAATACGCTACCCCCACGCTAAAGAGGTGCAAAATGTAACGCCCTCACGATTTGAATATCTTTCTCTTAGTAGATATACCTCAAAATAAAGTGAATATCAATTATAGAACAATGGACTGTTTTAAGAGGAGCTTTCCAAAAATGTCAATGTTTTAAATGTTAATTTTAAAATTTTAAATTTTGAAACTTCCAGAGAACAACAGAAAATTATTAGGGAAATGAACAATTAATCGTAAATTTCGTCCAAATAAGGTTTTACTCTCGAAAAAAAGTGGGCTCAGTTGCAAACAACAAGCATGGCCAGCAATAAAGTTTATTTAGTTCGAATGAGCCAGACATCCACTCATGCTTATAATTACTTATACTAAAATAGGGGTTCATATTTTTTTCCTTCAGTTCACACTGCAAGTGCGGAAGAGCTGGAGTAGGCCTTCCCTGTTTGATCATCACTAACTTATCCTCGTATTTAAACTGCGAAAATGGTGTTTGCACTAATTGTTTAATCACACATTCTTCAGCAATTTCGAAGAATTAGCGCTAGCAACTGTCTTGGTACACTGTACACTATGAAATAAACAATACTAATACTGCTGTTGAGGATCGTAACAATCACACAATAATTGAAAACACGCTGTTTCTTGCCTTTAACTCCGGAAGCAATGCGGAATTCCAAAGCCAGTCGTGTCCGTACGGTACATTTCGGAGAAGTTCGTATGAGTGTAGCGACTTAAGGTTCCGAAGCCTTGACGTGTTGAATCCTGCATTCCTGCCTCGTTACCCTCACTGCCCCTTACCATAGAGAAGGCTGCAATAGTAGCTTACGAAGCTCTGCTTGCCCCTCTGTTCAGTGCTAGGGAAAGAGAGATATTCTATCCTACGCACTAATTCTTTATGGGGGAAACTGGCTGGCATTGCAATTATTATTAATATTGCTTATTAATTTCTAGTTTGCTTTAGATATGCGCTTCGCTGATAGCTTTGATAGTCCATACTATATCTACGCCACTAGCGTTAAGTTTCAGTGTTCAATAACTTTAAAATTTTATTAAAAGGTACACATCGGTTGTTAAAGTGGCCTTTATAAGGTTAAACTAAACTCGAATTCTAAAGATATTTCTAGATCCTTGAGAATAAATGAATTTTGAGGTAGAATAATGAATCAAGATGCAAAACATTTGGTAACGCTGATCAAGAGTGTTTATTGTTCATAAGTTGGGCAAATTGCCAGCTAAGTTACTGCTTTTTGGACAGTCAGCTTCAACATTTCCAGCTGCTTTCGGTAGAACTGTTTACGATAAAAAGGCGTTGCTGCATTTATTAAGCGCAAAAAGGAGAGTGAAAAAGTACTGCTCTAGATGATTACATTATATTAAAACATAACAATATGATAGTAGTAACTAGTTCGTGCGCGCAGAAAAATTCGGCTCACAATCAGTTCTGCTTCGTGAAGTATGTGTTAGTATACTTCTCTGCTTCAGCTGTGTAATGGAACCATTTGTTTCATCAAAAGAGAAACCAATGTATATTTATAAGGCAATTAGTAGAACAGATCATCTTGCTGGACTGTCAAAGCAGTAACGGTCCATCTTATCTAACATGTTTCAAATTGGAAGTGATAGTGAAAGTGAGTGATAAAGTGAATGGAGGAAATTTAATAATGTATTAATTTTTATAAATAGTTTGATAAAATTGATAGTGAAAGTGAATAAAGTGCCAAAATAAGGGAAAAGTTCATTAAAATATTCTTCATTAATACACTCGATAGTGACAGTGGATAAAGTGTAAAATGTACGGAAAAGTTTATTAAATCATTTTTTATTAATGAAATTGAGAGCGAAAGCGGCTAAAGTGTTAAAATGTAGGGAAAAGTTTATTAAAATATGTTTCTATTAATAAAATTGATAGCGATAGTGGATGCAGTGTTAACATATAGGGAAAAGTTTAAAATTAATTGTATATTTATTGGTTTAGATAACAGTGTTTAAATGTCTTTTGAATAAGAATTTGCATAATGTTGATTTTAAAACTTATGTTTTTTAAAGTTTAATTATTATTTGTAAAATATATTTTACAAATGTTTTGGAAATGTGTTGCTGGGAACCAGTAATAAATTATTTTTGCTTAAAGTGTTTTGAAATTATAAAATTTGATTTAATTGGGGATGATGTTTGAATTTTTTGTAAATGTTTAAATGGAATTTATAAATTTTTGAAAAGGATGAATTTGAAAATTTTTAAAATTTTAATTATATTTTTGAAACTTAATTTATTTTTATTTTTGTTTATTTTTAGAAATGTGGTGTGGATTTTTATGTTTGATAAGAGTAAAATGTTAAAATGTTTGTAAAACTTTGAGTTGTAATATTTTATTTTTATTTACAATCTATAATTTGTGTATGTTTTGTATATATTTTGGATGTTTTAATAAATTAATTAAAGTCTGAGTAGTGACCCCGGATTAAGAAATTAGTTGCCGGAGCATAGCATGCAGATTTTTATTTTAATTTTTGTCAAAGCAGTAAACAGCCTTAGGCAGCAAACTTGATTCTGTCATTTCCTATTATCTGAAAAACCAAAATGAGGTTGGGGCATGATGAACAAATAGATTAATGTTAAATTAAGTTGGAAAGCATATGCTTATGTCAAAGGACAGGATTCAAGAAGTATAACATACTGTCTAAAATCTAAAGCAGTAGCTAATGGTATTTATAACATATTATACTGCAACCAAAATACACCCGCAACTAAGCTGGCGAGAAAATCGGGATTATTAATTACGGAGAACTGTCAAAACTCGCAGCTATGCTTGCAAAAGCTTGCATTATTCAGTTAAATGTGGATATCGTTTGCTTCTTTCTCCATTTTTCGCTATATTTTCCACTGTTTTAGTTAATCTCGACATTTTCAATATACTCTCTTTGCTTTCCTCTCTCTCTCTCTGTCTCTCTCGCTTCCGCCATTTCCCCCATGGTCATGCTTGTGCGAATTAGTAGCACACAATTAACGAAACTTACATCTATATATTTAATTACGGATCATTATTTTGTGTTAAAGGATTTTACCCCCTCATCATAGTCGTAGACATGGAGTATCGAAGTGCTAATAATTATGTGTTCAAAACGGCATTTTGGATAATCGGATATCACACGTTTAGTGTAAGAGCTTAATAGTGCAATTAAATCTAATTATCCAAAAAAACTCTAGTCAGCATTGTCCTGGACTTAGGAAGCAAGGATAGTTCTAATGCCTCGCATTTATAATGAAGCAATTTCTGTCGTTCAGCATGGTTTAGAAGTAAAATACAAGGCTATGGCTCACTTGTTTACGGCGAAGTGAAATGGATACTTTTTGGGCGCACAAATCCTTAGTATGACTTCTGCCGGAAGGGAAGTAACGACAGTGTTACAGTATTCTACGTATATATCATGCTAAATAAGCAGTGTTTATTTACTTTCGAGAGTTCAAATCAATATTATTATTCAGTTGTTCTTTAGACAACAGTAGAGTAAGTGTTAAATAGCGCAATGGCTTCTTGCGGTGAATTTAGTGGCTAGTCAAAGAGGCAGGTAGTGCGAAGTCCGGCTCGAAGTATTATTTTTAAGGTCTACGTGTTCTTAAAAAAAATGCGCAATGAGGAATATAGAAATCAGCTCGATTTCAAAAATGCTCAACGGCTTACTGCTGAAACGCGTGGTGTAGGTAAAGCAAGTGCATCCCGCATTTGTGGAGAGGCAAGGTAATCTTATCCTAGTGGTGTCCAAGAGTTACTGTATTCCGATCACTGTCCAGTGTTGGTCACATTTAACCTCACTCCTAATATTTTGCCACAAATCCCGCGACTCATCGATGGTTTTGTCAACTGGGACATCTTTCGCACACACCTGGATGCTGCACTCCACACATCTTATCAACTGGGTACTGCGGATGCCATAGACACTGCCGTTCACCATTTTACCTCTGCCCTCTCTTCCAGTGTACGATCCTCTACTATCCGCAGTCCTCAACCTCGTCATTTCCCCTCCTTGCCTATCCATATTACTCAACTCATCCAAGAGAAACATCGCATCCGTCGACTGTGGCAACGTCAGCGTCTACCCTGGCTGCGCCAAAGATTAAATAGTCTCATTCGACAAGTACGGACCGCACTAGAGCAACACCGATTTCAGGAGTACCAGCGACAATTAGCCACTATCCGTCCCGGAGATCATACCTTATGGAACATCACTAAGAGGATTCTCCGAGAGCCGACAGTGATTCCACCTCTTCAGGTTGATGGGACCCTTTTGAGTGACTCTGCTGCCAAGTGTGACGCTCTAGCTACTCACTACGAGCGTACATTCACGCCTAACACCTGTCTTGACTCTAATATTCCCTCTTCCGTGGACAGGGAACTCCTTGAGTACCAACTTCGTCCTACAGCGCACAACAGAATTTCGTTCACTACTCCACGTGAATTGTCCCGCTTTATCCATCGTCTTCCCGTTAAAAAGTCTCCCGGTCATGACCTTATCCCTAACGTTGTGCTGAAGAATTTGACAAACAAAGCCCTAGCTTATTTATCATCAATCTTCAATGCAGCTCTGCGCATTGGTCATTTTCCATCTACATGGAAACATGCGGAAATTATAGTCTTCCATAAACCCAACAAGCCAAAAAATCTTCCCTCAAGTTACAGACCAATCAGCTTATTACCTACACTTTCTAAGCTTTTTGAAAAGATTATTCATCAACGTATTTCTCATTTTTTGATCCATAATCAGATAATTCCGTCTTTTCAGTTTGGCTTTCGCCCGAAGCATGCTACCACTCACCAATTGCTCAGAATCACGCAGTCTATTATTCAAGGTTTCGAAAACAGGCAGTACACCGTAGCAGCATTCCTAGATATCGCCCAGGCATTCGACAAGGTGTGGCACAGTGGACTACTACTTAAAACATATCGCATTGGTCTTCCTTATTATCTGATACAAATCATAGCAAGTTTTCTAACCAATAGAACCTTTGTGGTGCGCATTGCTGGTTTCACATCCACCCGACGGCCTATTTTAGCAGGTGTACCTCAAGGTTCAGTACTTGCACCACTCCTCTTTAATATATTCACTTATGATCTTCCTGATATAGCTCCAGTTTGTACGGCGTTATACGCAGATGATACTGCTCTCTATTATTCTCACGCCAATATTCTTCATGCCATTCAGAAACTGCAAATTGCCCTAGATCAATTAGCTCATTGGTTCTCTCACTGGCGCATTTCCCTCAATACTAACAAGACAGAGGTTAAGATCTTCTCTTTACGACCTTATAGGGATCCTCCATCACTATGGCTGCTGGGGGAACCGCTCTCATGGTTACCAAGCAATGTGCCAGTGAAATACCTTGGGGTGTTACTGGACACTCGACTTACTTGGAACGCCCACATCTGTCGGTCTGTTACGCTTGCATTTGCCCGGATATCAAAACTGTACCCTCTACTCAACAGGCGCACTTCACTTGGTTATGAATCCTCCCTGCTTCTTTACACATCTCTAGTCCGTCCCATTTTTACCTATGCAGCTCCAGTCTGGGGTGGCACCAGTAAGACTAATCTCCGCCGACTGCAGGTACTACAAAACAGGGTGCTTCGTACAGTTACAAACGCTCCATGGTTCATCCGAAACCAGCAGCTTCATCATGAGTTTGGTCTTTTACCCGTTCACCAATACATCCGACGCCTGGCACGTCCATTCTTTTACCATCTCCAGGAGGTCCCTGGAGCTGTTACCTACCGTCTCGGCTGTCGCACTCGCCAGCCAACTCGCCTGAAGCGCAGACTGCCCCAAGATCTTCTCCTAAGTGACGTCTCCAGCACAGACGACTCAGACACGTGATTACTACCATCAGACTTTAAGTTCTCAATTTGTGTTACAGTTATCCTCCACATTTAGTTAGAGGAGTCGTTCATGGCTACCTCCATTGTTATGTGTCCTGTTCCTATGTATCTTATAACAAACATCTGTAAAGCATAATTGCTGATCGATGGATAAAATAAAATAAAAAAAAAAAAAAAAAAAGAGTTACTGTCGCCCAGAAAACATGTTGGTTCTCCGAAGAGGGTTACAAATTTAAGTGACTTTGATAAGGACGTTGTACATGGAACTGTGTTCGAGTTTTATGACCGAGGAGAATTTCCAACTACACAGAAAATAACTTAAGCTCTTAGAACTATAGTTTCATACACTAGGTCAAAATCATCGGCTTTCAGAATTTTGAGGGGATTAGCTTTGAGGTACAGAAAGACAAATGATGGGCATCAATTTTTAATGGAGATGAGTACCATTATTGCGGCAAGATTAAAATTCGTGCGCAAAATGAACGAAATTAGACATTCTGGTGATGTGAAACTTATCTTTTACTTATATGAGACATGGGTAAGTAAAAGCCACACTCAAAAGTCAATCTAGCAAGACTCCTCAAAAAAGAATGGCCTAAAGGTGCCTGTTGGAAAAGACAGTCGGCTCATTATTTGTCATGCAGGATCTGCTAAGACAGGGTTCCGACCAGAAAGCAAATGGATTTTTCTCTCCAAAAGTACCTCAGACTATCTCGAAGAGATAACAGCTGATACATTTAAAGAATGGTTTCTAAAAATTTCTTAAATTATTTTGAAGAAGGAAGCATTATTATAACGGATAATGCGCCGTATCATTCGATTATTGCAAATAAAATACCGAATTTGGCCAGCAGAAGAACGAAATTGTTGAATGGTTGCAAAATAGAGCGGTTAAATGTTGGGAAACAAACTAAAAATGAGTTATTGAAAAGAGTACTTCCGTTTACATACACGGAAAAAGCGTATCAGCTGGATCAACTTGCAACTGAAATGGGACACGAGGTAATAACAAAGCGATATTTCATAAGGTTCCGCATATGAAGAAATTAAAAACAGGAAGGAAGAAAGAAAGAAAGAAAGAAAGAAAGAAAGAAGGGGGGAGGAAGGAAGGAGGGAAGGAGGGAGGGGGGAAGGACGAAAGAAAGAAAGAAGGAAAGAAAGAAAGAAAGAAAGAAAGAAAGAAAGAAAGAAAGAAAGAAAGAAAGAAAGAAAGAAAGAAAGAAAGAAAGAAAGAAAGAAAGAAAGAAAGAAAGAAAGAAAGAAAGAAAGAAAGAAAGAAAGAAAGAAAGAAAGAAAGAAAGAAAGAAAGAAAGAAAGAAAGAAAGAAAGAAAGAAAGAAAGAAAGAAAGAAAGAAAACGAACTCTGGTTGTACCCATATAAAGTGGCGGTCGCCCAGGAATTAAAACATGCAGATTATGGGAAAATGGTGCAGTGTTTTGAATGGCTTCGAAGGTTTATTATGCGCCATGGAATTGACATACAAGGTGGGGCACTTTTTTTGCCAATAAAGCTTGGCTGGATGCGTAAATTCACAAAATACGCGCATGTGTATGTATGGTGTACAGACAACTAAAACGTCATCTCGGAAACTCCTTTATATTCGAAAAATTGGAATTTGGGGCCAATCAATGGAGTTGTTGGTAGAAATTTTTGGAGAAGGACTCTCTGCGATCTCCTGACTCTTCAGACCATTTTCTTTGGGGAACCGCTAGAGCTTCAGTCTACAAGAGCAATCCGAAACCAACTGAAGAGCTGTAAGCAGCAATGACAGACGATATAACATCTGTAACAAAAGATATTTTAATTACCGTGTTTGAAAATAAATTAAAGCCAGTGACTCCATGGCCTGAAAAAATAATAACTTTCAATAACTGCGCTTCATATTATTTATCTACATTACCATTAATGAATTACATACATGAACCTAAGAATTTTTTAACGTTATATCCATACGTACACGGCAGCCAGTGCTGCCACCTGAATTTAGTCTGTAGGTCAATCTTGGTTACACGAGAGCTGCATTTGACTTACTTTATGTACACCAAGAATATAACAGCATTTAGCTATTGAATGATGACAGCTACTGAGAACGCCTAATGAAGAATTTTCAACTCTATGGATTCGTATACGAGCGGCAAAGCTACGCCACAGATTTGCGCAGGGTTCCAAACTTCTACTGGGAGAAGAGAAATCAGGCAGTTAATAGACGCCCTGACACGATTCCATGCGGCAGCAAGTGCAAACACAGACTAAACTTACGTTAGAAGTACAAATAGTTTGTGCTATGTCTGTAAAAAATACTTCTGTTTTAAAAGTCAGTACGCAGTCACATTTTGACAACTGCACAGTTGTTTCTTCAATAACATTCATCATTAAACAATGACGTTATTTCTAATCTTATTTTTTTAATGTTATGTTCGGTTTCCACATTGTAACTAATGCTAATAGAAGCAAATAACAAAAGACACACAGGAACTAACACAAATGTTTAATTCATATTGTCACATCGGCGATTGCGCAGGTCTGTGACGTAGCAGGAAGTAGGTTGCCGTGAGAAACAAACACGCGTCCAGGACAGCTGACGTCAGGAAGCGACTCGTATTATTACTAATACGCAAAAAGGTCTTTCGTTAGAGCAATATCTAGAGGCTTCAAATTCCAGAAACATTATGCGCCCGGTAGATATATAAAAACCACTGCAAGTACGAGAGCTTCGGTCAGTTACAATAAGTATTCCCATTTTACTATTAAGTACCAGAGACAAAAAGATAATAAAAAGGTAAAAACAGATAATAAAATAGAATAAAAAATACGCACACCTCTCTTACCATATTGTACTTTATAGTGGAACTACACAAGAGTTTATTGGCCGCCGAACATAATAACTGGGCTGCTACTAGCAAGATTTTGTGGTAATTCCCCGGTAACAGATTCGGATTAGAAATGCTCCAGGAAAAAAAGCATTATTACAGATAGTTTGGGCCAGATTCTATAATATTTTTACTTTCTCTACTACCATGCAGTAAGTAGACGTAGTACGTTATTCCACCCCTAAAAATTCAATATCGATATTTTGACGGAAACACATGTTTTTACACTTCCTGAACCCAAAAATGAGGCTTTTTCTTTTAGAAAAATATCCGTCTCTCTGTCTACGTGCATGTGTTAATGCACGTCTGTGTATTTGTGTGTGTGTGTGAGTGTGTGTGTGTGTGTGTGTGTGTGTGTGTGTGTGTGTGTGTGTGTGTGTGTGTGTGTGTGTGTGTGTGTGTGTGTGTGTGTGTGTGTGTGTGTGTGCCTATGTGTCATAACTGAAAAGGAATGGTCAGTTAAATACTACACTTGACATTTAAGTTAAGCATATTCCAGGGATGAAACGAGAATATTTTCAACAACATGGCCGAACTGCAGAGTAACCTTTACATGGAAAAAATTTTTGAATATTGTTTATTTGTCAGAAATGGTAAAATAGTTTTAATCTAAATACCATATGTTTAATACATTTTCATAACAAAGGAAACCTATGTTTCCAATTTTCTTGAAATATTTTCTCAAGTTATCTTCATTCTGAATGACTTTTGCATAACTTGTAAATGGTTAGAGATGGAGAAAATATTACTGTACAAAAGGTGTAGATGCTGTCATAATTGATTATTTGTGTCAAATGTATTTTTTGTGTTCAACCATTTCCGCGATATTTGCTAATATTTGTTTGACCTTTTATAATAGGAAAATGTTATTCCTATCTTTTTAAAGTCTTGGACATGTAAAAGGATTGCAATGTTAAAGACACCGACCAGCTCTTAAAATATTTGATGCCTACTCATGCCTACCCTCCAACTACTCTCCAACTCCCATTGTACCTACAAGAAAATGTGTAATGACGCCATTTCAAATAACGTGAAAAAAATTCTAACTACAGCACATTAAACATATAATTTGCTGCTTTTGTCAGAAGTTGGAAATTAAAAGCTTACAGCTTTTAGGTAATACTACAGTTTTGATATACTGCAGTTGAGCGATTTTCCCCCTCTAAAATGTCAGCCTACGAAAATGAGGTCAATAGTAACAAAACAAACTGCTTACTCCTGTGTAGGTACTGCTGCAAGTATACTGGGTGCTCCTTTTTAATTGTTCATTTGATGGTCATTCACTTAGCCTCGGTAAATCTTGTCCTTCTTCGAGTGACTGGGATAAACTGCTTTTTCAGCTGCAAACAACTTGTCCATGGTACATAATTAGCCTAGATCGGAATTAGCCTTGAGGGACTTCATAGATTTCCGCTCAGGCAGTCATAATGGAATTTGACTTAGTAATACCGTAACAAAATACGCTCTTTCACAATATGTACCAACTATACTGTTTAATTATATTGCTTTCTGCCACAGAAAAGCAAAAACGAGTCACTTTTCTTTGTGCTTGACTGGCTTGCGCTATCGCTACAAACTTGCAGAACAATTAACCAAAGGAACAGCTACTAAAGGCTAAAATGGCTCCCAAAGGAATCATCTGTCTGACGGTACCGCTGGAAGGAGGAAAGAGAATGAAATTCCATTTTAGATGTAATTACATCCTCTAACTAAACTACAGCAAGCTAGGCCAAACATTTATTCAATAATTTAAATTCGCATGTGCGTTGTTTCTAAATCACCAAAAAGTTCACTTCGGCACCATAAGAGCCAAATATAATCGATTCGTAGTCAAAAAGATCAAAATTGCACTATGCGCTGTGTGACACGTTCTTCTACTAATACCGTAGTGTCCTATTACAGCAGGCGTTCCACAAGGTTCAATACTGGCACCAGCGCTGTTTGGTATGTACAACTTCGATATTCCAGACATGGCTCCAACCTCAATTGCCCTGTATGCTGATGACAGTGTTATTTTACTCTCACTCCGATCTACATTCTGCTGTCCGAACCTTACAGCTCTCTCTTGATCGCCTCACTCAATTGTGTCGAACTTGGTGCATATCGCTCAATACCCAGAAAACTGAAGCCAAGAGTTTTACTTTACGCCGCTATAATCCACCTCCATCTATATGCCTTCTGACTGGTGCTGTGGCTCACTTCAGCTACACCAGTCAAGTACCTTGGAGTGTTACTGGACACTCGGCTTACGTGGAAGCCTCATATTGACCGCACCATTACCCTGGCATCCGCTCGTCTTTCACAACTGTCTCCATTATTTCACAAACACAATTCACTTGGTTTAGAATCTACACTGCTGCTGTACAAATCTCTGGTTCGACCTCTTATTACTTATGTCTGCCAGGTTTGGGGGGCTGCCAGTACTTGTCACCTGAGGCGTCTACAGGTCATCCAAAGTCAATTCCTGCGAATCGCCACCAATGCTCCTTGGTTTGTCCGCAACCAGCACTGCATCACGAGCTGGGACTTCTTCCTCTCCACCATTTCATCCGACAGACTACTCGACGCTTCTACAATCTACGCCACGTTCCAGGAGCTTTGACATATAACATCGGCGTCTGAAGTCGCCGGCCAACGCGACTGAAGCGACGACTACCACAGGACCTGATGACACTTCCACTTCTGAATGATCTACTGTTTCAATTTATCTTTTCTATTCTTCTGTTCTACTATGTAAATTCTCACTATTGAAGTATGTATAACATTTTATTAGTTCAGTGTCACCCTTATATTAGTACAGTAACACATTTGTTTTAGTTCAGAGGAGGCACATTGTATTACCTCTACAATATATTTACTCTGTAATTATTTTGTATCTGTTCTCTCAGATCTGCAAAGCATATATTATTGCTGACC
Organism: Mantis religiosa; assembly: GCA_030765055.1. Taxonomy (NCBI): domain Eukaryota; kingdom Metazoa; phylum Arthropoda; class Insecta; order Mantodea; family Mantidae; genus Mantis; species Mantis religiosa. The sequence goes on along the minus strand of CM060948.1, from coordinate 185,370,645 downwards.
GATTTAATATATACATATATGTTATATATAATACCTTAGTGTAATTGACTGTGTATTCCTAAAAGCGTACTGTGTTTAATGCTTCCATATACGGTGCTTCCAGTTCTACTTTCTCTGTCACGTATATAGTAGGCATAGAAGGTATTCCATGCCACCGACGATTTCAAATTCCAGATTTAAACGGCCCTCATATTTTGTGGCACTAATAAAGATAACTTTTACAAAAGGGCCCGTCTGTGTGCGTGCGTGTGTGTGTGGTGAGAGAGAGAGGAAAGCATAATTCAAAAACGAACTGTATGGCCTTTTTTTTTTTTTTTTTTTTTTTTTTTGCCTTCGAGGAAGAACTCATTTGGACATCGAAGGGATAAGTTTTCCCTAGTTTTACACATACACTCAAGACACAGACACATACACAATACACCCATGCCCAAAGCGGGACTCGAACCCACATCCTTTACGTAATGGAACGCTAGAGACATACGCTCTAACGACCAGGACTACGAGGGCCGGCTCATTTAAGCCCAGTGCCTTACAGAAGTGCAACACCAAGATTTCAAGAATATCTCCAAGCATCAAATTACAGCTTGTATGGAACACGACATTGAAATTTCAAATTCATTGAAAAATGGCACAGCAGGTTAGTTTGGAGAAAGCTGGATTACAAGCTAATGTTCATACATGGAAGATACGAAATACTAGCAGAGATGGTAGACAGAGATGTTTGAGGTGGACTCTAAAGGTGAGTTCTAAGGCTCAGAGAAGTGCATGAGTTAATGTAGGTACGTTCGTTTGCTGAACACTGTAACGCAAAACCTTTCCATGTGAACTGTATCTAAGCCCAACCTAACCTAAACTAACCGGCCCAGACTTCGGTTCGTGCAGATGTAAACTGGGACCTTTTTGGTAATTTGAAACTTTTTCCAACTATTTTAGGCATCTTGGGTACGAAGTGGCATTTCAATAATTTTTGGGGAGTTAGAAGCATTAGTATAGCTATATAGGTCACCTTTTAATTCCATTTTGAGATACTTTTACAGGTATTTTATTCACATGTGTATTTCACAACTTTGATGTTGATGTGATCGTATTAACGATATCTTGCACGCGGAATACGTAGTATACTAATCACTTTTCAGGACATTTATAATGCTATTTTTTGACCGCTTAAAAAGCCTAACGGGTTTAAAATGAGACAAAATTAATACAGGAAAAACAACCCAAATGCCACTAGTAGAAGAACAATGTATGCAATAGAACTCATTTTTTGAAGGATCAGAACCTGTTCTAACATAATAAAAGTCCATAACAATAATTAGAATGCTTATTTTATGGTCCAAAATACCTGCAATGAGTGTGAAATACCTTCATCAGAGCTCAAAAACACTCATCAAAGTGTTTAAAATACCTATAGAACCACCTAAAAATGACTTAAAAACGTACTTGTATTATCAGTACTTCCAAACGTCCTGGAAAGTAATTGGAATCCCGCCCTCATCATCCAAAATGTCCAAAACGGATGGAAAAGCAGTATAAATAACAGAAATGTCCCCTTTTATATCCACATAGGGTTTAGTCAGGCCGGATGGGGCAGGCTAGAGGTAGAAAGTACTAACATAGAAACCTCATGCGTCGTATAACTTGCAACAGATACATTGAAACACATGAGCGTAGATAAACTCATACACTACTATGCGCCTTAAAAATTATTCCGACAGTCTTCCTCAAACACATTCAACCCCTTTTCTTTCTGCCGTCTCCCATATATGCACATTAGCACTTTCATACATATCTTGGCTCAAACGATTTTGTATAAAATACCATAAATTAAAGACATTTACATAACAAATAAATTGTATATCTTGAATTTTCTTAAAATATATTGTTAAATACTCTTCATACAAATGAAGATGTACATAAATTTGCATAACTGGTTAAATCTTAAGTGATTGAAGAAAGCGTAGTACACAATAATGAGCCATAGTTTACTTCCAGTAATATTTTATAGGATCAGGCATTTACCAGATATCCGTTATTAATGGCTCAAATTGTTCTATATTTAGCCATTATTACCGAACGGGATGGCTCAGGCGGTTTGTCTGTGGCCCACACTCGGGAGGCTCAGGTTCGATTACCGTGATCGACCTACCTAAACCATGGGTTCTTTCGGGGTTTTCCCGGGTCACCAGGCGAATGTTGGGTTGGTTAATCACATCCCCCGAATTTCCTGTCCCTCCATTTCATCTCCGTTATCATTTCACATTATCTCCCATCTGGTGGTCTCTTTCAGGGTAGAAGTGTCGGCGGTGTCTCGGCGCTGTCGTGACTCCTTTGGGTGGCCGCCCTCTGTCTCCTCTCGCCTCAACCTTCCTCCCGGGTAGCCCCATTTGTGCCTTAGGTACATATGTATTTATATCTTGACAGAGAGTGATGCGCAGAGTTATCTGGACGCTTCAGAACAGTTGCAACTGGAGGGGAGGACAGGTCAGTTGCGTATCAGTTGCAAGCAAGTATACAGATACAGAGCTACTGAGTAATACTACAGCTTGTTTCAAAATCTGCGTGTCTTCTGGTTCCAAGAGGAAATTTAGAAATGACGCCTCCTAGCAGCACATTAGGAAATAAGGTGCCACATTTAAAAACACGAGAAGTAATAACCAATGTCTATAGATATAGGAAAAAGGAACAATGGTCTGGGTCTGCTATGAACATCTGGAAAAGGGTATCTGAGGCAACAGTTGTGTCTGAAAGCATTTTAGGAGGGTTATTAAGGAAAGAAAAACCATTGGTGCTAGTGCAACAACGTCCTTCTCTATGCCCAGCAAACAAAGATTAAGAACATGCACAAAATCAAATTTGGATGGTTTTAATTCAGAAGTAGTTATGCGAACTGTGAATAGCTTTTAAAACAGAAAAACAAACATCAACTCTGAATAAAGTGCTTTTGAAGCTTCAATATTCCACTGACTTCGGCTGAACACTAAGAAGAGTTCTATTGAAGCTAGGCGACAAACAAATTTTAATGGAACATCGTACCATGTGGGCAAAAAGGCTTGAGTATTTACGAAATATTCAGAGCTATTGCAGAGAAGTTTACATAGTTTATATAGATGAAAGTTATATCAATGCAGCACATACTAGATCATGTGCCTGGAGTGAAACTCGTTACAGTAACTCTGCATGGAGTTGAAGGACGGCCAATTGGTTATCATGCATGCTGGAGGAGAACAGGGTTTTGTTCTGAACGCCTATGTACTATTTAAGATCCAACAAAAGTGTGGAGATAACTACGTAGTAAGAATTACAACTTAATTTATAACAGCTGCAATAGTGGCTTCGATAGTGACATTTGTTTTTAGACAAGCCAAATCCCCTCCGTAGTAATCCTAATCGTAGTCATTTTGTCGATTATTAGTTAGTTCTTGTAAAGACCAGCGTGATAGCGCGCAGTTCAAAACCATTCGGTCATCGTTATTCCATTTGTATTTATGAAGAAAATGTAATGCAGCTATTTCAGTAATGATTTATTTCAATTATAATTAAGTAGGCAGTAAAACAACTTTTGAAATAATAATACGCGATATCTAATAGAGAAAATGCATTTGGATGTAACATTGCAGCTTTGTTATTTATATTATATTGCATATGTTTACAGATATGCTGGTATAGCTCAAAACTTTTCCTTGCGATGAAACTTTCAGTTTTGTTGCTACAAGATTTAATACTTGGGAATAGCATTAAGTGACTGAAAAAATATTATAATAATTAAATGTCCATGGGGAGAATTAATTGCTTTACATTTCAGGTTTTGGTATACCCCAATTTTTTAAAAAATCCAATAAAGGTGTTAACATGGCATGCTTATTAGAACAAATAGTACACTTATATTGGTATATACCTACTAAAGTAATCCTCTAGAAAGATTTGCAGTAGTAACCTGAAAACTTACATCGAAAGGAGATTAAAAGTATTGGCAATGTCTAAAACAATCAAATAGCGAAAGGTAAGTTTAAAGTTGAATAAAATATTACTACACCGTATTAGGAGTTATGTATTTAGATAACCACATTATGGGCTGAACTGCACGCTATTATCAGCAGCAGAATCTGAGGAATAGTAGTAATTAACAAGTAAAAATATATGAGTTACTTTCACACAACTTTCTTTTTAACTATTGTTACAGCAACTTATCCTTCTATTTAATCGATATACGCTTTCGTTACAAATTGCACATTTCATCGTACATATAAGAAGTATAATAGCCAAGAAATTCTTCAGTTCCATCAAGTGAAGTATTAAAATGTGGACTTCCAATGAAGAATCCCAAAAGCTGATCAATTAATGATTTGGAATTGTGTATCACTGTTGCTCCTTCTTCCAGAGACATCAACTATACACAAAATCCGTTTTTGTGCATTTCTTGCTCTAAGCGTGTCTGTAAAAAATTAATGAATTTTCGAGATGTTTAGGAGCCGAGAAACCACTGCTAATATTACGCCAACTGCGAACTGTCTGCACATTTGCCACGTCCAAGACTGAAATCGAGAACGAAGCAAATGATTTCGAAAGACATGCAGGAGTGCTCTCCCATATTTAAGAGATCTCTGTTACAATGCAGAGCTTCGTTCAATAATGGGACGTGGGTGATACCCGAGTTAATATCAGTTCCTTTCATGAAGTTGTCTAGGCTGGCTGTTGGACATATTGAGATATA